>OY756935.1:1997118-2291895 GCA_963580335.1 Leptographium flavum
GGCAGTGCTGCCGGAGCTGGTGAGCAAAGGGCGGCCGTGGTGGGCGGCCGACGCCGCGGTGGCGGCCGCATTGCACCGGATCCCGCTGGTGGAGGCGCGGCGGACGAACGCGGCGTACCGGGTGCACGCGTTTGCGTGTCTGTGGCAGGTGGCGGCGGCGGCGGGCGACGACACGACGCTGTG
This sequence comes from Leptographium flavum, assembly GCA_963580335.1. Classification (NCBI taxonomy): domain Eukaryota; kingdom Fungi; phylum Ascomycota; class Sordariomycetes; order Ophiostomatales; family Ophiostomataceae; genus Leptographium; species Leptographium flavum. Next base: position 1,997,302 of record OY756935.1, read on the forward strand.
GCCGAGCGCGGTGGCGATTGTGCGGCCGTTTTTGGAGGCGTACGCACAGGGAGAGCGCGATGGGAGCGCAATGGACGTGGACGCGGACAAGACGGACAAGACGGCGGCGGAGCTGCGGCGGGCGACGGCCGAGGGGGCGGTGGACGTGGTGGCGCGGGCGTACAGCCGGCCGGCGCTGGCCCGGGACCCGCGGGCGGTGCTGGCGGCGGTGCTGGCGGAGCTGGGCCCGTGTCTGGCGCAGGACAGCTTTGCGCTGGTGCGGCGGACGACGTGGTTCAAGGCGGCGACGGACCTGTTGGCGGCAGCCGAAGAGGCGCAGCAGACGAAAGAGGCCCTGGAGACGAATGAGACGAACGAGGCGCACCAGACGACTGAGACGGCCGAGACGACAGAGGCGGACGACGGCGCCCTGGCGCTGGCCTACCTGGCGTCGCTGGACGTGGCGCACGCCGACGTCGGCACGGAGGCGCAGCGGGCGGCGCGGGCCAAGGCGGTGGCGGCGCTGGTGCAGGCGACGAAGCAGGGCGTCTTTGGGCCGGGCCAGACGGCGGCACTGGAGGCGATGCAGGGCGCGCTGCGGGGGGCACTGGCTGAGGAGCGGTCGATGGAGGTGCAGAAGCTGTTGAAGGGGGCGATGTAGGGGGGAGGAGAGGGGAGGAGAGGGAGACGGGAGAGGAGAGAGGACAGGAGAGATGAGAAAGGAAAAGGACAAGACGAGGTAAAAGTTGCGGTTTGGCGGCGAGCTTTCGAGCCGGGGAGTTTGTCAAGACTGTCATGTCTTAGTTTGGATTTTACAATGCTCTTGATCGGATAGTACGACATTGCGACAGGAGGCAGTACAAGAAGCACCCTGACACGGTGAAAAGGGCGTCTACAGGAAGCAACCGGACCCTGTGCTCTGGGAAACTGGGAAACACTCAGGCTCCCAATAGACGGACACCCGTGTCCCACTTAGTCAGCGCAAATTTGCTTAGTCAACCTACAATTGCTTCGCGTCTTCATCGCCAACGCGTCAATTGACGATTCTACGAATTCAACGATATGGCGACCTTCGCCGCCGACTGCCTTCCTCCCGAGGGCTTTTTTGAGTCTCGTAAAGCCTTGTTCGAGTCAATTAACGCATACGCAAAGCTTCAAGGCTACGCTTTTATAACTCGGAGGTCGATACGAGAGGCAAACGGCTTTTCAAAGGTCTTTTTTTGCTTGCGATCGTAGTCGCGAGCCCCCCTCATACGCAACGGGGCTCCTATTCACCTTCTAGAACCTCGCCGTCTCGAGCCTCGGCGCCTTGAGACACAACGCCGGCTCCCAGAGTCGAGTACGCGGCGCGAGCCTAGTCAATTTGAAGTCGTCGAGGCAGCGCAGACGCAGAAGGCTCCTCCTACGTGCAGCAAATGTCATACTATTGGCCATAGACGAGGCGCAAGAGCGTGCCCGCAACGCTATATAGACTAATAGACGTTGATGTTGCGTTGGTGTGAAATTGATGTGGCGATGAAGACGCGAAGCAATTGTAGGTTGACTAAGCAAATTTGCGCTGACTAAGTGGGACACGGGTGTCCGTCTATTGGGAGCCAAACACTCACCAATGATGAGTCAGCACTGACGTAGAGCGGGGCAGCCAAGCGGTCGTCACCCGTGCCTGCCTTCGGACTACCACGACGACAGGACGAGCAATCTACTCGCGTCAACTTTGGGCGTCGATAACGCGAGACTGACGCCACCATCACCACGAGCTGTCCGGTCTGCCACGCACGACGCCGCCCAACGACCCCGCAGCCACTGCCCGCAGCCAGATTGAGGGGCAAGGCAGAAGTCGACCCCGTTTCGACCGACTTTTGTACGACGTGTTGCTTTGGTCTTTGATCCTCTTCTTTTGACCTTTTCGTTCGACCTCTCGCCCTTCTTCGCCTTGCACCTCCTCCACCTCTACCCGCCTCCATGGAGGAAGACCTCGCCAGCTTCGTCGCCGTGACGGGCGCCGACGAGCACGTCGCGCGTCAACTGCTCGACATGGGCGGCAGCCTCGACCAGGCCATTATGCTCTACTACGAGACCGACATGGCCGAAACGCTGCAACGGCAGGCGACGACGGCCGGCACGACGACGGCGACCACATCCGCCACCCGCAGCCGTTCGACGGCCGGCCGCCAAGACACCGCGGGCGTGATTCACATTGATAGCGACGACGACGACGGGTACAACTTTGACGGCGACGCCATGGACGAGAACGACGACGATGACCTCGCAGACGATGACGACGGTCAGGACCAGGCCCACGAGAGGGCCCAGGACGTGGCCCGCACCGCCCAGGAGGAGGAGGACGCGGCCATGGCGAAGCGGTTGCAAGAGGAAATGTACGCCGAGACGGGCGGCGCCGGCATGGACGAGGATGCCATCCGCGCGCCGATTGCCCGCACGACTGAGGTGCTGGTCGAGCCGGCGTTTGGCGGCTACGGCAGCGACGGACTCGGCGGCGGGACGTTTGGCGGCGGCGCGTTTGGCGGCCTGATTGGCGGCGGTGGCGGCGGCGGCGGCGGCGCGCCATACGAGTTCCGGCCGCCGCGGGCCCGCCGTCGGAACCCGTTTGACCAGGTCTGGGACGACGGCACAGCGGCTGCGGACGCGGCGGGCGGTGCGGACGACGCCGACCCGGACCAGCCGCGCACGCGCGCGGCCCATTTGGCCGACCTCTTCCGGCCGCCGTACAGCCTGATGGCCCCCCTGCGCTGGGACGAGGCGCGCATTGTGGGCAAGGAGAAGAAGCGCTGGATCCTGGCGAACCTGCAGGACATGTCCGACTTCCAGTGCCAGGCGCTGAACCGGGACATTTGGAAAGACCGTGCGGTGCGCGACCTGGTGCGCGACAACTTTGTCTTTTTGCAGTTTGACAAGGAGGACCCCGTGGCCGAGCCATACATTCAGTACTATTTGCCGGGCGGCCAGCACGAGGACCCCAACTGCTACCCGCACGTGGCCATTGTAGACCCGCGCACGGGCGAGCAGGTCAAGGTCTGGAGCGAGCGGCCCTTTCCGGCGGCGAGCGTGTTTCACGCACAGCTGGCCGAGTTTCTGGACCGCTACAGCCTAGACGGGACGCGCAAGAACCCGGTGCAGACGACGAAGCCGCGGGCGCCGCGGGACGTGGGCCGGATGACGGAGGAGGAGATGCTCGAGATGGCGCTGCAAAACAGTCTGGCGACGGGACCGGCGGGCGGCGTGCAGGATCCAGACGCGCTGACGGAAAAGGTGGAGGAGGGAGCAGCGGCAGCGGATCACGACCACGACGACCACGATCACGACTCCTTGTCCGCAGCAGTAGATGAACCCGACGCCTCGGCGGCAGCGTTTGCGCGCATTGCAGCGGACCACCCTCACGAGGAGCCGGCCAACGGCCCGACAACGACGCGGATCCAGTTCCGGCACGCGACGGGCCGGGTGATCCGGCGGTTTGCCGTGACGGACGCGGTCGAGCGGCTGTACGAGTGGCTCAAGGCGGCGCCACTAGAGGGCCACGAGGGCGAGGCGTTTGAGCTCAAGGTGGTGCCGCCTGGCCACGATCTGTTGGAGGATCTGGACAAGACGATTGAGGAGGCGGGCTTGAAGCAGGCGACGGTGATGATTGAGTATGCGTGAGGGGAGAAAGTGGCAGGGCCCCGGATGCGGCAGAGGAAGCCGGCAGGCAGGGTACTCTACAAAGGGGTATTCAGACGGATAGCCGGACGGACGGTATCAGACGGCAGCGTAGATGTCCACTGGATGGACGAGAATACAACCGAAAAACGTCGATCCATGACCGGCAGGAAGACGCGAGTTGCTCTGGTTGGCCAGCCTTTCCCTAGACGGTGCCTGGGCGATGGCGTCTGCCCCTCTCTGCCAGTAAAACCCCGCCAATCGTCCTCCGCTGCTGACGGCTGACGGCTGGGCAGACACGGGCCCCTCTTGGGGTCTTTCCCTCTGTCCCTGGGCCTCTCCCTCTTTCCCCTGCTCGTTCCAGCGCTTGTCTCTTTTTCGTGGCTGGTTGGGCTCTGGCGGCTGCACAGCGCCCTCGCGCTTTCCCCTTCCTCGCTATCCCTCCTTCTGCGCGTTCCCCGCACCGACACGCACCGCGGCGGCCTCCTTCCCCATCTGGTGGTCCCCGTCGGTCTCCATTGGGTCCCCATCAGAGGCCCCCCCCTGTGCCTTCCTTTTCGGTGACCGTCGTCCCTGGCCTGTGGTGCCTGTGGTGCCTGTGGTGCCTGTCTCTATTTTTTGGGAGGGTGGGGTCTGGCCGGGCGAAGCTTTTTTTTTGGTTGCTGCCGTCTTTGTGTCCCTTCACGCTGGTTCCGACTGACGGGCTCGTCTCTGTCTCCCTTCTCTCTTCTCTCGCTCTAGGCCGCCTGCCTCGTTGCCCTTGTTCCGCTCTTATCTCGCGGCTTTCTGGCCTGGCCGTCGCCTTTATTTTTCCTCCCCTCCCTGCGGACAGCCAGCCTCTGTACGCCGACCGCTCGACGCCGATCACGCCGACCACCTTCCCAGCCGTCCAGCGGTGCCGACCCCCTGCCTCGAGCGTCCAAGGCATCCCCAGCCGAGCGATTTGTCGATTTGTCGATTGTCGATTGTCGATTGCCGACTGTCGCGTCCAGATCGCCCAGGGGCTGCGCGACTGCCACAGGGATCGTAGGCTGTCACGATCTTTTTGTCCAACGACCACCGACGACCGACGACCACCGGCCACTTCCCTCTTTTTCTCCTGTCGATCGTCTGCCCATTGTCGTTATCCGTTTATTTTAAAAAGGACTCTGTCACTGCGACGCCTCACCTGGATCGGTTTACTTTCCTTTTTCCCTCGCTCTTTTCCCCATTCCGTTTAGTCGTTCAGCCCCAGCTGAGACGGGACTGGCTGCTCACCGAGACTGACCGCGGGCTGCGACGACGCGGGACGCCAGCGGACGACGGCAGGTATTCGACGCGCGATCGGATACAATTGCCCTTGCCCGGTCTCTGGGCCGCGGACTGCACCAGACGGACCAGACGAACGCAATCACCCGACCACGAGACCACGAGATCACTGCGACCACGAAACCACGAAACCATCCTGCTGCATCATGGCCGGCGGGGACGACGACTATGCCCGGGGCTCTGGCTCGGCCGACCCCGAGCAGCTCTACACGAATGAGTACTGCATTGGCGGAGGCAGTTTTGGCAAGGTCTACAAGGGGTGCGTGCTGTCCGGCCCCATTCTGATATGAGAACACGACAACACCAGAAGCCCGTCCCAGACACAGCTAACCATGCAGAGTCGACAAACGCACCGGTCAAGCGGTCGCTATCAAAATTATCGATATTGAAAGCGCCGAGGACGAAGTCGAGGATATCATCCAAGAAATCGCCATCCTGTCCGAGCTGCAGTCGCCCTACGTCACAAAGTACTATGGCTCCTACGCCAAGGGCGCCGAGCTGTGGATCGTCATGGAGTTTTGTGCCGGAGGCAGCTGTGCCGACCTTATGAAGCCCGGCCCCATTGGCGAAGACTACATTGCCATTATTATGCGCGAGCTGCTGCTCGGCCTCGACTACCTGCACGCCGACAAGAAGCTGCACCGCGACATCAAGGCGGCCAATGTCCTGCTGTCGTCCAATGGCCAGGTCAAGCTCGCCGACTTTGGCGTCTCCGGCCAGCTGTCCGCCACCATGACCAAGAAGAACACCTTTGTCGGCACCCCCTTTTGGATGGCCCCCGAGGTCATCAAGCAGTCGGGCTACGACCACAAGGCCGACATCTGGTCGCTCGGCATTACCGCCCTCGAGCTGGCCAACGGCGAGCCGCCCTATGCTGAGATCCACCCGATGAAGGTGCTTTTCTTGATCCCCAAGAACCCGCCGCCGCGTCTCGAGGGCAACTTTACCAAGGCCTTCAAGGACTTTATCGAAGCCTGTCTGCGCCGCGACCCCAAGGAACGGCCGACGGCACACGAGCTGCTCCGACACCCCTTTATACGCCGCGCAAAGAAGACGAGCTATCTGACCGAGCTGATTGAGCGCCACAGCCGCTGGAGTGCCACGCAAAAGAGCAACGGCAACAGCGACGACGACGCGTACGAGGACGAGCAGCCGCACCCGCCCGTCCAGCGCGAGCCCGTCAACGAGGACATGTGGGACTTTGGTACCGTGCGTCTCGTGGGCGACCGTGGCGGCCTCGGCGGCCTCGCGCCGCCGCCCGGCTTGGGGCCGTTTCCGCCGTCCGGCGTCCACGGCCATCGTCCCGGGCTCAACACGATGGACGAGGCGGCCACTAACGCCCGCTCCTCTCGGTCGACGGAGAGCGCCGACGACTACGGCGAGGCCCGCCGCGAGACGAGCCGCAGTCCGACCAAGGCGGTCTTTGATAGCACCCTCAAGGCCGCCGCCCCGGCCTCCTCGTCCGGCACCGCGCGCCAGGTCAGCCCCCAGCGAAGGCCGGTCCCCAGCGTGGCGCCGGCGGTGCCAGCCACTGCAACGACGGCAGTCCCCACACAAGCTACGTCGGCTCGCCCACCCGGTCTGGCAAGCAAACAAGTACCGCAAGTGCCGGTGCTCCAGCCACAGCAGTCCCAGCAGTCCCAGCAGTCCCAGAAGCCGTTACAGGCGCCCCTCCACCAGCCGGGCACGCCTGTTGCGGCTTCTATCCACTTGTCTCCTACCGCGAACGGCTCTCCAGCCCGGTCTTCGCCCGACTATGACCGCGTCCTGACCGAGGAGCTACGCCGGGACATGGGCGGCATGTTGCTGGCGGCGTCCATTTCCCCCCCACGGCAACAGTCGCCCCAGCAGCAGACTATCGACAGCGCAAGGCCAGCCCCCAAGCTGGGCCCTCTCAAGCTGTCGGAGATTCCTCCCTTCCGGGGAGCTTCTGTCTCGCAGCCGCAGACAAAGTCGCAACCGACAGAACAACAGCCCCTGCAGCCTCTGCAGCCTTTGCCCGACCAGCTGCAGCACCGTTCGGTTGCGTCGAGCCGGAGCCCGGAAACCCCAGCCACCCGCACTAGCTCCTCTGCTGGTTCGCCCTACTCGCCCTTCCCCGAGTCATCTGGCACGCCGCTGTCGTTCCCGGCCCTGGCACCGGCGAATCCAAATGGCGACCTGGATGCGCTGAACGACGTCATCTTTCCCGCGCTGGAGGAGGCCTTGAAGCGGCGGCAGATCCGGGTGCAGCAGCAGATTCATGCAGGCGCGGCCGCGCAGGACGTGGCCGCACCGGCGCAGCAGCAGGCGATGGCCGTGCGACAGCAACGGACCGAGGCAGCGCACGAAAAGATCCGGCGGCTCGTGTACAAGCTGGCACACGTGTGCAAGGAGATTGATTACTACGACAAGGCTGAGCCAGTCGGCATGGGCAAGGACGTGGGCACCTTTCTGGAGGGGCTGTTGGAGGAGATCCTTGTGCGGGTTGAGCCGCTGGACGAGGAGGAGGGCATGTGAGCATGGACATCTCGTGTTTGACTGTTTTTGAAGCGATCGAGTCTGGCACTCGGTAGCACCACGTTTTGACGCTTAGACGCTTGCCTCTTTTGGTTTCTGCTTGTGTATTCTGCTTGTGTCCTTGTTTTGCTTTGGGTGCCAACAGACAATAAGAGGGCCAGCATTGTTTGGTTACGCCGTGTCGTCTCTGGGAGAGGCCGGTTTGTGTATTGGTATTGTCTGCAATGTACGACATACTTGTATAGAGTATTACCTGGGGACGAAAATGAGGCGGAATCCGATGTATTATGCGAAGCTGTCTCGATGGTGTGTACTTTTGTGTTTCACAGTGCGGCGGTCATCTGCCAATCACATGTCACGACTGGCGGCTGCGGCAGCTCCGGAACGGCCGGGCCAGCCGGAAGCGGCGAGAGCGGAAGCGTGGGAAATATGGGCGATGTACGGCCATGCTGCCGTGGAGGTGATGGGAAGCGGTTCGCTACGGGATACGGACGCGGGACGGCATGGTGGACGGTGAGGTCGCCAGGTGAAACGGTCAGCCAGATGGCTCGCCGGCCACTGTGAAGCTGGGCTGTGTCCAACGCGACAGAAGAGGGGTTCGGTGATCGCGGAGAACGGCGGAGATTGGTCGGTGGTGGCAGAGTCAGCCGACACTAGGCCGACAACGGCTAGCATAAGAGCCGTGGACACTTCCTGACGGCTGGTGACAGCTGCCCAGTCTTATCGGCATTATCTAAGCCGCGAGCAAAGCTCCACCGCCCGTCCCCTCCGGGAGGAGAACACAATGCGGCATTTCGCGGGACCAACCGCCCAAAACTTGGCCCTTTCCATTTGCTCTCAATTCATTTCTCCCTCTTCTCTCCTTCCCATCCGCTCCCATCCATTCGTGTGGTTTCCCCTCGACAGTGCGACGCCCACCCCCACGACAGCCACGAGTTTTTGCCATTCAATTGAAGCAAGATGATGTCCCGGAGCCAGACGGCCAAGGTAAGGACGACGGAGCTGCCGGAGTGAAGACGGAGGGGTGGCGGAGGGGTGGCAGAGGAAAAGACGGAGACGACGGGGAAGACGTGGAGAGGGGACATGAAAAGGCGTACATGTTGAAAGCTGACCCGCTGGCAGAGCCTTTTGCGGTCGGCGGCGGTGCCGCGGCCGGCGGTGTCGATGGCGACGCGCAGCTTTGCGACAACGGTGCAGTCGGACATTTTCAAGCCGACCAAGTACGGTGGCAAGTACACGGTGACGCTGATTCCGGGCGACGGCATTGGCGCGGAGGTGGCGGAGAGCGTCAAGACGATTTTCAAGGCGGACAACGTGCCGATTGAGTGGGAGCAGATTGACGCGTCGGGCGTGGACTCGTCGGCGGCGCCGGCCGGGCGCGCGGACGAGCTGTTCCAGGAGTCGGTGACGTCGCTGCGGCGCAACAAGCTGGGCCTCAAGGGCATCCTGCACACGCCGATTTCGCGCTCGGGGCACAACAGCTTCAACGTGGCGATGCGCCAGGAGCTGGACATTTACGCGTCGATTTCGCTCATCAAGAATATTCCGGGCTACCAGACGCGCCACGACGGCGTGGACCTGTGCATCATCCGCGAGAACACCGAGGGCGAGTACTCTGGGCTGGAGCACCAGAGCGTGCCGGGCGTGGTGGAGTCGCTCAAGATTATCACAAAGGCCAAGTCGGAGCGCATCACCAAGTTTGCCTTTAGCTTTGCACTGGCCAACAACCGCAAAAAGGTGACGTGCGTGCACAAGGCCAACATTATGAAGCTGGCCGACGGCCTCTTCCGCAGCACCTTCCACGCCATGGCCAAGGAGTTCCCGACGCTCGAGGCGACAGACATGATTGTCGACAATGCAAGCATGCAGTGCGTCAGCCGGCCGCAGCAGTTTGACGTGCTCGTGATGCCCAACCTGTACGGCGGCATCCTGTCCAACATTGGCGCCGCGCTCGTCGGCGGGCCCGGCATTGTGCCCGGCTGCAACATGGGCCGCGACGTGGCCGTCTTTGAGCCGGGCTGCCGCCACGTTGGCCTCGACATCAAGGGCAAGGACCAGGCCAACCCGACGGCCATGCTCCTGTCGGGCACGATGCTGCTGCGCCACCTGGGCCTGGACGACCACGCCAACCGGATTTCCAAGGGCGTCTACGCCGTGATTCAGGAGGGGTGCGTTATTTTGTTCTCTTGTGTTTTTTTCCCCCCCTCAACTTGTCTCGGCTAACCCTTCCCAGCAAGGTCCGCACGCACGACATGGGCGGCGTGGCCTCGACGCATGAGTTCACCAAGGCGATCCTCAACAAGATGGAGGCGCAGTAGGTGCCGCCGGCCGGTGGCGAGACGATGGATCTAGTGTACGGTGCCTAAGTGAGGTGTCCAGACGGACGGCCGTTTGGGTTGATTTTTAGCGTACAGATAGACAGGAACCTTTTGAACGTGTGCGCGTGTGTGTGTGCCTGTGGGCATAGGATGGACTGCTCGCCCTCGGTCTTGCTGCGGACTGTTTGAGAGGATCTAATTGGCCAATGGAGCCCACGATCTGGTTGTTTATCTAATCCAATGGGAGTGAACGTGCGGCTGTGGGCGTTCGTATATGGAACGGCTTGCCGTGGGGGACGTAGCTCCGGGAAAGACCGCTCCATAAGGCATCTTGGTATGGAAGCGTAGATGGACTTCTTCGCCATCACGTGATTACGTTACAACGAAATGGTCACGCCCCGCCCAGCCGTCTAGCGCCTCTCGCCAGCTGGCGCGTGTTGCCGAGTCACCTTTTCCCTCTGCACGGCAAAGTTGGCTGCTGCGATCTGCCGACGACGTTGCCCGACAGACGACACGAAGTGTGTGAGACACGACGAGCTCGACGACGATTGACGGCACGGGACGCTTGTGAGTTTGCGGCGCAACAGCGGCGTGTGTGGCGGTTTCAGGGGGGGAAAGACGTTGGGAAACGAAACGAGACGAGCGAGACAAGACGAGAGAGAGACAAGACGAGGAGTGGAGGAAAGGCGAGGCAAGACAAGACAAAGCTCGAGGGGCTGGCAGAGACGACAGACGACAGGGCATATGAGACAAAGACCAAGGGACTGGACGACCGTCTGTGCCTGAAAACCGAACCGCCCGCTCCGGCACGTGTGCCGTATGCGCACTCTGTGGGCCGACCAGCGACTGCGAGCGGACGGCGATACCGGGATCGACATTGACAGCGGCAGCGACAGCACCGAGCGGCAGCACGACGCGGTGGCGCGGGCGGCGGGATGCAGGCGGCTCGGGCGCAGGTGGAGGCGCAAGGGCGCAAGGCGAAGCTGACGAGCTCGTACCAGGCCTTGTTGGAGTAGGTGAAGGAATGGGCCTGGACAGAAGCAAACGACGGGGCTGACAATGCAGCGAGTTCTCGGACAAGGAGCTCAAGTCGGTGGGCAACTACACGCTGGGGCGGCTGATTGGCAAAGGGTCGTTTGGCAAGGTGTATCTGGCGACGCACAAGTTGACGACGGGGTCCAAGGTGGGTGGTCTTTTGTCCCTCTCCCTCTCCCTGTCCCTCTCCCCTCCCTGTCCCTCTCCCCCTCCCTCTCTCTACCTCCCCTCTCTACCTCCCCTCTCTGCCTCCCCTCTCTACCTCCCCTAACCCCCAGGTTGTCCTGAAATCGGCCAAAAAAGACGACTCCAACTTGGCCCGCGAAATCCACCACCACCGCCAGTTTGTCCACCCACACATTGCGCGGCTCTACGAGGTCATTGTGACCGAGACCATGGTCTGGCTCGTGCTAGAGTACTGCCCCGGCGACGAGCTGTACAACCACCTGCTGCAGAACGGCCGCCTCGCCGTCGACAAGGTGCAGCAGATCTTTGCGCAGCTCGTCGGTGCCGTCGCGTACGTGCACCAGCAGTCGTGCGTCCACCGCGACCTCAAGCTGGAGAACATTTTGCTGGACAAGCACGGCGACGTCAAGCTGGTTGACTTTGGCTTCACGCGCGAGTACGAGGGCAAGACCAACTACCTGCAGACCTTTTGCGGCACCATTTGCTACTCGGCGCCCGAGATGCTCAAGGGCGAAAAGTACGCGGGCGAAAAGGTCGACGTCTGGAGCCTGGGCATCATCCTCTTTGCGCTGCTCTGCGGCGAACTGCCCTTTGACGAGGACGCCGACGACCAGACGCGCCGCCGCATCCTCGCCGAGGAGCCGCCCTACCCGCCGGACATCCCGCCCGACGCACTCGCGCTGCTGCGGCGCATGCTGTCCAAGCGCCCGCTGCTGCGGCCGACGCTGCCCGAGATTCTGGGCGACGCCTTTCTGGCCGCCTATGCGGCGCCGCAGCAGGCCATCTTGGCCCAGCCGCAGCCCGTCGCCTTTGCGACGCCGCTCGAGCGGGAGACGCTGCAGCGCATGCGCAGCGCCGGCGTCGACATTGACGCCGTCATCGAGTCGGTGCTGGCGCAGCGCTGCGACGCCCTCGCCGGCTGGTGGACGCTGCTGATCGACAAGGAGACGCGCAAGGTGGCGCGGCGCGAGCGCAAGCGGCACGACAAGGAGCTCGAGCGCCAGGACCGGCTCGAGCGCCAGGAGCGGCGGAGCTCGCGGCGGCTGTCGGCGGCGTCGTCGCGGCTCGAGCGGCTGGCCACGGTCGGCGAAGAGGGCGCCAGTTCCGGCTCGGCCCAGACGGGACAACCCGCCACGCCCAAGACGCCCCGCGGCCGGTCGCAGCGCCGCAGCCTGCTATACGATGCCGACGCAACGCCCCGCCAGCAGCAACAACAGCAGCAGCAACCGCCGCCGACGCCGCTGGACAAGGACTCGGTGCGCTCGGCCAGCTCGTCGCGCCAGCGCCGCCCCATCCCGCCGCCCAAGGAAGGCGTTCTGCGGAGTGCGCGCTCGCGCGGGTCGACGCTGCACCTGGTGACGACGACGGCCGTGGCCACGGTAGCGGCCGGCAGCGGCGGCGACGGCGACGGCGACGGCGACAGCAGCACGACGCAAGCCGGCACGGGCAGCGGCGACCGCAAGGTGCGCAAGAAGACGTCGCAGGTGATTGTCACGCACTGGAAGCACATGACGCACTGGCTGGTGGAGAAGAGCGCGCGGCGGCGGAGCAAGGGCGGCGGACGCCGGGGCGGCAGCCACTCGACGCCGGACCTGGGCGGCAAGGGCCGGCTGGGCGCGGACGGACAGGAGGCCAAGGACGGCACAGATGGCAGCCCGCGGCAGCAGACCCGGCCGCAGACGAGCAAATACCCGGCGTCAGGGGCGGCCGGAACGGTGTCCCACACGGCGAGTCTGCCGCGGAGCATGGTGGCGAACGGCTATGGACGGGGGAGCGGCGGCCGCGGACCGACCAGCGGGCCCGGCAGCGTGGATGGTCCGTCCGAGTGTCCGGCCGACCCGGCGGACACGGTCGATGCCGGCAACGCGGACAACGCCGGCCCCAGCCAGCGGTACGGCTCCGTGGGCGGACTGACGGCGGCTCTCGGGCCCGGTCCCCGTCCCGGCGGCGGCGGTAGCGGTGGCGGTGGCGGTCCGTCGTCGGGCCCGCGGCTGCAGACGAGCAACAGCAGCATGAACGCCGGGCTGGCGACGACGTCTGGCTCGACGTACCAGCGGCAGTCGCTGTCACCGTCGCCGCTGACCCCCCGGACGATGCGGCGGACAACGTCGGCAGCGGCGGCGGCGGCGGCGGCGGCTGGCCACGGGCTGCGGGGCCGCAAGTCGACGTCGTCGAGCGTGTCGTCGATCCGGTCGATTCGGTCGATCCGGTCGATCCGGTCGGTGCACCACCACCACTCACACTCCAAGGCGTCCTCGACGAGCTCCAACGGGTCTGTGTCCACCATGTCCAAGACGGCCGGGACGCTGCCGGGCGGGCGGTCGCCGCACCACTCGGTCAAGGTGCTGCCGGCGACGCCGACGACGACGTCCTTTCCGAGCAACCTACGCCTGGTTCGCGGCGGCGCCGGCACGCTGGCGCCTATCCACACGTACGTCAACGAGGGCATGCCGGTCGGGCGGGCGCCCGGCTCGCCGAACCCGTTTGCCTTTGGCAGCAGTGGCACGCCCGTCATGTTTGCCAAGCGCAAGCGCAACCTGTTCAAGGGGCCGCTGCTGTCGCTGGGCGGGCCGGCAGCGGGCAGTCCGTCCGGGGCCGGGGCGGGTCTCGGGGGAACGCGCAGCCGGTCGGGATCGCATTCGCGCAGCGCGTCGGCGAGCGGGCTGGGGCGGCGGTCGGGCGAGATTACGATTGCGGAGGAGGACGAGGAGGAGGGCGAGGCGGGCGACCTGGAGCTGCTCGGGCTGGGCGAGGGGCTGGGCGAGAGCCTCTTTCCGGGCGGCGTGGGCGCGCGGAGCGGCGACGACAACGACGACGAGATTGAAGAGGTGGACGTGTTCAGCCCGGTGGTGCGGCGGCCGGGCGAGGTGATTGAGGAGATTTACGAGGACGAGGACGAGGACGTGAAGACGTGAGGAGACGTAAAGACGAGAAGAGAAGACGAGAGTAAAGACGAGAGTAAAGACGAGACGCAAAGACGGGCGTGGTTCTGCTGGGATTTCTGTTTTCTTCAATACCTTGTATATTTAGTATAGCGGCTATACGACATTGCGTTTGTGAGCGACAAGGCGGTCGTCTACTGGAGGGCATGCAGGATGAGCGTCTTGTAGCCCTCGACGGCGGTCTCGAGGTCGCCAATCGTCAGCGCCTCGTGGTCGGAGTGGGCGACGAGGATGCTGCCGGGGCCGTAGAGGTAGCGCGTGTGGTTGCCGGCGAGGTTGGGGATGTCGGTGCCGTAGTTGGCGATGATGGTGTCGAAGCCTGGGAGTTAGCGAGAGAGGGGGAGAGAAGATAAGAGGGAGAGAAGGGAAGAAGGGACGAAAGGAGAGGAGGGAAGAAGGAGAGAAGAAGAGGAACGCACCCTCGACATCGCACGCGCAGTCGACCACGCCGTAGCCGTGCCCGCAGTCGGCCGTCAGCGCCTCGGCGTCGACGCCGGCCAGCGCCGCCTCGATGCGCGTCCGCACCACCTCGTGGCCGCTCGCCTGCGGGCCCAGCGCGACGCGGATGGCCACCGCCGCCGCCGCGTGGGCCGGGATCACGTTGCCGGCCACGCCGCCGTCCATGCGCCCGATATTGACCGTCGTGTTGCCGTAGAGCGCGCTGCTGCCGAGATCGCGGTCCAGGATGGCCAGCAGTCCGCGCAGCAGCACCTCGTTGGCGCTCTTGCCCAGCCACGGGTAGCCCGAGTGGCCGGCCCGCCCGACAGCCGTCACCGTGCAGCCGAGGATGCCCTTGTGGCCACACGCCAGCCGGTTCTCCGTCGGCTCGCCGAAGATGGCCGCGTCAAAGGGCGGCGGCGCCGCCGCCGAAAAGGCCAGCATCCCGTCGCCGCCGTCCTCCTCGCCCACGACGTAGAGCAGGGCGACGTCGCCGGCCGCCAGCTGCCCGGCCGCCCGCAGCGCCTCGACGGCAGTGACCTGCGCGGCCACGCTGCCCTTGGCGTCGACGCTGCCGCGGCCGTGGACGACCGTGTCGGCCGTGAGGTGGTCGCCGTCGTCGGCGATGCCGTAGGGAATGTGCGGCGGGACCACGTCAATGTGCGACGAGACGAGGACGCGGGCGGCGGGAAAGCGGCGGGCGGCCAGGTCGACGTCGACGCGGCCCGGCCACGCGACAATGTTGAAGCGCAGCGGCGCGGTGGTGACGGGCTGGCGGACGACGGTGTAGTTGCGCGCGGCGAGGTAGGCCTCGAGCCAGACGCCCACGTCCTCTTCGGTGCCCGTGACGGAGGCCGTCTCGACGAGGCCGCGGTGGAGGGCCACGAGGTCGTCGCGGTAAATGGGCGGCGAAGCAGAGGAGGAGGAGGAGGACGACGACGACGACAGACGACCAAGCGGCCGTTGCCGCGGAACGTCGGCAGCAACGAGGCCGCCCAGGAGCAGGGCCGACAGCACTGCCAGACGCATGGTGAGCAATGGGAAAAGAGAGACGGGCGAAAAGCGGACAGGAAAGCGCAAAGCGGAAAACGTTCGGCGGAAAGACGCCTTTTGTATGCTGTAGAAAGACGCTATCCGATAGCGAGCTTTGCCCGCCGATTAGGTGTTCGGTAGAGCCGAAACCGATGCCGAAAAGAGGACCGTCTGACAGGAGGGGCGTGGCACCACCATACATGTACTAGAACAAGACGCTGACTCACCACAGGCAACATGCCAGAGTGGTTAATGGGTATGACTCGAAATCATATGGCTTCGGCCGCACAGGTTCGAATCCTGTTGTTGTCGACAATTTTTTGCTTTCGAGGGCTCCTGGTCAATCACCCTGTTGTGCCTCTTCGTTGCAAATCGTACTTCTTTATTCTATTTTGTTTCTTTTCTTCCTTTTTTCCCCATTGTTCCTTCTCTCCCCTCTTCCTCTCACGTCGCCTTGCTCAGGTCTGCCGCTGTCACCGCCGACGCCCAGCCAAACGGATCCGCAATCTTGCCCTGCTGGATCCCCTTGAGCTCCGCCAGCAGACGCAAACACACCGGCCCGGCCTCTTCCTGGCTGTCCGGCATGTACGTAATCGTCTCCTCCCCGTTGTTGCCAATCGCCACCCGCGGGCTGGCCGCCGCCGTCGCCGACGCCGCCAGCGAGCCGGGGCTCGTCGCGTCAATGCGCCGCGTAATCGACCGGATCGGCACCAGCGCGGCCGCCGTGCCGGCCGCAAAGACCTCGGTAAACGCGGGGAGCTCTGTGTAGGGGATCTGCCGCCGCTCCACCTGCCAGCCAAAGCGCCGTGCAATCTGCTGCACGCTGTCGCTCGTCACGCTGTCAATCACGCACTGCGAGTTGGGCAGCACCAGCGTCACGTCGTCGGCGCCCCCGCTCCCCTGCAACACCCCCAAGAAGCCGCTCGTGCTGAACTCGTCCACGTCCCGGTGCCGCGCGCTGTCCAGGTGCAGCGTGATGCCGTAGCCCTCGTCGTGCGCCTTCTCGCTCCACCGCAGCACTGGCGCGTAGTTGCCGCCCACCTTGGCGTGGCCCGTCCCGTGCGGCGCCGCGCGGTCAAACTCGTCCAGGATCAGCGCGCGCACCGGGTGCGTGCCGTGGTAGACGCCCGTGGGCAGCACGTACACCAGAAACATGTACTCCTCGGGCGGGCTCAAGCCTAGCTGCGCGCTCGACCCGTAAATCTGCGGCCGGATGTACATGGCCGCGCCGGTGGCGTGCGGCGGCACAAACTCGGCGTTGCGCGCCACCGCGGCGTGCACGGCGTCCAGAAAGAGCGCCTCGGGCACCGGCGGCACCGAGATGACCGAGGCCGAGTGCTGCAGCCGCAGGGCGTTGCGCTGCGGCCGGAAGATCTGGATGCCCTTGTCGCCCGGCGTGCGGAACGCCTTCAGGCCCTCGTACGCCTGCTGCCCGTAGTTGAGCGCCGGCGCCATGCCGTGGATGCGGATGAACGGGTCCGCCACAAACACCGGCTTCGACCACTCGCCCGTCTCCTTGGTGTAGTGCGACTCGACGTGACCGTTGACTGTGTCTGTTAAAAGACTGCATGGCTGCCAAAGGACCGCCGCCAGCACTCACCTTCGCGGACGCGGAAGCCGACATTCGACCAGTCGATCGTGTCGACCGGCGGCGGGGGAAACGAAGCCATTCTCGAAGTTGCAAAGGCGTGGATGGAGGGCCGACGGAATGCAGGAGGACAATGGCCAAAGTAGAGGGCCAATCCGCAGTATGCGTCATCACGTGGAAGATATCACGGCTTTAGCGGGGAGGCGGTCAACCGGGGTGGGCATTACTATTACGTCAGCGTGCCTAGATTTCGGGTACCAAAAGCCCAAAGTTCAAAAGGTATCCTATTGCTTTTATATCCAACTCTCATATCCCATCGCTGGGGCCTGAGCACGACGCCCATGTAACTCTTGTTCCCGTGTATTCTATGCAGCGTCGTTTTCAGGCCTTTCGTGCCAATCGTCGTAGCAAATCAAGCAAATCGAGCAAATCGAACAAAATCGGAAAATACATGAAACGGAAAACGAAGCAAAACACATATTCTCGCAGTGAGGGGAGAGCGCTTCGTCATGCGTGAGGGGAATCTAATACCGACCAGTGTCAGTGAACCAAGGCGACAGAGTGCCAGGTCAGGCGTCTGCAAGCTTTTGCAGCACAATAAGAACACCTGTGTCGTCAGCGATGATGCTCGTTCCTTGCGGTCGAGCTCGCTTACCATTGACACCCTGCGTCAGAGTCGCTGCCGCCTCCGTGCTCCGGCTGCCCAGACTGACCGTCACGACCTCCTTGACCGCACCGTCCTTGCCGAGCTGGTTCGCCCACCGGAACACCTTCTCGTCGTCCCGGCCGTCGCCCACGACCATCAGAAAGTCGACCGGGCCCTTGCCGCTGGCCGACGTCAACTCCCGCTTGGAAATGTCCTGGTGGATGCGCTCCGCCGCTGTCCCCTTGGTCCAGTCAATCGGCTCCACCAGGATCGAGCCATCCAGCGGTATTGCGTGCACCCGCTGCTCCTCGCACGCGTCGTTGATGTGCGCTGCGCACTCGGCCGCGTGCCGCGTCGCCGACTCATAGTCCTCGGCGCTCTTGTAATGGAACACCAGCGAGCACCGCCGCTCCTCAATCTCCGCGCCCGGCGTCCGCTCCTGGTAGTACGTCAGAATGTGCTTGACCGACTCCTTCCACGTCCGGATCTGCTCATTGTCCGCCATCTGAATCCACTTGCTGCTCCCACAGTCCCGCAGGAAACAGCCGTTCTCCGCAATCAGACCCAGGTTCGGCACCGTCCGGAACAGCCGGTCCAGCTCTTTCTCGCTCCGGCCAGACATCACATAGATAGTATTGTCCTTGTCGAGAATCAGGTCGTTGAGAACATCGAGCGTGCGCTGCGGGCTGACGGGGATGATCTTGTCCACAGGGCCCCAGCTGACCAGTGTGTCCTCGTAGTCGAGAATGAAGAGCCGGTGCTTGGAACGCTTGTACTGCTGCAGAAGCGTGCTGACGGAAAGCCGTGGTACCGACGTCTGGTCACGGCGATGTTGCTCGTCGTACACGTGGTCGAGGCGTGACATGAACTCGGAGAACCAGTGCGAGCCCGTATGGTGGAGGACGGCATCGTACAGCTTCGCCCACCGCTCCGTCTTCTCCTTCTCCGACATGTTGAGCGCCTTCTTGATGGCGTCGGCACAGGCACGGTAGTCCCACGGGTTGACCGACAGCTCCGCCCCGCCAAAGAGGCCAGAAGTGCCCGTGAACTCGGACAGGATGAGACTGCCGTGCTTCTTCTCAAAGTTCTTGCCGTCCTGGCAAAAGACGTACTCGTGTGACGTCAGGTTCATGCCCTCGCGCTGGCTGGTGATCATCAGCGCATCCGCGTCCGTCAGCAGCGCCAGATACTGGGCATAGTCAATGTCTTGCTTCAGGTAGACTACCGGCTGGTAGGCCAGGTTGGCCCACGACGAGTTGACACGCGTGACAATGTCCGACACGGCCGCGTCCAGCTCATTGCGCTCACTCGATGACAACGCCACCTGCAGCAACACCACCTTTCCACGCCACTCGGGGTTCAGGTTGAGAAACAGCTCATACGACAAGAGCTTCTGCCGCACGCCGCGGATGTGGTCCAGCTTGTCGCGCGCCACAATCAGCTTCTTGCCCTTGTATTTTTCGCGCAGAATCTCGAGCCATGACTTGACGTCCTCCTCTTCGCGGTGCTCGTTGAGCGCAACAGGGTCGATCCCAATCGGCATGTTGATCACATCGACAAAACGATCTTCCAGCTGAACACCATCCGACGAGGCCTCCGCATTTAACAGGCGGCTGCACGTCTGCAGGAAGTGGCGGGTGTACTCGTGGATCTGGAAGCCCACAAGATTGGCGCCCAGCATGCCATCGAGCAGCTCGGTGCGAACGGCGAGACACCGAAAAATCTCGCTCGAGGGAAAGGCAACGTGGAGAAAAAAGCCAATCTTGGCGTCGGGCAGCCGCTGGCGGATCATACTCGGCACAAGCAGCAGGTGGTAGTCGTGGACCCAGATGACGTCGCCACGCTTCCAGTTCTTCACAATCGTGTCGGCGAAGGCCTGGTTGACACGGACATAGTACTTCCATGAGTGGTCCTCGTACGCCTTGCTCTTGGGTCCATCTGGTATTTGGTAATGGAAAACCGGCCACAGGATCTGCTTGCAAAAGTTCACGTAGTGGCCGTCAAAGTCCTTGTCGGAGCACCAGACCGTCAGCATGTCGTGCTCGGCCGCCAGACGGTCTTCAATGTCCTGCTTCTGGTGCGTGCCGTCGAGAGCATCCGTCGGCATGCCGAGCGTGCCGACCCAGGTGTGGTCGCCGAGCTTGCCCTCGCGAGCAGCAGCGTCGGCCGCATTGCGCAGGCCGCCGTTGCCCTGGTCAGCATTGACAATGCGCCAGTTGGCAGTCGAGAATACGCGGTCGTGGCTTTCGCTTCGCATGGCCGTACGCGGTTGGTTCACACCCTGACGGTAGAGCTCCATCGCCTTCTCGGTGATATGGTCGTTCTCGTCGTCGTCGTCATCCATGTCGAGCATGGCAGGCGGCGGCGAGTTGGCGCGCGACTTTGGCTGGTCGCGGCGGGCGCCCCAAGCCGGCGAGCCGCGGTCGGCCGGCATGGCGCCCGAGTTGAGCTGGAAGGCGACGCGGGCACCATCCTCGCTGGAGAAGGGGTCGACTGGGGGCTCGTCGACAGGAGTATCGGGTGGAGTGATGTCGGACTGGGGCTGGAAGAGGCTCGGGTGGTCGGCGGCCTTTTTGGTCGCCTTTGTCGGTTTCTTGTTCTGCTCCTCGGGTGGCGGCGTACTGGGTAGGTCAAAATAGACCGTCTTGGGAAGGAATCTGGAGACCGTGGCAGGCCATGTCAGCATCCGGACGGAAACGCATTTTTCGCAGATTTTCCACGGGTTTTCCAGATTTTTTCCACGATTTTTCCAAGATGACGTCAGAGAGCCGCGACGACAGCCTTGTACAAGACATGCTTGTAGAGACCTATGTGCGGATGCGAGAACAGGAACAGCAGGCTTGGGCAGCGTCAGCACTTACAACGAGGCAATAAAAACAGTCATAATGGCGGTTTGGTGTTGGTTTGCGGCCTAGGAAGCCGGTCGGGAAGAAGTCGCCTTTTCTGTTAAATGAGCCCGATTATCGCGGCAGCGCGGCCGGTGGTGGGGGGATATAGTGCTGGTGGAGACTGGGGCAGCCACCATCAACTTTTCAGGTTTTCTGGGAAAGCGACAGATCGGGCATTTCTATGGGGAACAGAAAAGAGAGAAGGAGACGAAGAAGGCGAGGAAAGAGGCGAAGAGAGGAAGACGTAATAACACTGCGAGAGCTGTGGGTCTGTTGTGAACCACGCTTGACGGGGAGGGAAGGAGCCAGTGGTGTTGTGTTCTCGGAAGGTGGACAGAACACTAAAGTCGGATCTATTTGGGGAATTGGTGGCTTCCTCTTTTGTTTTTGTTTCTTTTTTGAGATGAGAAGGCGCAGCCAGAGGGCCAAATGTAAATATGCCAGAGGATGCAACGACCGTTCTGTTTCAGACGCTTTTTTCCGGCGGCCTAAGAGGAAAGACAGGCGCTAGTGCATGAGGAAGAAACCGACGTTAGTCCTGGGCCGCTGGAACCGCTGAAAGAGGCTTGTGCAAACAGTGGATGGGCCACGGATCGCGGTTCCACAGCAAGGTCGTGGGTTATTTTGAGTTTGGGGTTCGAGGAAGGACCGATGACGTGGTGG
Organism: Leptographium flavum; assembly: GCA_963580335.1. Classification (NCBI taxonomy): domain Eukaryota; kingdom Fungi; phylum Ascomycota; class Sordariomycetes; order Ophiostomatales; family Ophiostomataceae; genus Leptographium; species Leptographium flavum. The sequence goes on from OY756935.1 coordinate 2,018,478, forward strand.
GCCGCAAGTATCTTACTGAATGACAAGTAGTGGCCGATTGCGACGATGCAATTGCTTGTTGCAATGGACGGATGAGATGGCAGACAGGCGACGAATGGGGAGGTTTGGGGTTTTTGGCCTGAGCATGAGCAGACCACAAATGAGGGCGTAAAGCACAGACTATTAAGTAGTTTGGAGGAGCCTGCGATACATAGTACTTGCACCTCGGTGCAAGATACGAAGGGCAGGAAAGCGTTGTTTCCGCTTTGGGCGACTCCTACGCGATCTCCCTGCAATGCGTGATCTCGGCCGTGTTCTGGCGTCCCTAGTCCAATGAGGAGCCTGATGACGTGCGTAATGGACCAGGCCGGCCAAGGTGGCGGGAAGCAGGGCAGGAACGGGTGAGAGAATTCACGTGTTGCAGTTTCCCCTCACGGCGGCGCAAGGGATTTCGAGAGGCAGAATGGCAACCGGAGAGGAGGCCGATGAGAAAGACACAAAGGCAGTAAACACGCAAACCGACTGGTCACATCTAGGCAATCCGGCCGCTGTGACAAGTCCGGAGGATGTATCCACGCGGGGCTGTGAGTGGCCGTCGGGTGGTCATGCGTGGATGAGTAAGTAAGCGCAGCCAGAGGAGGCGAAGCTGCAAAAGGCAAGGCGGCGGATTGCGAGTTGAAAGGGCAGATTGGGACCATTCCAATGCACAAGCGGGCAAACGGACTCCGCCCCAAAGCGAGCTCTCATCACACCGGCCATGGCGCCAGCGGCGGAAGCGCTGTGTATCGTAGATGAACAAGTCGACAATTCCCCGGAATGGAGAAAACAGGCCCACCCAAGCAGCCATCGTGGGGAAAGCGCGCTGGCAGACTAGACTTAGAGGCGAAGGCCGAGCAGAGTGCAGGAGAGGCCGAGCAGGACCGGCCATGGCTGGCAGATACGACGCAGATGGTTCTGGAATCACGCACAGCCGTCGTGATCGGATAGCAACAGACGGATCGGCAAGCTCGGCCGGCTGGCGATTGGAACAATTACGTAGGAGCACATGTAGAAATACGGAGTACGGACCATGGTGATCCGAAAACTAAATCGAAATCGGCAAATCGAAAACCGAAATACGGGACAGGCAAAATGGAATTCCACGAACAATCCAACGAGGCCGTCTCCGAGACGCACCTCTTGCCGCTCTGGAGCCCGGCTGCACCGCCCAAGCCACCGTCCTGGGCTCGCCTGGCCACTTAAAATGGACAATGCAGCCCCGTGGGCGTCTGCGGGCTGCGGACAAGTTCCAAAAAGAAGATAAACGACCAGAAACCCGGCAAGCAACGAATCTGCCAAACGCAAAACAGGCAACACTGCCGAGCAGCAGCAAGGAGGTGGAGCGAGAGCCTTGGGAGCTCCTCCTCAGCCCACAGCCCGAGACACGGCACTCTGTGGACCGCTGACGGATCCCGAAAACGCCCGAGGTAGGCCCAGCGGACGGCTGCCGTTGCCCTTTTGGACGGCAGTCTGTGTGCTGCTGCAGCCGCCCGCTGCGCTTTTAGGGCGCTAATTCTCGTCCAGCTAAGGGCCCGGGCCGATAAGCCGGGGATAGAAAGAGGCCTGAAAGGCCCCGGAGCACCTGTATTCTGAACGGAGCAGCACCAGCTCCAGCACCAGCACCAGCACCAGCTGCGGCGATACCTTTGACCCAGCTGCCGTTCCCTTGGTCCAGCGGCATCCACCGTTCGCCCGCTGTTGCAAGTCCCTCGCATTCGCGTCCATTCGGCGTCAGCGACTGCATTGACCTCCATTCCATTCGCTGGCTCTATCGTCTACTCTCGTAAATGGCATGATACCCGAAACAGGAACTCCGATGGCCGTGCCGGCAGCCTTTCCCTCCTCTTTTTTTTGTCCTCTTCCCCTCTTTCCCCTCCCTCTGTCGCTGCTCTTTCCTTTTTCCCCTCGTCTCCCCCTCAATTCCTCCATAGTCGCACGGCCTTGTCCTTGCCGCCGCTGGCCACGCGCTGGCCATCCGGGCTCCACTCGACCGCGTAGACCTCGTCCTCGTGGTGCGGCAGATCAGCCGCCAGCTTGGCTGCCCGTACATTCCAGATCTTGACAGTGGCGTCCTTGGACCCCGTGGCCAGCAGTCGCGAGTCGGCCGACCACGAGCACTGGTAGACGGGGGCGACGTGGCCGCGGAGTGTGCTCACAAAGGAGCCATCCCTGGGGACAATGTTAGTATCCGATGTGATTATGTAATCTGTGAGAGGACAGAGGAAGAGGGACGTACTTGGCCCGCCAGATCTTTGTGTGGTTGTCCCACCCGGAGCTGGCGACAAACAGGCCGTCGGGCGAAAAGGTGACATGGTTGATGGCCTTTTGGTGGCCGACCATGCGCGTCACCGGCTTGGTTGCCTGATGCATCGGGTCCCAGAGGTACATAGTAAAGTCGTCGGACGCCGAGACGAGCCTCTCGCGCAGCGCGCCGTTGACCGTGGCCGCCTTTTCAAATCGCTGCTGCGCGTAGGCCCGCCTCTCTTCGACCGTTGCCGGCACCGCGCCCGTGTGGTCAAAGTAGCCCGTGCGCAGCACAAAGTCGGTAGACAGCGCCAGATGATTGACCCAATGCGCGTGCGCCTTGAGTTCATGCAGGAGCGAGCCGCGCGCGGCGTCCCAGACACGCACCGTCTTGTCGTGCGATGCGCTGTACAGCAATCCGGTGCCGCCCCAGCGCACGCAGCTGACATTGCCGCGGTGGCCCGTCAGCACAAACTGGCAGCGGCCCGTGTTGGCAGCCCAGACGCGCACGGTGCCGTCCTTGCTAGCCGTCGCCAGCTGGGGCCCGACATCCTCGTCCACCAGGTGGTAGGGCTGCCACGACACGGCCAGCACCGGCTTCGCGTGCCCCGTCAGCGCCTTGCCCACCATCTTGCCCGTCTCGCCGTCCCACACGGCCGCCGTGCCGTCCATGCTGCACGTGGCCAGCCGCGATCCGTCGGGCGACCAGGCTACCGCCAGCACCCATCCGCGGTGGTGCCGCAAGGTGTGCCGCGGCAGGCCCGTCTCTGTATCCCAGATGCGCGCCGTGGAGTCGCCTGAGCCCGTCGCCAGCCACCGGCCGCGCGCTGCCGGGCTAAACGACACACACAGGATCGGTTGGCCGTGGCCGGGCATGCGCTGTGCGAGCCGTGTGACGCTCTGCACGCGGAAGACGGCCTGCGGCTCAGCCGCCAGCGTCACCGTCGTCTCAAACGGGTTCTCAATGCCGTGCGATAGGAGCAGGCCGTACAGGTCGGCCGGGTACTGGTCGACGACAATGTCGCTGCCCGGGATGTGGATGCGGAAGCGGTACGGTTGGAACTCGTCGGTCTCGCGGCCCAAAAGTGTGTTAAGAAGCAGTGACACGTTTTTCTCGCTGGCGTCCGCCATGTTGACCTCAATCACATCGGCCATTTGCTTGCCGTCGGCGTCGACGAAGCGAGCCTTGAACGAGCCATGGTCGGGCGGCAGGTTCGCCGTAATGTCCTGCTGCACCTTGGTCCGTTCGAGCTCTTCGCGGCACTGCCGCTTCGGCCGGGGCGGCACGAGTGTCGCCATTTTGAGGTGTGTTGATGTGTGTGTAGTGTTGAGACACGACGTCGCTCTGCGCAGTCTCTGCCACATCCAAACGAACTTTTTTTCTTATCACATCTTTATCGAAGCCTTATCGCATCCTTATTATCGCCTAGACCGTTTTAGCGTGCTACCCCGCTAGAAATATTTTCCCCAAACAACCCAGCCCCAAGCCATTTTCGCGCCCTAGATGCTGTGAGTCAAATTGTACGCATCGAATTGCTCTCGCCCACATGACTGCTGCTGAGTGTAGAATATGCCTGTGCGCAGAAGAATGCGCAGGAGAGCAGGCAAAGTCACGAGCTCTAGACACTGTTTGGCCCAGCTGAAAAATTATGGAGAACTTCCACGGCCCACCACTAAGCGGCTGCGCCTCGCATTAGTAAATATCTCCATGATGATTCATGAGCTTGCTTCGACATGCACTCCAGACGTCATCAGAACCTGAGGCAGCCGCAGTATTGTGGCTTGGGCGCCATGTGCCTGGCGGTTGCGCGTCATCGTAGCTGCCTGCTGGAGCTCGCGATCGCTCGCATTCATTGCTGGGATCAAGATTTTTTGCACGACAGCAAATTGTTGGCGTCTTGGCGTCTGAAATGGAAGGTCCACAGGCCTCCCTCCCCCTTCTCATTTTGTGTTGTTGGCCCTTAGCGTCATCGTAGTATTATCTGGCCGTGCCTGCCAGCGCCGATTTTGTAGATATTTTGGATCAGAGGACGTGTCACTTTTCTTTTACAAGACCAAGCGGAAGCATTTGCCATCAGAACAACATCTTCACACTGTTGGACCTCCAATCGCCACCCAACACATCTCGACGCGTCTCAGTCGCTCGAACAACTGCCAAGATGCGTATGTTTTCTGCTGCCTTTCCCTGTCCCTCTCTTCCTCTCTTCTCAGGCCTATCCATTGACCGTCCAGATCGAATCAGAACCTGGGCGCGCCAGAAAGCACACGGCCCGGAGCCTCTCATCGCCGAGAGCCGCCGTTCCACCGTCCGAATCCGCTCCAATCAGAATGTTCAGACTCTCCAAAACGCCCAAAACGCCCAGAATGCCACCCGAGCAAAAGCCCGGACTGCCAACCCACCAAAAACGGTAGACGGCGATCATGTAACCCCGGCTCCAGATGAGCTCGCCGAGAGCACCACAGAGAAGATGCCCGAGACCAAATCCAACGTCGCCATCCGCTTCTGTCTCACCGTCAAGGACATTCTCTTTTCGAGCATCATCAATGTGCTCCTCGTCTTCGTGCCCGTCGGCATTGCTGCCCACTTTGCTGGCATGTCTGCCGGCATCATTTTTGGTATGAATGCCATTGCCATTATTCCTCTAGCCGGCTTGCTCAGCCACGCCACCGAGAGTGTGGCCAAGCGTATGGGCGACACTGTTGGTGCCCTGATGAACGTGACTTTTGGCAATGCTGTCGAGCTGATCATTTTGTATGACCCCCTCTCTCCCTTTTTGTGCTATTGTACACGCTAACAAACCACAGCATGTAAGACGAACCGAACCGAACTCGTTCCACTCTTTCTACATACTAACCTGAAATCTTCACTACAGCATCGCTCTTGTAAAGGTATTATTCATCTCAGCCCGTCTCCTGCCGCCCACTAATATGACAGAATGAAATTCGCGTTGTTCAGGCCTCGCTGGTTGGCTCTATCCTCGCCAACTTGCTGCTGATTCTGGGCATGTGCTTCCTACTCGGCGGTCTGCGCTACCGCGAGCAAATTTACAACAGCACCGTTACGCAGATGAGCGCCTGTCTACTGAGCCTGAGCGTCAGCAGCCTGCTGCTTCCTACTGCCTTCCATGCATCCTTTAACAACAGTGACGACGCCGACAGCAAGGTCGTCCAAGTCAGCCGCGGAACCAGCGTTGTCCTGCTTCTCGTCTACCTGCTATACTTGGTCTTCCAGCTCAACTCCCACGCCTATATGTACGAGTCGACGCCGCTGGAGACCATTGAGCGCGAGTCTCTCCCTGGCCCAGCCGCCGGCTACTTCAACTCGTCGTCATCCAGCTCCGAATCGTCCTCGTCGAGCTCCAACTCCGATTCCGATCAGTCCCACCGCACGGCTCGCCGCATCAAGCGTACCTTCAAGAAGGGCAGAAATAAGATCTACAACAGGACCGCATCCATTGACGAGCCCGCCACCTTGTCCACGTCGCCAACCCTCTCTGCTCCTTCTGGGCCGTCGCCTGTCGAGGTCGGCCCCTCTGACGACAGCCATCCCCCAGCAGTCGACGCGGAGGCCGCAGACGATGAACGGGAGGTCCTGGAGATGGCTAAGCGCCACAAGCACAAGCAAAAGCACAAGAAACACCGTGAAGCTCGAGCCGGTGCAGAGAATGCCACAGCCAGCACTTCTGCCAAGCCATTCTCTGCCGATGACCACGCCCGTCGCGTGGACTTTGCCCTGGCGCCGGATGTCGAAGCCCAGGCCGAGCCCCGCCCGAAACCCTTTTCCCTGCGTACTCTGGCCAACCCTTCGGTTCTGACAAAGACCCTGTCTGTCAACGTTTTCAACCCCAACTCCCAGGGCGAGCCCGCCACCCAGGACCCTTCGTCCAGCATGTCCCACGCACGAGCTTCCATCCCTCAACCCCAGCTTCGCCGCACCGCCTCTATGCCTACCGATGACCGCAGATACAACGTCGGCCCCGGAACATTTCCCCCAATTGTCCCCATCATTGTCAATCGCACACCAAAGGCGGCCATGGCCGGTGAAGACGGCCAGGAAGAGGAGGTCATTTCTCGCACAACTGCCATTGTTCTGCTACTGGTGTCCACCGGACTTGTCGCCCTCTGTGCAGAGTTCATGGTTGGCTCCATTGATGCTCTTGTGAGCGAAGAGACTGGCCTGTCCGAGGCCTTTATCGGTCTGATCATTCTGCCGATTGTCGGCAACGCGGCCGAGCACGTGACCGGCGTAACCGTTGCCATGAAGAACAAGATGGACCTGGCCATCGGCGTTGCGCTGGGCTCCTCCATCCAGATTGCTCTGTTTGTGACGCCCATTGTCGTCATACTGGGCTGGATCATGAACAAGGAGATGGGCCTTTACTTTACCATTTTCGAGACGGTTAGCATGTTCGTCTCGGCCTTTATCGTCAACTTTCTTGTCCTCGACGGCCGCAGCAACTATTTGGAAGGTGCCCTGTTGTGTTCTGCCTACGTCATCATAGCTGTGGCGGCCTTTTTCTATCCCAACTCGGATGCTGCCAGTTCGCTGGGCGGAGGCTCCTAACAGAATAAAGGGCTGTCTGCGATGTCTACTATTTACTTGGAGTTGATACTTGGGAGTTGATTCTCTTTTATTTTCAGACGCAATAAACTAGGTTGTCTTATGGCATTTTTCCATCTTTTGAATAATTATTTGGGGTTCAGAGAGGTTGTCTTTAGTTCGAAAGTTGTACACCATACTACATATCTCCTTTAAACGGTAAGTCCTTCAATTCAACATGGCTCAATGGTCTAGTGGTATGATTCGCGCTTCGGGTAACCCCCTTTACATACACTGTAAATTGTGCGAGGTCTCGGGTTCGATCCCCGATTGAGCCCATATTTTTGCAATTTCCACCAAAAATTTTTTTGGAATACGTTCGAAACATGACTTTCTATCATATTGTTACTTCACGTGCATTTTGGGGGTTTCTCATACTTGTTACATCGTTGTTGCCGTTTTTGTCAGCTGTATTGTATGAGTGACAAATACAGCATTTCGTATTGCTGTCTGCATCGTGGTTTCCGTATTAAAATTTTTGGATAATTTCTATTTCCCGAATATGTGTTCGAATCTCTTTGGACATAATTTCAGCTGCGTAATCTGTCTTCAAAAACATCAAGACTCAAAGCGCGTCAGCACTTGTCATGGATTCTTGGCTCTCACGTTTTGGTCATGCCGGTCCTTCTCAACGCTCGGGGCGACAGCCCAGCACCTCCAACAGAGCGCGGAAACATTCTGCAATTCGACGGGCTACGGGAATGTCAGAATTCCAATCGCGAGTTGGCGGCACACAACGGCGGCCCTTTTCTATCGGTCCCCAGGAGAACCGCGATGTCATTTGCGCCATTTGCAACTCGCACAATGCGGATCGCTCCATTGGCCTGGCATTTATCAACATTCCCATTGCCGAGGCCGTCATTACGGACGTCAGCGACACGCAATTTTACCCCAAGACGGTGCACAAGATCCAAATGATGGAAGCGTCAACGATTCTGATGCCCGTCATGCCTGCATCCGGGGATGCAATGGCGCTTCGTGCACATATCGAAGACGAGTTGCGTGGTGTGCCCATCATCCAGACGAGCAAGTCTGACTGGTCCAAGGCCGAGGGAATGCGACGGGTCCAAGACGTGGCCGTTCGGTCAGACCGTCTGGCCATTGAGTTCGCGCTGGAGGAGAGTTTTTACTCTGTTTGTGCCTTTTCTGCGGTATGTCGCCGACTTTTTCACGGACTGGTCACAAACTGACAGACGAAAAGGCCATGAAATACATCCAGGACGAGTTTGATTTCACCTTTGACAAGCACTCTGTTCGCATCAAGTACCAGCCCCCGGCAAACGTCATGATGATCAGTCTTCCCACGATCCACTCCTTGGAGCTTCTCGAAAACGCCCACTTGGCAAATTCTAAAGACTGTCTTTTCGGGCTGCTGAACCGCACGCTGACACCCATGGGATCACGGATTTTGCGGAACAACATCGTCCAGCCTTCGACACAGTCGCGCGTCCTAGACCTGCGTCTCGACGCTGTGGGGGAACTTGCGCGGGAAGACGCCATCTTTTTTGGAGTTCAAGACGGTGAGTACTAAGAAGAAGAGATTGAAAGGACTGAGATTAACAAACAGCCCTTGGTGTTTTGAAACCTCTGGGGGACATCGAACAGTTGATCACCAAGGTATGATTGGGTGATGAAGACGAAAGGCTGCCCAATACTTACCGCATAGCTTGTCATCCTGCCAAAGGACGGGTCTGTATACGAGGCTGAGCAGGCAATCAACAACATCTTGCGACTCAAAAGTTTCTTTGCAGCCGTACCGGAATTTTTCCAGGCCATGTCAGAAACGGCTTCGGGCCTCCTGGTGGGAATCCGGGAGAACTGCCGGCCACAACCAGCCCAGGAGCTTGTGGACCTCATCGATGGTACTATTGACCACCAGGCCTCATACGCCAGCAAGCCTCTCGACCTGCGAAATCAGCGAGTGCATACGGTCAAGGTGTGTTGAAATCATCAAGGCGTTGGGATAAGGATGGGGAGAGCTGACCGATCAATTAGCACGGCGTGTCGGCCAGCCTTGACATTCAGAGAAAACTGTATGAGGACTTCACACGCAAAGTTTACGAATACATGAGCGTTCTCGAAGGTGCGCCATCTCTTCCCGGGGCTAGGGCCGTGGCTGACAGCGTTAGGCGAACTGGGCGTGAAAATCGCATTGAAGTATTCAGACTCTCGCCGTTTCTACTTTCGTGTGCAGGCAAGAGACTTTGGACGTCATGGCCCTCCTGCGACGTTGATCAACCAAACACGGGCCAAGGGCAGCATCGACTGCCAGACCTTGAAGCTTGTTCAATACAACGAGCAGATCAACCGGGCTGTGAAGGGAGCAATTAGCGAAAGCGATGAGGTGATTCGGGAGCTCCTGGTCAGCATCCGGCCGCATGTGCACGTTCTGTACAAGTACTGTGAGAGCATTGCGCTTGTCGACATGTTGGCCTCGTTTGCCAGCCTTGTGAGGACACACAATTATGTCCGGCCAGAGATTCAAGACACGATCTTTAGTTTGACGGAAGCGCGGCATCCGATTCTTGATTTTGTAAGGCATTTATTTGCTCACGGGATTGGTCAAGACTGACAAGACCAGCATGGCGCCAACCGATGCGTGCCCAACGACTACTTTATTACACAAGAAAGCCGGTTTCACATCATTACTGGACAGAACATGAGCGGCAAGAGCACATACATTCGGGCGATTGCCATGCTTCACATCATGGCGCAGATTGGATCCTTTGTGCCGGCGGAGTCGGCACGGCTGCCGATCCTGCACAGTTTGTTTGCGCGGGTTTCCACCGACGACATTCTGGAGGCTAGCATGTCGACATTTTCCGTCGAGATGCGCGAGATGGCGTTTATTCTGAGGTGCGTTGCAGCTCGGGTCTTGTGCGTCATGGGCATGCTGATGCAGGACAGAAACGTCAACGACAAGAGCCTGGTCATTGTAGACGAGTTGGGCAGGGCGACGAGTACGCGGGATGGACTGGCCATTGCGACGGCCATATCCGAGGCCCTTCTCCAGAGCGGCGCCAACGTGTATTTTGCGACGCACTTTTCCGAGTTGGGTAAGAAGGCAGAGAAGCACAAGCAAACAAAGCTGACAGAGCTAGCCAAAGGTCTTGCCAGCCGCGTTGGGGTCATCAACCGACACTTGAAGACGGAGGCGGTGGTGGAAGCATCAACCGGCGGACAGGTCCCGACGACCAAGATGCTATACCGCGTGCACGATGGCGCGGAGACGGAAGAGAGCTACGGCATTTCCCTGGCGCGGGCGGTGGGCTTCCCGGCCGGCTTCATTGCCAAGGCCGAGGCGGTGGCCGAGACGCTGCGGCAACAGGCGCGGGCCAACCGGACGGACGAGCACGCGCTGGAGGAGGCGAGACGGCAGAAGCTGGTGGCGCGGGTGGTGCGGCAGCTGCGGCTGGGCCAGCAGAGCCAGGCTGACGACGAGCAGCTGTGGCGGTACCTCAAGGACGTGCACGATGCCTTTTGGTCGAGCATGTTGGGGGAGGCGGACGAAGGGGAGGCGGACGAAGGGGAGGCGGACGAAGGGGAGGCAGAGGGCGAGGAGGTGGACGACGAGGTGGACGACGACAACGAAGAAGACGTGCATGACGACGGCCAGGAGTGAATGGACAAGACGGACAAATGCTAGATTAAGATACATTCTATGTGGTATCCGAAGCAGAACGACAAGGAAGCAAATCAAAGGTAGATACAGGTGGAATTACAAGGGGTGCAAACAAAAGCCAGTCTAATGACGGCGTCCAATCGTTCTGTTCTGCTCTCTCACGCCGACGGCACTGTGGTCACTGTGGGCTCTGTAGATTCTGTTGGCTCTGCCTCCAGCGGCGTCGAATCCCGCCAAATGTGCGTGTCGCCAAGGCTAAACGTGCTGGCAGCGCTCGAGTCGTGACCCGACGCGTCGCCGTTGCCATTGCCGTTGGGCACTAGGTCGAGGCCGGCCAGGGTCGGTACGCCGTCGGACGAGTCATCGACGGGGACGAGTGGTGGCGGGTCGTGGTAGATCCACGGTTGTTCGAGTCTAGTCAGTCAGGGCGGTTAGGGAAAGGTGGATACCAAAGAAAGGAAAAAAACAACCAAAAAAACACCAAAAAACACTTACGGCACCACCATGCTCGGGTTCACAAAGGCTGTGGCCTTGTCCCGCGCGTCGTTGAGCGTGCTCGTGCGGCGCAGACGGCGGCGGCGCGCAAAGGTCAGGTTGCCGAGGCCGCTGTGCAGGTCGTCGTCGGACAGGGGCGAGGCGTCGCCGTCGCGGCGCACGCTCAGCAGGGCAATGTTGTGCGTCAGCGGCTCAAAGTGGCTGCGGAAGTAGTACATGTACCACACGGTAAAGACAAAGAGCGGGATGACGAGCGTCGCCTGCACAAACGCCTTGTTGGCGCCTAGGTAGCCCGACATGGTCAGGTGGAAGACGGCCAGGCCGAGCAGGATGCGGTAACAAATGATGCGCCACGCGCCGCCGGTCGCGTGCTGCGGCTGGTCCATGGCGTACAGCAGCTGGTACTTGTACGTCAGCGCGCCGAGCGCAAAGTACATGGAGCCGAGCGCCAGCACGAGGATGCCGCGCGGTAAGACCGAGTAGACGAGACAGAGGATGAAGACGAGCAGCGCTGTCGGCAGGAAAAAGCCATAGGAAAACGTCGGCGGCGCGGCCACAGCGGCGCGGTCGCGCGGCGTGCGCGCGGCCAGCCGGGCCATTGGGTAGAGCGCGACGGAGCCGAACTCGAGCAGCCGGAAGGGGAAGAGGCCGAGGCCCTGCAGCATGATAAAGTTGAGGTAAAAGATGCTGAGCCGCTGCACCTCGCGCGCCAGCGCATAGGCAATGTAGGTGGTGTCGCGCAGGCTGTCGCGCAGCACGGCCCAGATGCCGGTGGCGGTGCCAAAGACGGTGAAGACGAGGAAAATGTTGAAAAAGGTAAAGAAAAAGTTCTTGCTGATAATCGACAGCTCCACGTCGCCGCGGCTCAGCATGCCCTGCCGGTACGACAGAAACTCGTACAGGTACGGCACCGCCACGTTGAGCAGCGACACAACGGCCGTCGGCAGGCCCGTCTGCACCAGCGCCTTGGTGATGCCGTGCTGCGTCAGCGTCTTGGCCAGGTTCGGCGCCCACTTCTGGATCGTGCAGAGGCTCAGCAGCGACGCCAGCGACGCCACCGGCACCAGCCACACGACCGACAGCACCGTGATGAAAATGGTAATGATCCACGCGCGCAGCCGCCGCTCGGCGCGCGACGCGTACGTGTTGGGCCACAGCACGTCCGACGGCGACGGCGCCAGACGGGCCAGCAGCTCGCCCGGCCGCGGATCCAGAACCGCCTGGATGGCCATCTGGCAGGCGGCGACCGAGTCCATCGTGACAAAGGCCAGGTCCGTGGCCTCGTACTCGCGCTGCCGTGCCGCCACAATCTGCTCGTCCAGCAGCCGCAGCTTCTCCGTGTAGTAGTCGAGCGCGTCCGTCTTGCGGCAGCGCAGCCGCAGCGGGCCGTACCACAGGCGCACCTGCGGGCGGCGGCGCAGCAGCGGTGCATCGTGGGCGTCGAGGAGTGCTTCGGTATCAGAGGCGTCGGGTGCGTCGGCGCTGGGCTCCGCGTCGGGCGACTCATCCGTCGGTGTCGGTGCGTCGGCGGCCTCCTCGTCCGTCGGCTGCGGCTGTCCCGGCAACGGCCCCCGCACCGGCTTCTCGGCGCGGTAGGCCGCCCACGCCTCCTCGAGCGTCTGCAGGACCTCCTGGCGCTGGGCGACGAGCAGGTCGAGCGCGCGCCATTTGCGGCACACGGTGACGCTGTCGACGCGGCCAATCTCGAGTTTCTCAATCAGCGTCTTGATCTTGTCCTCGGAGCGGAACTCCTTGGGAATGCCCGAGAGGCGAAAGGTCCGGTCCGTCACGGTCGTCTGCGAGCCGAGGTACTCCTGGCGGACCTTGATGACGCGAAAGGTCTCGCGGATCATGAACCAGTAGGTCAAAAAGGTGAAGAAGTAGACAAACACCAGGTATGCCCAGAGGTGGCCCTTGGCGCGGTTCCAGCTGTCGTCCTCGTTCGGGTCCTCGTCGACGGCGGGCGGTGCCGGATACTCAAAGAGGCGCAGCACTGAAGAGGAGACGATGGTCTTAGGGTCGTCGACAAAGTGGCGGTTGATCGGCTCGAGCACGACGGCGGCGAAAAAGGACATGACGGCAAAGAGCTTGAAGCTCATCTTGAAGAAGGCAAGGAACTGAGCGAGTTAGCAGTCGCCCTGGCTCCCCCCCTCTACCTTCCCCCCCCAGATGCAAACCGGCCACGACTCACCACAAAGGCGTCCAGCCCGGCCGAGGCCAATACCTGGTCTTCGCTAATCTTGTAGAGCGCCGGCAGCCAGCCGAAGAAGGAGTCGGGCAGCACCGGAAGCGCCACCGAAGCATTGGCCGACTGGTGCCGCGCCGCATAGAGCGCCTTCCATCGTGGACGGAGCGTCTGTCGAGTCAGCACGTCGTGCTCCGACGAGGTCGTTTCAGCGGGAGAAGACTCACGCAAAACGACAAAAAGGCAAAAATGCCCAGGCCCAACGAGATGACCAGCTGCACTTGGATGTCCTTGCTGCCGGGAGCGACGTAAATGTCACCGGGACACTCGTCTGTGTGGTTGGAGGGGAGGGCCGCGTCCATGCTGGCAGCGGTTGTGATGCCGAAGAATTGGGCTGCGCGGCGCGCCGAGGCCCGTCAACATGCTGGGTGACGTGTGTGGCGGTGCAGATGCGCCACAGTTGTGTACGAGGTAATTATGTGTATTATTCATCATCGAGTTTCTACTTGTCTCCCGATCTCAACTTCTGATCTTCTACTTTTGCCGACACCTCGATCGACACCTTTGATATACGCCCGCTTCCCCCTCAGATCCGCACCGGCCGTACGACCTTGGCCACATACGGCTTGTTCGCCTGCACCAGCGCATTCTCGCACGGCCGCCCGTGCACAAAGTCGTCGAGGTTCTGCAGCGTGCCGGCCGCGATTTCGGTCAGGGCCTCGGCGGTGAAAAAGGCCTGGTGGCCGCACACGATCACGTTGGGAAAGGTCATGAGCCGCATGAGCTCGTCGTCATCGATAATGTCGCCCGAGTGGTCGTCGTAAAACAGGCTGCCCTCGCTCTCGTACACGTCGAGCGCGAGTCCACCGAGGCGGCGCTCCTTGAGCGAGGCTATGACGGCCTTGGTGTCAATCAGGCCGCCGCGCGACGTGTTGACCAGCAGCGCGCCCGGGCGCACGTGCGTCAGGGCCTCGGTGTCAATCAAGTGCCGCGTGCCGGCCGTCAGGGGGCAGTGCAGGCTGATAAAGTCCGACTGCGCGAGCAGCAGGTCGAGGCTGTCGCAAAAGTTGTCGGCGCCAATCTGCTGCTGGGCCTCTTTGCTGGCAAACGGATCAAACGCAATGACGCGGCAGCCGAACCCGTCGCCGAGAATGCGTGCAGCCGCCAGACCGATGCGCCCGGTGCCCACGATGCCGGCCGTCTTGCCGCGCAGGGTGCGGCCGAGCAGGCCGTCGAGGCTAAAGTTGCCCTCGCGCACGCGGTTGTAGGCGCGGTGCGTCTGACGGTTGAGCGTCTGCAGCAGCGCGACGGCAAACTCGGCCACGGCGTCGGGCGCGTAGCTGGGCACGCTGGCGACCTGCAGGCCGAGCCGCGCGGCGGCCGCGAGATCGACATTGTTGTGGCCGGCGCAGCGCAGCAGCACGGCGCCGACGCCCTCGGCCACGAGCGCCTCGAGCACCTCGGCGGGCAGCACGTCGTTGACAAAGACGCAGACGGCCGTGGCGCCGTGGGCGAGCTCGACCGTCTCGGCGCTGAGGGGGAACTCGTGGAAGACGAGGCGCACGTCAAAGGCGCTGTCGGCCGTGTCGGAAGAGACCTCGCGCTGGGCGAGCGCGGCCTCGAGGTACTTTTTGTCATAGGGCTTGGCCGAGAAGACGGCCACCTTGATGGGCGACATGGCGAAAGAAGGTAAGAAGGTAAGAGGTAAAAGCGAATGGGGACGAAAAGGAGAAGAAAGTACGGACTGTCTGGCTGCCGCGAAAATGAAGGAAGTAAGATATCAGTAATGGTAAACGGTAAAAGTAAGCCAAGACACTCCAAACACTCAGACACGGCGCAGCTGCGCTCTTTGTCTCGCTTAACGCGGGCCAATACGCTACACCGTTCGGTGTAGACTTTCGAGGTGGGGTAAAGCAGAGACAGCGATTCGTGCAAACATGTGAAAACCACTGGGAAGCAAATGAACATCGTCTGATCCCAGAGCCTTGCTGCGATAGCCAGCCTGCTTGCAGCTAGCCTGCCGTCCATGCTCTGGCGCCTCGTACCATAGCACCACTGTTCCAACGCAAGCAGCGATACGATATCGCCCTCTCACTGTGGCTGTGTTGTCGCCTCACATGATGACTAACAGAGTTGAAGATGGAACCACGTGATAAAGATCCGGAAGCCGGGCGGGCGGGCCAGCTAGCAGAACAGGTGAGTAAGGCAGGGCTGAGGCCTGTGACGTACATACAATTAAACAGAAAGATGCTACAATGCAGAAGGCTTGCCTTGGGTTATAGAGGCGCACTGTATTCATGGAAGAAAGATAGTTTAGAACAATATGATAACTTCTCGTATGTTGCAGGCATGAAAGATTGCGGTATCGTTCGCTGCGGCCCAAAGTCACGCCATTTCGATTCGAATTACAGCCTCGTCTTGGGCATTTTCATCAAGGCGCCAGGAAACCTTGCCATGCCTACATACGATTCATTTACGGGGTTTGACTCTCATTTCCTCTACTTTCATTAACTCCTCGAAGCGGACTATCCAATATCCAAGATAAGACAACGTGCAAAGACGAGCTGTGGCAGGAAGAAAAGATCAAGGACAGAATGGATAAAAGGTGGATTCGATTTAGTTTCTATCGTCCATCCTTTCATCAGCCACCTACAAAAACATCTTTACTATGCTTTCGAGCGAGGCTACGGCCCGAGCGCACTGTATGCTTATCACCATAGAGCAAGGCTTATCAGCCGAGCGTCTCCACTGGGAGAAATTCAATGCAGCGCAAGCACCTGAACATCACTACAATGCATCATTACACCCCCAAAACATCTCTACTTTGCAATTGTTAGCGAGCTACAGCGCAAGTTACAGCGCAAGCACATATTATCTTTACTGCATTTCTTCAGCGAGCTACAGCGTAATCAAAGCGCAAGCACCTGAATTGAGAGCTTGGGGAAGAGAAAGCATCTACAAGCGATGCATTCTTGTAATAACTAATAATGTCGGTTTACTCGGGTGGGTCCAACGTTCGAATGTTCGGGAAGCTACGCACGATCCTGTACGTCCTCCTCTTCGCAAGAGGCGGGTATACAGTTGATCTCGTTGGTAGTTCTTCTTTTTTCTAAAATAGCTTGTGGGCGCGAAACCCCTACTTGAGTTGAGTTGCGACGGAAGAATGGTTATTCCGTTCGCCGCCCCACTTGCAGACTCGACTGCTGTACCGACAAATAACGTGGTTGATAAGCGAGCGACGCAGATAAGCGAGCGACGCACTTCCCACATCCCCCATAACAAAAAGCTCAATTACACAACCACAACAAGTGAAATCAATTCAAATTACTCTGAACTGTGTACATCAGACATTTCTACTTCCTTCTGACAAGTGCGCGCATTGTGTCCTCTCTCGCCGCAAGTACCACAGCGCCGTCCGCCCGGCTCAGCCCTCCTCTGCCGACCACTACTCGCCCGCGTTTCCTGCTGTATTTGCTCCTGCACGTCCTTCTCATCCAGCAAATCATGCCCTTCCTGTACTGTAAGAGATCCTCCAAGCCGTACGCGTGTTTTTTTTGCTCTCCGGCGTTTGCTAAGTGCCGTATTTGCTCGTTGAAGTGCCCGAGCCTCGGTCGCCAACAATGCATATGAGTGCATTATTGCTTGCGCACCCTTTGCAATTTGGTCAACAGCATTAAAAATTGGTGTTGGAGAGCTGCCCTGGTGACTGGCAATGCGATATTTGATGAATTCCGATTGCGAGACTGCTTCTGTCGGGTTGTGTGGTGTTTGAGAGACCCAAGGGTTGGCGCTTGTCGGACGAGAGCCAGGAGGTGTTGGCGTCTGCAACCTCACATCTAGCTTTGACAAGACTGTTTCTGGACTATGAGGTACTAAGCCAGCTCCTCGGAATCCAGCCTTCACATTTTCCTCTGTGAAAACGGCATAGAAGGCGGCCTGGAACGCAACGAAGAATTCCGTCTTGGTCACGTGGTTAATGTAAGACTTCATCAACTTTTCGATTTGACGACCGTACGCCTGCTTTAATGGAGAAAAACATCCAACGTCAAGTGGTTGTAGTAGGTGTGATGAGTGCGGAGGCATAGAGACGGTGATAATGTCCTTCTCTTTGCAGAAGCGGTTGAAATCGGCCGACATATGGCTCTCGTGGCCGTCAATCACTAACATTCGATATTTGCCAACGCTGCGATGAATTGTGTGTTGATGGAAATGCCGAATCCATTCCAAGCCTGTCTCATTGTCGGTCCATCCATTACTAGTCGGTTTGATCACCCAGTCGGGCGGAAGGTTGCACTCTGTGTACCAGTTGGCAAGGTGGTAGGCCCCTTTTACCACAATAAACGGCGGGACACACCAGCCGTCTGCATTGACTCCCTGAATCACTGTGGCCCATTCTCGATTGCCTGGCTGAACTGTCTTTGCTTTTCCATGTCGTTCGGCGCGCGTCACGACCATAGATGGGGTGATAATGCCGATTGCAAAGCCAGTCTCGTCAAAGTTGTACAGGTCTGCGTCGGCGATGCCGTACTTGGCGCGTAGATTCTGCACCAGCGTGAACCATGCTCTGATTTTTTCAGAATCTTCGCAGAGGGCTCTCTGGTAGTCGTAGGGACGATTGAAACGCGTCCGGAGGTCTGATTGTCGCTTGACGAAGTTGGATGCCCAGCGCTTTCCGACGCGTCTCGCGTCGCGCTCTGCAAGCAAAACATTGGCCATATCTTCCACGTCCGCCAACCTGGGCGGAAATCCTCGCGCATCTAAGTCGAGAATGTATTGGAGAAGAGCCTTCTCTTCTAGCTCTTTTAATTTCGAAGAATTGGCGCGGGTGTCTTGTCGAGCGCGTCGGCCGTTCATTCTGTGTCGAAGAGTTGCTTCTGGTATATTATAAACTTTTGCGGCAGCCCGTACAGATAATTTTTGGTCTTTTTGAATTGCCTCGATAGCTATAATAAGCCTACTTTCAGCAGACGAAGACTCCATGTGT
The DNA here is from genome assembly GCA_963580335.1 of Leptographium flavum. Classification (NCBI taxonomy): domain Eukaryota; kingdom Fungi; phylum Ascomycota; class Sordariomycetes; order Ophiostomatales; family Ophiostomataceae; genus Leptographium; species Leptographium flavum. The sequence goes on from OY756935.1 coordinate 2,036,626, forward strand.
TGTTGTGAAAAAATGTTGTGTTAAAGGTAAGATTTTTTATTTCATTGGAAAGTGCGTCGCTCGCTTATCTGCGTCGCTCGCTTATCAACCACGTTAGTTACAATTACAATTATTCTTATTTTTTTAATGCCTGAATAATGTCGGAATCTAAAAGCTGCATGCGAGTACCCATGCTCTCTTTTCTTACAAGTACGGTGAACCTGGCGGCGTGTACTTTGGTGCTGGATCGTCGACCAGCGCGACGTAGACGGGCGGTGGATCGTTGAACGACTCGACATCTTCTGGCAGGGCTACGTAGACCGGCAGTGGTCTTGGTAGGCTGGCCAGCTCGTGGGTGTCTGAAGGGGTAGCGACAGGAGCTGCCGGTGTGGCTCTGGTCGGCCTCGCCGTTCGCGCTGTTGTCGCCGGTCTCGCCAGTCTGGCCGGTGCTGCTCTGCCGGCCGCATCTCTTTGCGAGCTCCTCTGCGTGGCGCTTTGATTGCTCCGACTTGTTGGAGCTTGGCGCCTCCGTTGGCTGCTCTTGGGCCGATACAGACACGCCCACAGGACGAGGACGATGACGGCGATGCCCCCGGTGGCGCCCAAGAGGCCCTGCGCCACACGGACGTGCATGTTGTGGCGGTCGATGGCGGCCCAAGGCGCCGTGTAGAATGTCACGTCGGTCGTGTTGCCGTCGTTTCCGCTGCTGCTGCTGCTGTCGCCCTGCATCCGCGCCACGACCGGTGTCGCCTGCACCTCGCCCCGGGCCATGCTGCAGTACCGCCCAAAGACCTGCTGGGCCGCCGCGCGGTCGTCGCGGACACTGCTGTGCGCGGTGCAGTACGCCGACACGGTCGTCGCCACCTGCTTGCGCACATGGGTCGACAGGTGGCGGGCGCAGACGCATGCCGCAAACTTGTGGCTGTCGTCATTGTTGCAGTACCAGTCGGTCATGGCCGAGACGGCCGCAGCGACGCCGGTGCGGGTGCACGGATCGAGCGAGGGGAACGGCAGCACGTCCGTCACGGCAAAAGACATTTGATTGGTGGTGGGTGTGGCCGTGGCCGGACGGCAGCCCGTCGTCGTCTGCGCGCAGTAGTCTGACCAGAGCGTCCGCACGACCGGCCGGACGTCCTCATTCGCATAGGTGCAGTACTTGAGGACGGAAAAGTCGAGCTCATCGCGGAGATGCGACTGCGATGGTTGGCAGGCGCAGCTGGCCATACCGGCAGGGTCGCGCGGGCAGTCGGGGATCTGGGGAGTCAGCAGTTGTGTTTTCGTCTTTCAGTCTTTTTGTCCTATTCTCCTCACATCAGACATGACCCTGTCGACGGCCTTTTTTCCACACGGCGGCAAGCCGCGGTAGGTTGGCAAGCGGCCAATGTGCACGGGCGCGGGCGTCGGGCGGGGGGCGTGGTCCCTCTGGTGCTCTTGGTGGCAGTATGTATGGAGCAGGGCGTCTACCGTGCTTTCGGCGCCCAGACGATCTACGCAGTCGTACTGGACTTCCGCATGCAGCAACTGGCGGAAAGGGATCGAGGCCCTGCAGATGCACTTTTGTCGACCACGCCGATCCTGTGGACAGCTGGAGACATAGGAGCTGAGAGCGGTCATGACGGCATTGCGCACGCAACGGGGCTGTCTGTCAGAGGAGAGGAGGAGGAGAGGAGGAGAGGAGGAGTGGAGGACGAGGAAAGAAACGTACAGCATGCCGGTACGAGTCGAGCTCGTCCATGTTAATGACCTCGTGGGAATGGGTGAACAAGTCGACAAGAGAGTCGACGGAATGCATTGCGGTGACTTGAACGATGGCAATGGCAAGAAAAGCACAAAAGGGAAATGCACACCTACTTATTCTTGTTTGGAGAGTTTTAATTGCACCAACAGTCAAATGCACAGTCATACAAATCATTCTGGGCCTAACGCTGACAATATGTTGGTTCTGCTACAGATGAAGGAATTGCAATTTGCCATCCGGTCGGATGTCTCTATCCGTTGGCTGGCAATGGTTTAAGATGTGAGTTGAGGTGGAATACGGAGGGTGAAGATGAGAATAGCGAAGAGTAATAGATGGCTGAAGAGGCTAGCTCAAAGATCGATCGCGATTTGTGTTTCGGTCGGTAATTGAAGGAAAGAATTATAATATTTCACGGAACGGGCAGAGAGTTATAAAAGGCCATCCATTAGTCACCTCAATAAAGACTGGATGTTGGACGATGACGAGGTAAGACGCAGCTGTATATAGGGATTCTCGCAGTGTCTTTCTCTCTCCTTTTACAAACATGGGCTTCAATCGGACACAGAATTCTGCAGAGATGCGATGGTCGTTGACCAGTGCTCCGCGCCTATTCTGATGGACAACAATGAACGACAATAGACAGCGTCTGTTCAGCCACTCCACGGTAGCAAGCCACAGCACTCGCAATAACAGGAACCGTATCAGGTCGATATTTGATGCAGGTTTTCTGTGGGTTCTGTCATGAATAGGAGGCCCTGGTGTAGGCGGCGATGGTAATAGTGCGGCGGTGAAGAGCGCGATGCAATCAGGGCAACTCCCCCTGGCGAGAGAGAGGCTGAATGCAGGAAGGAGAGAGCGGGAGAGTGAGAGAGTGAATGGAATAGAATATACACCACGAATGAGCTGATCCACTGTAGGCTGGCTGACTAAATGACAAAAAACTGGAACAGACCAAAGAATCGACAATGAGCAGACCAAAGAACATGCTGTCATCGCAACTATTGATACATGTTCCAGACACCTCCAAAGTTGAAGCATCAGCTCTCACTCCTGATGAAATAATTATCGCTTCAGAAGAGATTTCACTCTCCCCGAACCTCAACAAGCACAACGTCTCTAGACGGAACTCCTTCTGAAACGGACGACTGCGCGGTCGGATCCGTGAATTATGGGGCCATCGCGGGGCCCAATCAACGGGCCGTCGCAAAGCCGACATGTGGTCTTATTCATCGCTTACCTAATCGCCGGCCGACGGCAGCCGCCCGCCGGAGACTTCCAGTGCCGACGCCGGTCTTCTGCCGTTATTTGGCCGTTTGCGTCTTCAAAGTGGCCTGTTCTGCCGTCGCACGTCAGCGGTGCATTGCATTCGGCATTGGATTCCGTTCGCTGGCAGCGTTTGTCCGGGCAGTCTCGGCCGCTGTCCCGGTGGCGTCATCAAGGCGGAATTTGCGCCATCCATGAGCATCGCCATCGGTTACAAATCAAGAGGGGTAGACGGGAAGGTGTATATAGCTGGAGTCCGATCTTGGAAGAGTCTTTGCAGCAACTCTTGATCGGTGCGAACACACTATCCAAATATCTACGCAGAATCTACATTCACATCCACAAACAAACACATACAAACATTCACACACACATACACACACACCATGGCTGAATTCATCTCCGTCACGTTCCCCAACCCCTCCACCGAGCTCCACCCCATCCCCGACGCCCCCTCGGTCGACCCCGACTTCATCATCCGCTACTCGCGCGCCCTCGACGACTACGGCTACAACTACACGCTCATCCCCTACGGCTCCGCCTCGTTTGACCCCTTTACCATTGGCGCCACCATCCTCGCCGTCACCAAGCAAATTTCCGTCATCATCGCCCTCCGGCCCAACACCCTCTACCCGACCGTCGCGGCCAAGGCCCTCGCCACGCTCGACCGCCTCGGCCGCGGCCGCGTCGTCGTGCACTTTATCGCTGGCGGCAGCGACGCCGAGCAGGCGCGCGAGGGCGACTTCCTCAACAAGTCGGAGCGCTACGCCCGCGAGGAGGAGTACATTCGCATCCTCAAGCGCGCCTGGTCCTCGGGCGACGCCTTTGACTGGGAGGGCAAGTACTACACCTTCAAGGACTTTAAGCTCAATGTGCGCCCGGCGGCCGGCCGCATTCCCATCTCCGTCGGCGGTTCGTCCGAGGAGGCCTACCGCGTCGGCGGCGCCCTGGCCGACATTTTCGGTCTCTGGGGCGAGCCTCTCAAGGAGACCAAGGAGCAGATTGACAAGATCTACGCGGCGTCCGACGCGGCTGGCCGACCGGCGAGCGACCGGCCGCGCATCTGGGTGACGTTCCGGCCGATCCTGGCCGAGACGGACGAGCTGGCCTGGGCCAAGGCACACCGCACGCTGGACCAGCTCAAGGCCAACACGGCCGCGCTGCAGGCGTACGAGAGCAAGGGCCAGAACGGGACCAACGGGACGACGGCGCCGACCGTGGCGCCGCCGCAGATCACGGCGGTCAAGCAGGAGTTTACGGAGCCGCAAAACGTCGGCTCGCAGCGGCTGCTGGAGATTGCCAAGCGCGGCGACGTGCAGGACCGCGCGCTGTGGTACCCGACGGTGACGGCGACGAACGCGCGCGGCGCGTCGACGGCGCTGGTCGGGTCGCCGCAGACGCTCGTCGACGCGCTGCTGGACTATGTCGACCTGGGCGCGTCGCTGATCTCGATCCGCGGCTACGACAACTTCAACGACGCGGTCGACTTTGGCCGGTACATTCTCCCGGGCGTGCGGGCGGAGCTGGCCAAGCGGGCGGCCAAGTGAAGGGGAGCGTGACACGAGGAAAGACGATTTAGGTTGCTTTTGGGCCGCAATGGGACTGGAAAATGTGATTTCTGAATTCGGTTTACTTGTTTGATTTATCGCATGCAAGCCGTCGCCTCGTCGCAGAAAACTTTTGACAGCCATTAATACCACGTGACCACAACCGTGACGTTTGGATCGACCCACAGCTCAATCTGCGGGCATCGGAGTTAAACCATTGAGCCGGCGCTAGCAATGCTGACGCGAGAAAGCGATGCGTACGACGACGATGCCTGGAATAAGAGAGTCTGCAAAAGGGCACGTAGGAGAGAATTAGAACATTCGTGGCCGTCGAGACGGGAGGCAACAGGCAGCATCGTCAGACATGTCCGCGAATCACAGCGGCCGCACTTACACCGCATCTCCACTCCGCTAGAGTCCGCTGGCGTCCGCTTCGACAGCCTCCCGTCTTTTTGTCCGTTATATACCCTGCATTCCCTCTCCCCTACTATTCATTCCTCTCTTCCCTCTCCTACCCTACTATCCCCTCTCCCATAGCCCCTCTCCCTCTCTCCTCACCATGCATCTCATCCTCACCGGCGCCACCGGCCTCGTCGGCTCGGCCGTCCTCGATGCCGTTCTCGCCATGCCTGACGTGACGCGCATCTCCATCCTCGCCCGCCGCCCCGTCCCCATGCTTGAGGCCCGCACAAAGGCTGGCGACCCGGCTGTCACGCCCGACCGCGTCCGCGTCATCCTCCACCGCGACTTTTCCGTGTACGACGACAACCTGCTCAAGCAACTCAGTGGTGCCGCCGGCGTCGTCTGGGCACTGGGCATTAGCCAGACGCAGGTCGATAAGGAGTATGTCCTGTTTTGCTGATCTTGCTTTGCTCATTTCGGCTTTCTCTCCTCGCTTTGCTCGTTTTCTTTCTCTCCTCGCTTCCCTCGTTCTTTTTTCTTCTCGCTTCGCTCGTTAACTCTCTAGTGAATACTATAAAATCACCCACGACTACGCCGTGGCTGCGGCCCGCGCTTTCAAAACGCTCCCCCTCCCCAAGGACGCCCCCAAAGACACGTCCTTCCGCTTCGTCTACGTCTCCGGCGAGGGCGCCACCGTCGCCCCCGGCATCACGACGGCCCGCTTCGGCCGCGTCAAGGGCGCCACGGAACTTGCCCTCGCCGCCATCGCCCAGGAGCCCGCCGCCGCCAACGCGCCCTCCTTTGAGGCTATTTCCGTCCGTCCCGCGGGCGTCGATCCCGCGGGCCACGATGCCATCTTGCCCTACGTGCCGCCTTCCTCCATGACCATCAATGCCGTGCGCGCCCTGCTCATGCCGCCCATCCGGCTGTTGTATTCGGCCGCCCACAGCCCGACGCGTCCGCTCGGCCAGTTTCTGGCCTCGGTCGCCCTGGGCCAGTTTGACGGCCGTCTGACGGGTCCGGGCATTGAGCTGCTCAACGGCAAGACGCCGCTCGTGAGCAACGTGGCCTTTCGGCGTCTGGCGGGGCTGTAGCGAGGAGCATTGTGTGGTGGTGAAATTGTGACATAGGCGTTTGTATTCTGTAGATTTTTGTATATCTTTACTTGATGTGCGATCAGTGATAAACTCGGGTCAGCCGTGACTCCATCACAGCTCGGCCGGTATACCGCCTTGAGCTTGGCCACTTTCGGTTTAGTAGGAGCATTTCTTCGTCCACAAGCAACTACGGAACACCAAGAGCATAGTGGACACTGCTGGGCTCTTCGTGCCAGGGCATTCAATTGGGCGTTCAGGGCGGTGCATTAGTCTGAAAGATGCATCCGTTTTAGTCCCTAGTTCTGTGAAAAATAACTCCGTTTTAGGACTGTCACTGTGGCGGAGTCGGGAGGGCTGACTGTGGCTGATGCCATTCCTTTGGCACTTCTGCCTCACAAGGCTGAGAAGATCGGCCCTGCGGCAGAGCCCCACCCGAAGAGGACTCTGGAGAGCCCCGAGCGGGAGGCCCTTTGGCCGCGAAGCTTGATCGACGGCTATATACGTGCTTGTCTTGGCTTTTCTTTCGTCTTGTATCTTTTCAGCATTCTGATCCCGATTCCCCTTGTCAGATCCGCCTTCTCTGATCCTCATCGATATCCTTCCCTCCTCTTCCCCCTCCATGGCCTCGGTCAACGCCCTCTGGCTGGCCGCCCTCGCCCAGCACGGCATCCCCTCCGCCGACCACACCCGCACGCCCCGCGCCTACCTCGTCGCCGCCCAGACGTCCTTTGCCGCCTTCCGCCACAAGAACTCGACGGGCACGGCCACCTGCCACGAACTCGTGCCCACGGCCCAGGACCTCGTCGAAACTCAGGAGGTGTGGGCTGTGCTCGCCGGCCTCCTCTTTCCTCCCGCCGCCCTGCTCGTCTTTGCCGCCGGCCACGCGGCCACCGTGTCGGTCCGCGTGCACGACGCGTACGACGACGTCGAGAAGACGTTTGCCGTGCTGCGGAAAGTGGTGGACCGCCTTCCGGTAGAGCCTGCAGGTGGTGAGGGTGGTGTAGATGCTTCCGCCGTCAAAGACCCAGCTGTCATCACTACCGCTGTCACCACCACCCCCCCAGCCACTCCCACCTCCTCCCCTGACCTCGCCGCCACCTTCTCCGCCATGATTGCCTTTTGCGTCGCCACCCACACTGCCACGGCCAAATCGCACCGCCGACTGCGCGACTTTGCCAAGGCGCTCTGCCACGACAGCGACAGCCTGCGGTCCGCGCAGGAGACGGTGCTGGCGCGACTCCAGGAACTCGAGAGCGACGGGGCCGCGCAGGACGGAGACGGAGACGGGGACGACAAGGGCGGGGACGACAAGGACGGAGGCGGAGACGGTGTCGACATTTGGGATTTGTTGTGAGGACACCAGGGACAAGAGGATGGACGGCAAAGGATAGACACATAATAAACACAGAAACACGGGTAGACAATAATGTAATAATGCATCTCCACCAGGCCTGATCTCAACACAACGACACAACCCTCCCCCCACACACTACTCCTTGTCCGGCCGGTAGTACTCGCCGAAGCGGTCCGTCGCCGCCCAGTCCTCCTCCACGCCCAGCTGCCAGCAGCTCAGCAGCAGCCGCGGAAAACGCACGGTCCAAAAGGCCAGGTAGCCGTCGGGCAGCGCGCCGACCAGCCGCCGCAGCGGCTCCGACAGGTCCTCGTAGTGGTTGCGCTTGTTGCGCAGCGCGCGCAGCAGGTCCAGCAGCCGCGTGCCCGTGTACTTGCGCTGGCGGCCGAGCGAGTCGACAAAGTCCTTGGGCAGGTGCCGCAGAAAGTCGCCCTCGCAGGCGTCCGGAGCACGCGCCTCGAGCCGCCGCAGCGCCGCCGACGGCGGATCGCGCACCTCCTTTTCCAGGTGGTCCGACACGTCGCACAAAAAGGCCAGCCGCTTCTTGGCCGCCCAGAAAAAGGGGTGGGCCAGCACGGCGCGCGCCCGCGGCCGCTCGCGCGGGTTCGCGGCCAGCATGCGCCCGACGAGATCGCGCGCTTCCGGCGCCGCGTCGCCCAGCGCGTCGAGCGCGTCCAGGCTGTAGCGGCCCTTGCGGATGTTGACCTCGCGCATGTAGCGGTCGCCGCAGTCAAAGGGGTGCGCGCCCCGGCTGAGCACGTAGTAAAAGACCAGCCCCAGCCCAAACACGTCAATCGCCTTAGTCGCCCGGCGCAGGCCCGGCGCGCCGCCCGCCAGCCCGTCGCCGCTGACGCCGCTGGCGCCGCCGCCGCCGCTGTGTGTCGACAGCGCCGCCTCCACCAGCGTCGTGCCCGTCTCGCGCGCGTCGTCGTCCAGCAGCAGCTCCGGCGCCCGCCACCCGCTCGTCCCCGCCGCGTGCGCCGTCGTCGCCCCAAACGAGCTCTTGCCTCCCTCCAGCTTCTTGCACAGCCCAAAGTCGGAGATCAGCAGCCGCGGCCGCCCGTCCGCGCCCATGCTGACCAGGATGTTCTGCGGCTTCAGGTCGCGGTGCACAATGTGCCGGTCGTGCAGGTGGTTGAGCCCGCTCGTGATCTGGTACAGCACGCTCTGCATGTTGCGCTCGCCCACCTGCGCCAGCGCCCGGAACGCCGCCGGCTTCTCAATCACATCGGCTAGCGACGCCTCGCACAGCTCCAGCGCAATGTAGTGGAACGCCGCGCGCTGCTGCTGGGCAAAGTAGCGAATCACTAGACGTCAGTCAGCATGTCTCTCTTCTTCTTCCTGCATCCCCCTTCCCCATCCGCTCTTCCCTTCTCCACTCACCATTCGGGTGGTCGTCGCTCTCCTTCAACAGCTTCGTCTCCTGCGACGCAATGTCGTAGAACTGCACCAACATGCGCTTCACCGCCACGTCGCGCCCATCAAACTTGCCCGCAAACACAATCGTCCCGTTGCTGCCCGTCCCCAGCTGCTGGTCCTCGTTCACCTCCAGGCTGCCCATCCGCAGAATCGGCCCCGACACCTCCTGCACGTCGCTCGGCACCGTCAGAATGTCCGGTTCCATCGCCGCCCGCTTCTCCGTCCCCAGCTCCTTGGCCAAGCCCACCACCTCGTCCACCGTCGCCAGCTCGTTGTCGCCCCGTGACTGCGACGTCTCCGCCTTTTTGCCTTTGCGGTGTTTCGCGCCCCCGCGCCGCCCGCGGTGCGCTTTCTTCTTCTCCTTCTGCCCGTCGGCCGCTTCCGAGGCTTCGTCGGTTTCCGTCGGCTCGGTCGGCGTCCCCTCGACGGCCTTGTCCACCTCCATCTTGTCCTTTTCCAACTTCTTTTCCAGTTTGTCCACCTTTTCTTCCTTGTCCTCCGTCTCCTCCTTTTCCGTTTCCTCCTTCTCCGTCTCCTCCTTCTCCTCCTCCCGGTCCTCGCCCTTTGTCTCGTCCTCGCCCGCAAACCAGGCGTGCTTCTTCCTGCGGTAGAACCGCCGCAGCTCTGTTTGATAGATAAACAGCAGCACAATCATCACAATCATCAGCACCGGATTGGTCAGCAGGTCCACCACCCGCGTCGCCGCCACCTGCGGCAGCTCCTTGACCTTGGCAATCACGTACGGCGACGGCTCCGTCACCGCCTCGGGCAGCGTCCGGATCGCCTCCGCCGCGTTGTCCATGGCAAACGTGTCCTCCGTCCCGTCCACCGTCGTCGACACGTCCGGCCCGGGCAGCGCCAGGTAGGGGGTCGCGTGGTGCAGCGGTGCCGCGCTGTCGTGGGCCGTCAGCAGGTGGTGGCGGCCGGCCAGGGCCGTGGCCAGTCGCACGGGGTCCTCGACGACGTCGTCCGTCGTGTGCCGCTCCCACCAGCCGGGTGCGGCACAGGGCGCCGCCGGTACGTCGAGGATCAGCGGGTAGGCCGCGCCCGAGAGAGCGAACCAGCTGCCGTCGCGCGTCTGGTTGAGAAAGACGTTAGCCCGGCGGCGGCGGTCCGTCTCCTCGTCCTCGGCCGGCGGCGGCGGCTGCGGCAGCACCGCCAGATCCGGATGGCTGCTGGGCGGCACATGCGGCGGCCGCGCAATGTCAAACACGCGCGCCACGGGCGCGGGCAGCCGGTGGCTAAAGGCCAGCCCAACGCCGTCGACCACGGGGTCGTAGCGGAAGCCGTACACGTCGCCATTGGGCCTGCCGCTGACGTAGCGCCGGTCGCGGGGCGCCTTGTGCTGTTGGTGCAGATCTTTGTCGTAGTTGTTGGGGCCCCATTCCGAGTACCGCAGCGTGGCCACCGTGAGCCCATCGCTGTTGCGCCGCACGTAGACGGTGTAGTCGGTGCGGCCGAGCGTCAGCGCCCCGCCGACGGCACACTCGTCGCTGGCAGCTTCGTCAAAGTCGCGCGGCCGCAGACAGCTGTCGGCGCCGGCCGCGCCGTGGGCCGTGCTGCCGTCGCCGCCCGACTCGCCGTCGAACCACTTGTCCACGCGTCCGGTGGCGGCGTCTAGCGTCACCAGCGTCGTCGTCTTGCCGCCCGTAAAGCGGATCGGGTGGTCCGGGTCGTGGTACGGGCCCTGCTCGACCAGCCACTTCATCGACAGGCCGGTGGCCGCCAGCCCGTCGCTGCCCGGCACCGCCACGTACAGGGCGCCGCTGCCCGTCGGCTCCACGGCCCAGACCCAGTGGTCGAGCGGCTGGAAGGACGGCTCCACGCCCGACACGTTGGCCCGGTGGTGCCGTGTCTCGACGACCGCCCGGTCACTCTCTATGTGCCACAGCCGCTTGCCCGTCTTGCGGTCGAGCGCCACCAGGTCGCCGTCGACCGTGGCCAGCAGCACAAAGTCCTCCACTTCCCACTCGGCCAGCGACCGCGCAACATGCTGCGGCGAAGCCAGGCGCTGGCCGCTCCCCGCGGCGGCCACGTCCCGGTACGCTGGCGATGGTGCTCGAACGGACATGTCGTCCGGAGCTGCAGTGGGGGCGCGTCCTTGGCGCCCGATATGCCATCCTCCTCCTCCTCCTATTCCTCGTCCTCCTCCTCCGTGTATCCCCCCTCCCTCCCCTCCGTGTTCGTCGTCTGTCATCGTCCGCTTGCTCTGCAGCTGCGGCGTCTCGACCGTCAGCTGGCCGGCCAGAAACGACTCGGCCTCGGCGGGCGACGCGTAGCGGGCAGCCCGCGGCACAGCTGGTGGGTGGACGGCGTCGGCACCGCGTGCCGCCGATGCGGCCCGGGGCTGTTGCTGCTGCTGCTGAGCTTCAACAAGTCCGAGGGCGGGATGAAGGAGAAAAAAGGCCAGGGCCACAAGCAGCGTGCGCTGCGGCGCCGAGCGGCCGCAAGGCCGCAGCATCGTAGGCCGAGACGCTGCCACGCAACGGCGCGTCGAGCGCTGCGATGCACGGACCGGTCATCCGATGCGTCGACTCGAAGTCGAGCAAAAAGGGGTCGTCGAGCAGAATCGATCAGGCGTCTCTTGGTCGGCTTTCGTAGTAGAAGCAGTGGAAAATCGCTGTCGGAACACGCAAAGCAGTGTCGGCGTGTCGGGATTGTTATTTCGTGAGGGAAAATCGCAGCAGGAGATCTCTGTCGATGGCGAGGAGGGAAGACGAAGGAAGAATGGGCAAGGAACCATCTCGTATTTTACTGACCGGAATGTGGGCGCAGCCAGACGGTGCAGGTAGGGCTTGTGCACGGTGGCTTACGGGGCATCTCCCGTTAGCGAGTGACTGCCTCATGCACCCGAATTCAGCGGCAGGTAAAGTCCTTCTATGCCAAACGGTCCCGCTGGTGCCGGGCTGCCCTGGCCGCTTACTTGTATCCACACTGTGTGCACGTCCCTCGCCGAGGCAAGGGGTTTTCTGCAGGGCAAAGAATAGGAGATGCTGAAACAACGGCAGAGGAAGTGCGAATGCTCTGTACCTTGTAAGATACAGGAAAACGAAAACAACGTAGTCTACGAGTCCATACGTAGTATTTATTCCATGCCAAATAATATACGACGTACGATGCACCATTGCTTTCATGACTGCTGTCGGACCGTTCGCGGGTGCTCAAATAGAGCGCATCTCCCTGGCGACTCAGTGGCCATGCACTAAACGGCAGCTAAACCCCGCCCTCGCCGTAGCGCATCGCGCCGGAATGCGACCTAAACGAATCGCCGACAGCCCCAGTTGTGCGCTGTACGAAAAGTTCGATAAATCTCTTGACCGCCTCGACTCAGGCGGTCTGCTAGTTTCATGAAATGTCTTTGTTCAGCTGGAGTCCGATGGGTGTGGATTCGTCGTTTCTGCTCATGTATTTCCCAGCACAACCCAACAGAGTTGGACCGGATCCGGGCGGATCTTCTGGCTAAGTCAAACCGATTTTTCGTAGGGGGTGGATGTTTATGTAAGCGGTTGAGCTGTGGCTGGAGGGTCCAGCCACAGAGGCAACAACTTTGTTCAGCTCCTTGGCCGTCTTCGTGAGATTATGTCAGGCCTCGAGCAATCCAAATTGGAAGCCCACTTTTCTGGCTTTGACATAGGGAGAGCAGGCTTCGCCGTGTGTGTTGCATAAGATTATTCTTTTTTCTCCCTTGCACGAATTTGAAAAGTTTTGACGAGCCATCCGCAGAAACTCGCAGCTGAATTGGAATACCAATCGTCATTTCTGTTTCCAGAAACATCAAGGGAAAAAAATTGGCATGCCGCAGTGCATTCAGTTCACATCCTCCTGTGGCTCTAGCCGTACCGGTAGGGCAATGAGAGACTCGGACGGTGCACTACTCCCGTGATAGGCTAAAGGGCTCTATACAAAAGTCTGTGTGCAGGTTGTCTGATTGTCTATGTCTCTACTAGAGTGAGGCAATTTGCCGTACGAGAGGCCTGTGAAAAGGGGCATCGTGGATCAGTTGTGGCTGGTGGTGGTGCTGCGCCACGTCACGTGCCCACTCATTCCGGAGGCTCTCGTCCGTACGCCTGACTGCGTTGCTAGCAACCCACACCTCCCATGCCAAATCACTTTTATTTCGGTGCCTCGAATGTGACGGGCAGCGATGCGTTGTGACAAATTCTTTGTTTCCTCGGGCGTGTCATATTTTCCGTCATTTGCTGCGAAAAAGAATCTAGCGAACGTTGATTACTTCATGCAGACCCTTAAACAAAATTTCCCAAGACCAAACAGAAGTAAAGTCAGTCTGACCTAGGTTGTATGGCAAATATGATCGCACTAAGCCCTGGGCTGTACACTCATGGGATTTCAGCCACTCGCTCTTCTCGACAACGGGACACGTTTGCCAGTCGCCATGCGTCTGTTCAAATAGCTGATCGATCTCTAACCTAAAAACAGTAATGGCCGGATAGAGGACCCGCTGCAACATTCTTGTGCCGTCATGATCCACAAAACGACGCACCATGATGTTCAAGATGGGGATATAAGTGAGCTTGTCGAGAAAACAACAGCCCCAGGAGCAAAGATCACAATGCCTAGCATCCATATTCTGGAGCTCTAATGATCCCTTATCTGGGCTTTAGCCTTCGTTGGTGCAGCTCTGGGCCTACGGATCCAAATGGTACAAGAACTGGCAACAGAGTGGTAGATGAGAAATCGGCCGACAACCAAACTGAGGATACAAGATAGAGCCTTATTGTCTATCTACGCTGTTCTCCACATGTACCACAATTTAAATAGGAAAGAGCTTGCTGAACCGATAGAAGTTTTATAGATACTACCCTAATTTAGAGTACAGACAATTTTTTGGATGATTACAATCATTACATCTTTGCTACTCCCCTACTGCTTCGTCATCAACCACAATACCACGACAGTCGTCACTATCCACAAGAGCCCAAACGCAAACAACAGCAGCCGGCCCCAGCCGTTGTGGCACATGCACAACTGCACCTCTTCGGAAAATACCAGGCTCAACTCGGCAGGCACCTCCAAAATAAAGGGTACTTCAACAGTTCCGTCAGAGGAGGGGGATAATGCACATATCGTCGACGACCCGTTCAGATCGCGCCCTTGTCCAGATTCCAGTGTTGGCGACATATCGTAATATTCCGTGTCCGGAGCCGGATCTGTTGACGGCGCCATATTCGATATATGCTTCGAAGCCGGTATATCGTCAGGTTGCGTCGTTACCAGCTTGTCGGTGAACAGGTCGAAGAAACGCCGTCTCACTCGCTGTAGGACCGAGTCCGCTTTGGTAGTCGGCCCCGGGGCCGGAATCTGGATCGGGGCCACTGATGGCGCGTGAGGCGGCGACTTGGTGTACTTCCGTCGAGTCAGAGTGTAGTCAAAATAGAGCATCTTGTTGGAATATTGTCAGTGATGAAGAAAGTAAAAAGAGAACATGATCAGTGAAACGGGAGCAGGCTATGGGACAGAAAGGGAGATCAGAGCCGGAGCAGTGGCACAAACCTGGAAGCTATATTGATTATCGAGAATCTGCTGAGATTGAGGATGAAGGATGAGGAAGAAAAAAAGAGAAGAGAACACAAACGGGGAGAAGAAGTTGTTTACTTATAGGTGTATCTCGACGGCAGTTCTTGTCTTACCTGTTCATGGCCTTTCTTACCATGTCGACAGTAATACGAGCTAGGAAGTTGCGGCCGTGTTGCGGGCACGGAATTGAATAGGAGAGAGCGTTTTGATTAGGTAGAAGGAAAGATGAACAAGACTAGCTCCTATTTCTCTGCTTTGCTCATGCCATATATATCCACAAAGTTTAACCATGAAAGAATGTTGTTATAGACGCTCTTGTTTGTCACGCTCTTCTTACTTTTGTGATTCTTGCATTCTTTTTGGCCATTGTCTATTTGTGGTTGTGGCCACCGCCCCTTGAGCGGCATGTCGTCATGAATCGCATCAAGATATTCTTTGGTAGATGAACACCACGGTGCCCTTGTGCTGAGCTTCACATGCGATGAGTCGTTCTGGAGTGAGATTCGCTATCCGAAAATTGGACAGCACGCTCAAATTGCCGCAACAGCTTGACACGAGCAGGCATGCTGTCCATTGGCATTTTGAGGACAAATCGGTCAATAAATACCGACGGTTTTCAAAGACTCGCCCAGCATCGTCATGGCCGCCGAAGAAACAGTTTCCAAACATTGAATGCCATTCGCATTCTGGATTGACACTGTTAAATTCAGACACAACGTTTTCAGAGGACCAGAAGAAGCCTTCACGCATCAAGCGGGGCATGTCTGGAGAGAACACAAAGAGAGTCACATTCCAGTCCCTGAAACCAACACTTGCCCCGTTGTGAGCATCCGAGCAGTAAGAGAAGGTAGCATCCTAATTTATTGACTGCGCTGGCGGCCGCTCCTTGTCGACAGGGAATATGTTCGACAACTTCTCCAGACTCGGAGGTAGCAAAGAAATTATATTGGTTGTGTCGGTATAAATGCGTCTGGGAGCGCTGTGGGCGCCCGCGTGGTCACGTGTGGGCACACGTGGCTGCAGGGCATGATCCGAAAGATAGGGGTAGCGCGAGGAGCGGTCCCTACAGGAGTAATTTGCCCACCAATTTGTGTGTTTCGTACTTTGGAGGAGACAAGCAGCTTCACCAACAGATCAATTGTATATCTTCCACCAAGAGGAGGACGTACAGGATCTAGAGTGACTTGCATTCAACAGCTAACCTACACCTATTCACTTGTACCTTTTGTTTTTATCCGTCTCGTGTGGATCGACACAGAGAATGAATAAGCTACTGTCAGACGGACCTGCCGCCACACTGTGCCAACAGGGCTAGGGCTTCTACTAACCAATGGTGATTGGTCAGGTTGGCGACCCACTTGCACTACCTCGAGTGGGTGCGTTGTTTTGTTTATGTATCCCGAACCTAGCGTATACATCGCAAGTTCATGCCCCTTGTTGTGTGATTAAGCTTGCCGATCCACCTCACAGTGCAGACGTACGACCGCTATCAATACCCCATCAAAGCTACAAGGATGAGTGTGATGGGCTAACAAAAATGCGCCTTCCCATTGCTACGTCTTCTCCATTTCCCCCATCTGCTCCTTCTTCTTCTTGCCCGGCCGCTCTTGCATTTTGCGCGGCCCTCTGCCTAGTCTCTGCCTTCCAGAGAAGTGGTATCGATGGTTTCTTCTAGGGGCAAAGGGGTAAGAGAGAAGGGGAGCGCTCGTTTGGCAAGAGCAAGAATAAAGAATACGAAAACAGGAGTTTGGCAGCCCAGACCCGTATCGACCAGAGCCTAAATGATGTCTGACTAAGATTTCTGCGCAATAATGGAAACTGGGCAGAAAGCCATAACAAACGCGGGAATTATTGAGAGGCTCACCGCCGCAGCGGGGGCAAAGTTGTCCCGCCGCAAGTTCACACAGTTCGTCTATTCTTTGGGTCTTCCCCAGACTCTGTCCCCGGCCAGTCTGAAACGTCCGCCTGTAATTGTAAGCCATGTTTCTTTCCATATAGCAAACGTTAGTCGCGCCTCTCGCGACGACTCGCTCGCTAACACGGCGCAGCGAATGGCGTCATATGGCGCCATCGAAGAGTTTTCGCTTTCTGGTCTTTGCATCCTCGCTTCGATTGCGAGCAGAAATCCACAGGACGACCAAACGGGCAACCGCGGTCGGCAAGAGTTGTTCAGCGCGTTCCGCGGGAGGCAGCAAAGAATTGATACGCGCAATCGCTGGTTCCGGACTTGCGTGATTTAGTCGCAAGCTGCAGGAAGACTACGAGACGAGTACGACCATCTGATACCCGCAACATCTATGCCATGCAGGAGAGCGGCACGCAGGGAGATGCGCCATGTTCCGCGCTCGTCTGCTGGAAAGCGCCAACACAGTTTTTCTAGCGATCTCGACAAGTATGAATACATGTCTCTCCCAGGCCCACCCCTACTACCGGCTTGGCGCAGCTCCTGGCCGGCACTCGTCCGGCAGTCGCCTGATATCGGTCCTCGCCGGGCTTGGCGTCTTCTCCAGCGGCCAAAGGCGTCGTGTGGCGATGGCGATGGTTGCTAGTGTAGTGTCGGCAACTTTAATTGGTGGTCCGCCGCCGCGTAGAAGACAAGTATCCGGCTTGCGTTGCAAATGGGCGTCCGTGCAAAGGGCCGTCTGGCTGCTGCAGCCGGCTCCATCGGTTGTTCTCGACGTGTTATGCTATACATGTACCAAGCTTTCCTGGTGGGTACGAGCGGCAGTGCTTTGTGGCCATACAAGGTAAGCACTAGGACAGACGCACGTTAGCGCGCGCCAGTATGCGACCCCAGGCGGCAGAAGCCAGCAGGGGGGACTCGCCTTTTTTTGCCAGACCGGGTTGGTCTTGAGAGGGAATCCGCAGCTCGTACGTAATATGGAAAATGTTGAAGAGTACGGAGGAGAGTGCGAGAAAGGAGAGTGCACAAAAGAGCAGACATGATACAAGAAAGAATATGTAGGAATGAGAGCCTGAAGATTGCTCAACCTTTTGCGAGACAAAATCTGGTCCATGCCCACAAGCATCTGCAAGACGGCAGGAATAAACGTGCGTCGACCCCAAGACCCGCGAAATCTTAAATACACTTGGCTTTCTTGGCACCGGCTAATCCTGTGCCGACGAAGGAAATGGCCATGTGCTACGGCGTCGGGACATCGGAGTACGAGGATGACACGGCATGCGGTGCACGAAAAGCGCCTACGTAATATATTTACAGGCGCGTACGGCGGTTGTTGCGCTGGAAATTCTTGTGGCGTACTTTCGCATGACCTCCCCACTATTGCCAGCCAAAAAAATCTGTATAAAAAAAAAGGTGCATCAGGTAAAATAATCTAGCTACACCCAGGGCATTTGTGTGTCTACCATAACACGTGACCATGACCAATGTCATCTAACAGTCTAATAATATGCCGCAGCCTGGTCTGGCCGGACGTCGGCATCGTAACAGAGTTGTACAGTAGCCGTTTTGGGTTCGCCCAGGAGGACTAGCTCGGACGGACGTCTTGCACCATCTAATCTAATCGGCAAGTCATTTATCTGATTTTTCATCTGATAAGATTTACTGGCAGAAACAGAAAGATCAGGCGACCAGCAGGATTAAGCGACATTCTCCTCTTATGTCTTTGTATTGTACACTGTACGCAAAGCTTATCAAGGATGATAGCCTGTTCACGCTGCCTACTACTAGGTGGCATCCAGCATCGCAACAGGACCAAAACGGCATGCAGTGCGGATCGGCAGACTCCTGCTGCAACAGGGTAGGCCGAGATGGAGTGGAAGGTGTGGGATATGCTTGTATTTGTGGACCCGTGGAGCCAGAAGAAATATCTGTTCACGCGGGATATGTGTGAATACGTTGGGTGACCGGCGAGGCGGCGGCGAGGGATCTGTGCGTAATGGATATTGCCTCGTACCGGGACCGGACTGCCACCGTCGTGCGGCTAGGCTGGTAGAGGACGTAGCGCGGCCACAAGCTGTCGGGCCACATGAGAGAAGCAATGGCAGACGCAGCATTACGAGCAAGTCCAGACGTGCATTAGTGCGGACAAGGTCTGGCCCGGGCGAGAGCAGGGCCCAAGGCCGGGATGGCAAGACAACGAGCCATGGGGCCGGAAACATTGCTCCCAGGTGGATGAAGGGACTGCACCCTGGCTTGTACGGGTTGCTAGACAAGACCGAGACGGCTATAACTATCTCTTTGATTTCGTCTCCTCGACCGTTGTCTGTCGTCCACGAGTGTCCCCTATCGCCTCCCTCCCCTCTACTTCTTCCATCCTCCTTCCCTCTGTCTCCCCGCATTCCTCCTCCACCATGCGCTTCTCCCTGCTGGCTTTCGCCGGTATGCTGGCCGTTGTGGCCGCTTACGAGATTGAGAATATCAACATCCTCTGCGTCTACGCCCTCATGGACATTTACGGCGACTTTTCCTTCACCGGTCCCGGCTATGGCGACTACTACGTGGCCATGTGCACCAACCCGCTCCCGCTTATCTCCATGTACGCGGCCGCCCACACGTACTGCTCCGACACGGCCTTTTCCTACGGCTATGCCCAGCTGTCCATCTACTGCACCGAGTACGGCGAGGTCACGCTGCGGCCCGAGTCCGACTTTGCCGCCAACCTGACCGCCGCCGCCATCGCCGCCCTGCCGGTCTACGGCCAAGACGACCTCGACGAGACAGTCAACCAGACCGCCGCCTTTATGGTCGACAGCGCCTGGTACCAGTTGGCATATGAGACCGAGGCCAACGAACGCCGTGAGACCGTCAGCGAATACGGGTTTGGGTGAGTCTTGGTTGTGTCTCGTTGCTGTCTGTGATTCTTTCGCATCATCTGCTGACCACACAGTGCCGGCATCTACGGCTTCTGGGGCGCCATCCTCGCCTACGGCATCGTCCAGAACCTGATCCGCCACCTGCTAGAGCGCCGCCGTGGCTACGTCGCCGCCGATGCCGAGGGCGGCCGTCGTCCGGCGTCGCTGCCGGCCGTTCTCCGCCCCGTGGCGACGGCCTATGCCTGGCTCCGCAAGCACGCCATCACGCCCAGCCTCGTGTCATCGTACCACGACCGGCGCATTCTCGGCTGCACAGTACCGACACGGGCCGAGTCGTTTGCCATTTTCGGCTTCTGGATCTACAGCATCATCACCTCGGCCGTCGACATCCGTGCCTTCAAGGGCGACATTTAGTACGTTCTTTTCCTAATGGGACAGACCACATGTATTGACCGTCCAGCTGGCCGACTATTGCCCCGCAGGTGTGGCAGCACATGGCCGACCGCACCGGCACACTCGCATACTACAACCTGCCGCTGATCTGGATGTTTTCGGGCCGCAACAATGTGTTCCAGTGGCTGACCGGCTGGAGCTTCGGCACGTTCAACATGTTTCACCGGCACATTGCGCGCATCGCCGCCATCCAGGGCATTCTGCACTCCATCGGCTGGACCTGCTACTTTTTCGCCGCCGGCTATGGTGCGTCCGTTCCTCTCCTGTCGCTTGCTCTGCTAACAAACAGGCTCATACTACTACCTCGACATCGAGGACATGTATTTTTACATGGGCGTGGGGGTATGTACGCCGTCCGCGCTGTAAAGACGCCTGCTAACCGCCAGGCTACCTGTGTGATGAGCCTGCTCATCCTCTTCTCGTTTAGCTACTTCCGCCAAAAGTTCTACGAGTCCTTTTTGCTCATCCACATTCTCTTTTCTATTCTGTTGATCATGTTTCTCTACTAGTAAGTTGCTTGATCCGCCCGTCGGCTGCCTGCTCTTCCCTAACGTCCAGTCACACCAACATCTACGACATGGAGGACTACAACAACCCGTTCCTTATCCCGCCCATTGTCATCTGGTCTCTCGACCGCGCTGCCCGTCTCGTCCGCCAGGCCTACTGCAATTTCCACGTGCGCTGCCACGCCGGCAAGGGCCTGCGCCACACCACCGCCACCGTCGCCTTTGATGCCGCCACAGAGATGCTCACCATTGATGTCGTCCCTCCCCAGACTCGTCTCGGCTGCGGGCCCGGTCAGCATTACTACCTCTACCAGCCCCTACGGCTGTTTGGCTGGGAAAACCATCCCTTCACTCTCGCCCACTGGGCCCAGCAGGAAGATGGCCTTCACCTCCAGTTTTTTGTCCGGCCCTATGACGGCTGGACCAAGACGCTGCACAAGCGCTGCCTCGCCGCCGCCAGCCCGGCGCCGCTTCCTCTGACCCTCCTGCTCGAAGGACCCTATGGCAAGCACGAGCCGCTGCACACATTTGACCACGTCTTGCTAGTGGCGGGCGGGTCCGGCATCGCCGGCGTACTGCCGTACCTGCTGGATCATGTGGCACGGGCCGAGAATAAGACGACGGTGACGACAACGGTCACATTTGTGTGGGCAGACCGCAGCGCGGCTTATATGCGGCAGTTGGCGGTGGGACCGCTCAAGGCGGCCCTGGGACGTGCCGACGTGGCGGCGAGCTTTTATCTGGGCGACACGGCCTGCGACAGTACGGAGACGGTTGTGACGGAGAAGATGGAGAAGACGTCGACCGATGGCAGCGGTACCCAGACGCCCACGGAGGCGAGCGGTGTGCAGACACCCACGGAAACGGCCGATATACAGATCCAGTCGGGACGGCCGGACGTGGCAGCGCTTGTACAACAGGCGGCGAGTGTGCTTTCCGACGGCCACTCGCGGCTGGCCGTGCTGGTCTGTGGTCCGGCTTCGCTGTCGGACACGGCGCGGGCGGCGGCTGTGCAGGCTATGGAGCCGGAGCGTGACTCGCTCGAGTTTTTCCAGGAGAAGTTTGGGTGGTAGGCGATGTCTGGTAGAGAATGAAAGAGTCAACAAAGAACAAATATTTTCCTAGGTGCGTTGGCACTTTCACTTGGCAGATCCACTGGCAACTCTTTGTGAGACTTCTTCGTAGGCAGGCTTGGGCTTCAATTATCGGCTGGGTTCTGTCACGGTAAACGCGCGTGATTATTATTATTATTATCCGCCTTTCTCAGCCAATCTTGGCTATTGGCGACTAGCTAGACAGAACCCTCATGGGGAAAAAACTGTCACAGATCTAAGTGAGTGTGTGTTCTAGTTACAGGTGCGTGTAGTAGGCCACGAGTGGCTACCATAAACAAATAAACAAATAAACAAATAGACAGATAGGAAAGGGGTAGTGCAGATGTAGGCGTTGCTTCACGTCGGCGTCGGTGACCTCTCCAGTTCTCTGGCTAGGCTGTACTCCGGGAGCCTCCCGCTCTGGATAAGCCAGCGGAGGAGTGGGCGGGCCGTGAGGCCTGTCCGCAGGCGGCGGTCCAGGTCCGTTAGCGTTCGTGGCCAGTCCGGTGGTTTTGAGGGTGTCGCTGTGCATGATAGGAGGACGTGGGCCGGAGTCTCCTCCTCGGCGCCGCACCGGCACGTTGGTGAACTGACAGCTCCCCTCCGGGAGAGGTAAGCGTTCAGGCCGATGTGCCCAGTACGGATCTGCGTGAGGAGGCTGCTTTCGGCCTTTGTGAGGTGGAGGTGGCGGCGCCGGACGGCCCGAGCCGTCTAGCACGGCGTCCATGCCGCGAGGGATCCTGCGGAGTGGCCGGCGCTGGCGCGTTGTTGCCAACAGGCCTTCCAGCGGTCGGTGACGGTAGTCCAGTCCGCTTCTATAAGGGGAGGGGGAGGCGGTGGGGGTGGGGCGGGCGCGTAGTAGTTAGTGAACGGTCGGGGGCGGTGGATCGCGTCCCGGATGGCTTGGGCTTTCGCCTGGTAGTCTGGCCGTGATAGGAAGACGGCGCGGCGGTATGCTAAGTAGAGGTTTAATGGCGGTATGCCGGCCTCGGAGTGGAGGAGGTGGATAGGCGTGGATCGATAGGCTCCAAGGACCGTGCGGAGGTAGCCGTGGAAGATCGTGTCGAGAGAGGTCGTCGGCCGGCGGTTCCCGGTATCTGGGAGGAAGACGCTCGCGCCGTACGCTGCTGTACTCCGGAGCACTGCCACGTAGATCGTGCGGGCCCACGGGAGCGTGCAGCCCCACGTCTTTCCGGTGAGTCTGGTGAGGGCGTAGCTTTGCGTAGTAAGGCGGCGTTTTATTTGTCGGAGGTGCTCCGAGAAGAGAAGCTTTCTATCAAGCCAGATGCCGAGGAAGCGGGCCGACTGGCGAGGAACAAGGACGGTAGCCCGGTCGAGTGTAAGCGTCGTCGTCGGGGCCGTGTAGGTGCGGGAGAAGTGGAGGAGCTCGCTCTTCGCCGGCTCGAATATGACGCCTCTTGGTCGCGCCCACGCTGTGACAGTGGTCCACGCCTCTTGTAGGTGGTAGCAGCAGACGCTTGTTGTGCGGCCGCTTGCGAGGAGGTTGGTGTCGTCTGCAAACCCAAGGGTAATAATCCCGTGGTGGAAACGCGCGTGATTGTCAATGGAGAGTTCATAAAGTCAACGAAATCTTTGCCGAACACATATTAGATTCCATTAGTCACGTGTGCCAGTCAGTTCTTCATGGAACAGGCAGCTAGGTGCAATGCTCCTTCCATTTGAATAGATAATGTTTTGGGACATTAAACTATTTGCAATTGCATTCGTCTTCAAATGTACGTTTTTATTTGCCACAGTCTGCACTCCCGACTCTAATCTATCCATCCCACGAAACCTGGTCTACTTTCCACAACTCCTCGCAACCCCAATACACCGACAACCTACACCTGGTCGCCTAGCTCCTTGCTCAGAACCGCCCGGTACCGAATGCTGCCCTGCTCCAGCTTCGCCAACGCCGTCGTCAGCCCATTGGCTGACATGGGAAACTCTTCGATCCATGGCCGGATCTGATGCTGCGCCGCCAAGTTCAACGCTGCCGCGTGGTTCTCGCGCTTGGCCGAGGTGCTTCCACTGGGGGTGTGAGTGTGCGAGAAAGGTGTAGGAGAGATCTGCTTACATAATCCGATGCCCAGCGATCAGGAGCGGCATGTATCTGGCGGTCAGAACGGATTCACGGACTCACAGATCTACGGCATGCAGCGAAACAACGTACGGAATCACAAGCGGTTCCGTTTGGATGACTAGGGGAACGATGCGGGCACGGCGGCCGAGAAGGGGCATGATGCTGTCGTGTCAGCCGAGCGGTTTCGTCGAGGGACATGGATCGGATACGCACGCTTCCAAATTCGACACGGCACCGCCACACAGGAGCAGCACGTCAATGTCGGCCGAAGCCGCCGAAGCATCCGCCTGGCTAAGCACGCGAAATGCAGTGGCCCCCAGCGCCCGGGCGTCGGCCTCTTTGCCGCCGTGGCTGGACACGACGACGACCTCGCAGCCCAGGGCGCGCGCATACTGCACTGCCAGATGGCCGAGGCCGCCGAGGCCGACGACGCCGACGCGGTCGGTGGCTTTGGTCTCGGCGATTTGGAGCGCCTCATAGACGGTGATCTAGGGGAATCAGCACATGCGCATCAGGACTTGGGACAACTACATCCAACACGCACCCCCGCGCAGATCAGCGGCCCCGCGTGGCGCGACGCAATGGCCTCGGGCACTGGGTAGCAAAAGTCCTGGTGGCGCACGACGCAGTTGGCAAAGGTGCCGCCCTGGCCCGGCGGACCGTACTTTTGCCCGACCGAGCCGAGACAGCACTGCCGGTAGCCGGCCATGCACTCACGGCAGTGGCCGCAGGAGCCCGTCTGCCAGCTGCAAGCGACCCGGTCACCCACGGCGAGTGCCGTGACGGCAACACCAACCTCCGCGACGACGCCGACGCCCTCATGGCCGAGCCCGCAACCGGCCGTGCGGTCGTGGCCGTCGGTGCCGCAGACACCCGAGTGGGTGATGCGCACGAGCACCTCGAGGGGGTCGAGGGCACAGTCAGCCGTCTGCACACGGATCGCACCGTCGTCGCCGCCGACCAGGTACCGGAGCGTGTGCGACATGGGGGAAAAGAGACGTGGATGGTATGGAGACAAGGTCCGTCTTCTGCTGGCTAGTGGGAATAGCCTAATTTTGTACCCCACCAACTGGTTTTGATTTCTCTAAGCGTAGACTCCGCCTTTTTATCTGATATCTATTAACTATCTCTAACCGCTACTTTATTTACAACACCGCTATTCCCGTGAAGGCGCACTCGTCGTCGGAAAAGACACGATCCTTGGACTTGCCGTCCAGACTGCAGCGGTAAATGGTGCCGCTTAGATCTGTCACGTACAGACAGCCGGCCTCGACGTCTAGCCGCAGCCCAATGGCCTCGCTAAAGTGCCGCGATAGGATCTTGTGCGACTTGCCGTCCGCCGGCAACACCATGCCGCTGGCCGCGTCAATCTTGGCGCTGTTGAGCGTGTTGCCTCGCGGCAGCTCGCCGCGGTCCGTCCAGTAGAGCGTGCTCGAGTTCTCGTCGATCTCGAGGTCAATCGGCTCCGGCAGCTGGTCGAGCACCAGGTGCACGTCCGGCCGGTTGCTCGGCGTCACGTCGCCCGTCGGTGTCTCAATCTGCGCGCTAAAGATGCGGCCACGGCCACCCTTGCTCGGGCCCTTTTGCGTCCAGTAGAAGCGGCCGAGACGGGCGGCCACGGTGATGCCGACACACCACTTGTCCTGCTCGCGCGTGCCCTCGACGTGCCAGTCGCCGTTCTGCACGAGAATCTCGAGCCCGCTACCGTCATAGTTGCAGCGCACGACCCGCATGCCCTCGCGGTCGCATATGTACAGCTTCTTGGACACGGGCTCGACCGTCAACTGCTTGGGCGTATTGAGCACGCCCGCTGGTAGAATCCTCGTCACGTCGGTGCCGTCCAGCTTGGCCGAGTGCACCTCGCCGTCGTCCGCCCCCGGCACGCCCATGCACGTCCAAAAGAAGCGGCCGGCGGCCGCGTCAAAGTCGATGCCGTCGGGCAGCTTCTGGCTCGCCACTAGGACCTTGCGCGACTTGCCGTCGCCAGAGACCTCGAGCACGGCACCGGCCGTCAACGGCTCTTCCGCCGCGGCCAGGCCAATGTCCAGCACGAGCAGCCGCGGCACACGCGGGTACAGGCCGCCCTTAGCCGACTTGGTGCCCAGACGGCCGTGGTCAAGGTAGTTGCGGTGCAGGAAATCGACGGTGAACTCGGGCGATAGGCGGCGCTCGTGCACATAGTGGCTCTCAATCAGGGCCACAGTGTCGAGACCGACCTCGTCCATGATGCGGCACGGCCCCACGGCCCGCTTGGCAAACATGTGCAGCCACAGGGAGTCAATCTCCTCGGGCGTCGCCACGCCCTCGGCCAGGATCGTCAGCGTCTCGCGCTTGACGGCGGCCCACAGCCGGTTAAAGATGAAGCCGGTCGACTCCTTGCGCGCCACGTACGGCAGCATGCCGGCCTCGCGGTGGCGCTCGACCATAAAGGCGATGATCTTGGGGTCCGTGTAGCCGTCCGTCATGATCTCGACCACCATGTTGTCGGGCGGCATAAAGTAGTGCGTGTTGAGGATGCGCGCCTTGGTGGCGTCGTGCTGCACGCCGGCCAGCAGCTCACTCGACCGGTACGACGACGAGTTGGTGGCCAGCACAGCGTCCGTGGGGGCCGCCGTCTCGAGATGGGCAAACGCGGCCATCTTGAGCCCGATGCGCTCCGGGATGGCCTCGACGACCAG
Source organism: Leptographium flavum (assembly GCA_963580335.1). Classification (NCBI taxonomy): domain Eukaryota; kingdom Fungi; phylum Ascomycota; class Sordariomycetes; order Ophiostomatales; family Ophiostomataceae; genus Leptographium; species Leptographium flavum. Next base: position 2,062,547 of record OY756935.1, read on the forward strand.
CCAGGCATCCTTGACGGCCAGATCGAGGTCGGTGTAGGCCGTCACGGTGCCGAGCCCGGCGATGTTGCCGTTGGCGGCGGGGAACGCATGCACGTTGTCGCGCACATACTGCACGGCGGCGGCGCCCTGCTCAGTGCTGGGATCGCGGACGTTGACGTTGTAGCCGGCCGAGGCCCAGCAGGCCGCTGTCGAGACGGGTCAGCGGGGTCAGGAGAGAGGCAACGACCATGACGAACCAATTCGGCGGCCCAGCACGCCGCCACCCAGCACGGCCACCGGACGTGTGCGATAGGATTCCATGATGTGTGTCGCGGTTCAGTAGGTCTGGTGCGTCACTGATCACTGCTAGCTCTCCCCAGACTCTCCCCAGGCCGACACACACGGTTACTTATACATTCGTGTCCTCGCCACAAATCGATCTGCGAGAGTGGATAGCCCGGCAGAGTCGGCGTCCTGTCGAGCCACCGAGTCATCCGGGCTTCCACCGCCCTTCGAATATCGGCCGCTGTCATAGGCTCTTCGGACGCCATGCAGCCGCCGGTGGCGAGACAAATCGATTGTCTCGTGGGTGTGTTCCAATGCCGGGCGAGGAATTCCCGAGTCCCAGAGTGTCTGATTCCCTGACTGTCTGAATCCGAATCCAAATCCGCCTCCTATCTGCGGAGCCTAAATCGATCCACATTGAACAGTGGCAGAGTCCAGCCCGGTCGGTCGAGCTTTGGGGGCGTCCTGACTGTGCCAGACGCCTGCAGGAGACGGCCGCTCAGCCGCGTCTGTCGCCGTCCAAGCCGGCTGGTGCTACGGGCCAGAACCGCTAAGTCGATCCACATCGTAATCGCAGCCGCCCAGAGCCGTGACTTTGCCGATGACTGATTGTGTGCTTTCTTCTATCGCGCGGAAATTCCGTCGGGGGGTGACTGGCGCATTTGTACGTAAGCGTTGAGTCGGTGGGGGTGTCGACTGGTCGCGACACCCATCGGCTGCTCCATTATGGCCTAGGATATCGGGATTTGTTGTTGATAGAAGCCGTCCAAAATAGGAAAACAAGGAAACAAGAAATGAATTGGAAGGAATTCCGTCTGCAACCCAAAGCCGAAAGCCGGCCCAAACGGGAAGGCGCAGCCTGGTCTGTGCCGAGGTTTGGGCCGGCAGACGTCCTGACTAAGCTCGCTAAGGCCCCGTGGTATGCGTCTTTTAGCGTGACGCAAGGAAGATTCCACGACGCAAATGGAGCAGCCCGACCGATAGTCTCGGCCGATGGATCCAACGAGCAAAGCGCGTGCCGACGAAGCGATGGAGTTCCAAAGCGACGACGTGGGAGCAGTCCCTCGACTTGCTCGCACCGCTGTCAGCTGGCTGGCTGCCGCGACTCCAGACAAGAGCCCTGCCCGGGCGTTGGCCGCCTCTGACGCTGTCGACCCCTACTCTGACTCTTGCGAAATATCCGACTCTTTCGACATCGCCAACGACTCCTCCGTCCTCTATCTCGCCTATGGCTCCAACATGGCGGCCGCCACCTTCCAGGGCCAGCGTGGCGTCCGCCCGCTCTCGTGCGTCAGCGTCTCTGCCCCGGCCCTGCAGCTCGCCTTTGACCTACCCGGCATGCCCTACCGCGAACCCTGCTTCGCCAACGCGGCTGTGCGCAAGGTGCCTGGGGTGCCCAAACTCCCGCCCGGCATCCCGAAAGTCCCGCCGGAAGTGCCAGGGCCGGATCCCGACAAGCCCCTTCCGGTGCCGTCGCCGCCGTTGGACGCTTTCGCTTCTCTCGACTCCTTCGGCTCTTCCATCTCCTCGACACCCCCTCTCTGTGGCGTCGTCTACGAGGTCACTCCGGAGGACTACGCCCACATTCTCGCAACCGAGGGTGGCGGCGCCTCGTACCGCGACATTCTCGTGCCGTGCGTCGCCCTGCCGCCACGTGTGGAAATCCCCGAGAACCCACCGACGGTGCCGCGGCCATTTCTGGCACATACCCTGTGGGCGCCCCAAATAAAGGACGATGATGGCGACGGGGATGGAGACGGTGACAATGACGACGATGACAGCGACAACGACAGTGATGGCGATGGTGACGACGACTGGTGCGGCCGCCTCCGCGGCCGCCTCGTCCGCCGCCTTGTCCGCCTCGCTGTCCTGCCACCCCGCCCCGATCCAACCTACGCCCAACCGTCGGAACGCTACCTCGGTCTGCTCCGCGACGGCGCCCGCGAACACGAGTTGCCACCGGCGTACCAGGACTGGCTGGCTACGCTGACGCCCTACCGCCCGACGACGTGTCGACAGCGCGTGGCGGCGGCCCTCCTCCTGCCGCTGCTGCTGCTCATTGGTCTGCTGATGCAAGTGCGGATACCAGGGCAGTCCAAGGACGGACGTCTACCGATGTGGATGCTGGTGGTGACAGGGCTTGGCATGCGGGCGCTGTGGTGGACCTACGACGGGATCCTGAAGCCAGTCTTTGGAGATGGCGAGCGGACGATTGAGGGGGAGGAGGACCGGTATGGCAACGACGAAAAGACACCGCTACGGAAAGCACGGCAATGGGTCTAGTTGGAAGGTGGCGTTGCGGAACTTTTGATATGGGAATGCATGGCCGAATGACCGAACGACGGAGGATAAATGACAATGACCAACCAACCGTGATGCTGTGTGGACTGCCCTGCTGGCAAATCCGTTGTCCTACTCTTGTGCTGCTACCATTCACTCGTACGAGTGTGCTGACCGGGCCACGAGACGCGGAATGTCGTCGACGCTGTGGCGTCCCTCGAGAATGTCTGTTCGTTAGCAAGGCCAAATGGAACAAGGAAAGAGGCAGACATCGACCCACCATTCACCGCCGTGAACAACGGGTACTTGCTCTCGAGCCCGCGCGCGTGCAGGAAGCTGTTGACCTCCTTGGCCGTCGTCGTGCCCTGCAGCTTCTGTCCGTTAAGCTCGGTCCGCTCAACCTCTTCGACCGAGACGCCGCGCTCAATAGCCATCTTGGCACAGCGGAAGTTGCGGCCGCCCATGCACGACGTGATCAGATCGGCCACGCCAGCGCTCTCCTCGGTAAAGGTGGCCGTGTGGACTGTCTCGCCAAAGAACTCCTTGCCAAACTGCACCATCTCCATCAGGCCGACGCGCATAATGGCCGCCTTGGCATTATCGCCCCAGCCGCGGCCGTCGACGAAGCCGGCCGCAATGGCGACAATGTTCTTGAGCGCGCCGCTAAGCGAGACACCGGCTACGTCGACAACCATGCTAACGTGGAAGTAGGGGCGGTGGAAGAGGGCCGAAAAGGTGCGGTGGTCGAGCGGGGGATAGGCCGCGGGCAAGGGCGTCAGACGCACCTTGCTGTGCCGGCCGCGGGCGTCCTTGTGCTGGAGCGACGTGTCAGTAACGGTAACGGCGGGCGTCTGGTCTGCCGCGGCGCCGGCCGGCGATGGGGCGCGCGAGCCGTCGACCGGCGGTGGATCGTAGGCAATGGTAGTCTCGCTCCATTTCTCGTGGGCAATCTCGCTAGCCAGGTTAGCGCCGGAGAGGGCGCCACAGTAGATGCCGAGCGCCTCGCCAATCCACTCGCTGAAGAGCGAGATGCCGTCGTCGGTCACGTTGACGCCCTTGATGCACGAGATGCCGCGCGCAAAGGGCAGGATGTGACCGTGGATCTGGCGGCAGACGTTGCCAATGAACTGATGCGGCAGGTTGAAGACGAGAATGGTCGAGTCCTGCACGGCCGCGAGCAGCGACGGGTTGGCCACCACGTTGGCCGGCAGCTGGATGCCGGGCAGGTACTTGACGTTCTGGTGGCGCGTGTTGATGACCTCGGTCAGCTTCTGCGGCTGGTCGTCGCCGGCGGCGGCGCTGTAGAGCGGCGAGGTCGGTGGGATGACGACGGATTCCTCGTACACCCACATCTGAACGTCCGTCTCAAACAGCTCGGGGTGTTCGCGCGTGCTCTCGGCCACAATCTTGGAGATGGTCGAGCCCCAGTTGCCAGAGCCGATGACGGTGACCTTGTGGCGTTTCGGGTAGGCACTGAGGGTCGAGGTGGCGCCGGCGGTGCCAGCGGCGGCCACGTCACTCGGGGCGGCGGCCGTGGAGGCCGATGCCGAGGCAACCATGGCGGAGGAGAAGAAAGAGGAGGAAATCGAAACGGTCGAAACGGGCGAAACAGGCGTGCGGAAAGCGGGCGACAATGGCAACAAGATCGATACCGGTAACGACGATAACCGCCGCAGCACTGCGCGAGATTGGAGAGCACAGGCTAGCACGGGCATCAACTCAACGGCTTGCTCGGCAGATGTGTGTCGGTTTGTTGGAGAGCGTTGGCGTTGGGGATGAAGCAGCGGCAGAAATAATCGTTGGCAGAGGCGACCGCCTTCCCGTTTGGGACGTGCTGCTGGGGAATCCAACAATTGGCTACGAAATCAAAGTTAGTTTCAATTCTTGTTTGCCTACTCCATAGGCAGTAAGTACGTAGATGGCTCAATCGCCCTGTTTCCTTGGCCTGTTCCCCTCTTTCCATGCCTATTACATCACCGCAGCGACAGCGGCCTTCCCCGGACGCCGCGGCATGCTAGCCAATCCGCTCGCTCTTCCGTCTATTCCTGCGCTGGAATTCCTCGCCGGTTACGTCACTGTACGGATCCGGAAGGCTGGGGCGCGGCCGCAGTCGCACCGGTCGGTCGCAGCTGCCCCGCGCTAGCTGTAACTGTAATTGCCTCATGAATCTGACAAGTCTCCAGCTCCTGCTTATTTCCAACAAGGAAAGAGCCGTCTGGCGTATTTAGGCTGAATCATCCACGTGTTTTCTTTTGCCTGAATAGAACGAGAGCATTTCTTACATTCCATCACCGGTTTGCCAGCATCAATACACCTTCACGTCGTATTCATCCAGTGGATCATCCGAGCTCATGCGGGCCTGCCACAGCGGCTCCACCGCCGTTACTCATCGATTCTTGGGTCTAGAGACTTTTCAGGCCCAGAATCCCGAGCCCTCTTCCTTCCGACATGATCCCCAAAACCATGACGTCCAGCGAGGTGTATCTGCTGCCGCTCAACGATGATGGGTCGCCCCAGGTCGGTGGCCACGAGTATATTTATCTGACCAAGGCGACCGACGCGCCCATTACCGTGCGCTTCGCCATTGAGGGCACGTCGAGCATCTGTCGCCATGGCAGCCTCTGGGTGAACATTCCGGAGCGGGGCGTCAAGTTTCGGCGAGAGCAGTTCCGCGAAATCAAGTAGGTCAGGGAGGGACGTGGGGTTGGAATTGGAGGTTTGCTCTTTCGAATCTCCAAATTTCAAAGTCTCGGTTTTCGATTTTCCCTCCCAAAACAGCTCCCCTCAAAACCGGTTGCTGACGCCGCAGACTCCTCCCCGACTTCCACCGCACCATCTACATCAACATCCCCATCTACCACGCGGGCGCCTTTGCCTTTTACACGACCTACGCCGCCCTGCCCGAGCTCCTCGTCACGCTGCCGGAACGTGTCGATGCGCCGCCCAAGAAGAAGAACACCCCCATCTACTACATTGATGTCGCCCCCCGTCTCCTCCTCGACGGCCGTCCATTGCCGCTCGAGGCCCTCTCCGTCTTCTCCGTCATCAGCAAGTTCATGGGCCGCTACCCCGACGACTGGCAGCGCCACCTGCGCGGCATCAGCGACCGCGGCTACAACATGATCCATTTCACGCCGCTGCAGATCCGTGGCGAGTCCAACTCGCCCTACAGTCTCTACGACCAGCTCGGCTGGGACCCAGTCTGCTTCCCCAACGGCGAGAAGGACGTCCAGCAGCTGGTCCACAGCCTCGAGGCCGACCACTCGCTGCTCAGCCTGACGGACATTGTTCTCAACCACACGGCCAACAACAGCGCCTGGCTGCTCGACCACCCTGAAGCCGGCTACAACCTCAAGACCGCCCCCCACCTCGAGAGCGCCTACCTGCTGGATGCGAAGCTGATGGAGCTTGGCTGCCGCCTGGAGGAGCTGGGCCTGCCTACTGTTCTGCGCGACACAGACGACCTCATGCACCTGATGAACGCCATCAAGTCCGAGTGCATAACCGGCATCCGCCTTTGGGAGTACTACGCTATCAACGTCGAGCACAATACCACCGCTGCCGTCGAATGTTGGACGCGTGGTGACATTTCCGTTCCGCATGCCTTTTCCGACCCCGGCGGCCTCGACTTTCTCAAGTCCGCCGACATCAAGCGACAGGTCGATTTTTTCCAGAAGCACGCCCTGCTCGGTACGGACCGTATGGGTGAGCGCTACCGCCGGAGAATCGACCCCAAGATGGCTGCTGCGGTCCTCGGCGCCATTCTCGGCCCATACAAAGGCCATGCCGAAGCCCCCGCCAAAGCCTCCGCCGATGCCTCCGACGATGCCCTCAAGACCGATGCCCCCGAGGCCGACACAAAAGCAGCCCACGACAAGATGGTGGCCATCATCGATGCGCTCAACGTGCCATTTTACGGTGAGTACGACAGAGACAGCGCCGAGATTCTGCAGCAGCTGTACAACCGCATCAAGTACTGCCGTCTCGACGAGAATGGCCCGCGCGAGGGCGCCATCGGCATGTACTCGCCCCTGATCGAAACGTACTTTACGCGGCTGCCGCGCAACGAGAAGACGGCCCATTTTGCCATTGAGGAGCTCGTGCTGGTCAACAACGGCTGGGTCTGGGGCGGCAACGCCATGGTGGACAACGCCGGCGACCAGTCGCGTGTCTACCTGCTGCGCCAGGTCATCGTCTGGGGCGACTGCGTCAAGCTGCGCTACGGCAGCGGCCCGGCCGACAACCCGTGGCTGTGGGAGCACATGACCAACTACGCGCGCATGCTGGCGACGTACTTTGCCGGCTTCCGCATCGACAATGCGCACTCGACGCCCATCCACGTGGCCGAGCACATCCTCGACGAGGCCCGCCGCATCAACCCTAACCTCTATGTCGTTGCAGAGCTCTTCACGGGCGCCGAGGACATGGACTACATCTTTGTCAAGCGGCTGGGCCTCTCGTCGCTCATCCGAGAGGCCATGCAGTCCTGGAGCACATCAGAGATGAGCCGTCTCGTGCACCGCCACGGCGGCTTGCCCATTGGCAGCTTTGACCTGGACGAGCGGCGACACTCGGACATTCTGATCGACGGCGACAGCGACGTGGACGGCGCCGAAAACGGCGCCAGCGACCTGCGCCGCGAGATCATCCACCGCATCCGCCCCGTGCCGGTGCAGGCCCTGTTCATGGACTGCACTCACGACAACGAGGTGCCGGCCCAGAAGCGCGACGCCCGCGACACGCTGCCCAACGCGGCCCTGGTCAGCATGTGCGCGAGCGCCACCGGCAGCGTCATGGGCTACGACGAGATCTACCCACGCCTGGTCGACCTGGTCAAGGACAAGCGGTTGTACACGTCCGAGTCGTCGGCGCGGCCGGTCAAGGTTGGCAGTGGCCGCAACGGCATTGGCGGCGTCAAGAAGCTGCTCAACCAGATCCACGTGCTCATGGGCAAGGACGGCTATGCTGAAACCCACATCCATCACGAGGACCAGTACATTACGGTGCACCGTGTCCACCCCGAGAGTCGCAAAGGCTACTTTCTAATTGCGCACACGGCCTACCCCGGCTATGGGAACGGGAACGGTGCCTTTAGCTCGGTGAACCTAGCCGGCACGCGGGCACGCCACCTCGGCAGCTGGATGCTTGAGGTCGACACCGGTGAGGACGCCACCAAGACCGCGCTCGAGGACAAGAAGTATCTGCGCGGACTGCCCAGCCGCGTCGTCGACCTACTGGGCATCCGCATGGACGTCAACGCCAATGGCACGATCATCACGGTGCGCGACCAGTTCCCGCCCGGGAGCATTGCGCTGTTTGAGACGTGGATTCCAGCGGCTGAGCACTCGTCCGGTCTCGATACCTTTGTCACGTCGGGCGGCAAGGACGCCTTTGGTAGCCTCAGCTTGGTCGACCTCAATTTCGTGCTGTACCGTTGCGAGGCCGAAGAGCGCGACTCGAGCGACGGCAAGGACGGCGTCTACACCATCCCTGGCTACGGCCAGCTCGTCTATGCAGGTCTGCAGGGCTGGTACGGCGTACTGAAAAAGGTCATGCGCGACAACGACCTCGCCCACCCGCTGTGCCAGAACCTCCGTGACGGCCAGTGGGCTCTTGACTACATTTGCGGCCGACTCGAGCGCATGTCAGAGCGGCCCGACTACACGCAGTTGGCCGAGCCGGCGGCCTGGTTCAAGGAGCGCTTCGACGCCATCCGCAGCATCCCAGCCTTTTTGCTGCCGCGCTACTTTGGCCTCATTCTGCGTACGGCGTACCAGGCGTGTGTCGACCGGGCCATAGGCCTGATGGCGGCCGACGTGTGCGACGGCCAGTGGTTCGTGCAGAGCCTGGCCATGGTCAGCGTGCAGCAGACGGGCGTCGTCAAGTCCGGCTCGTTGTACCCCGACCGGTTAGTACCCTCGCTGGCCGCCGGGCTGCCGCACTTTTCCGTGTCCTGGGCACGGTGCTGGGGTCGCGACGTGTTCATTTCGATGCGCGGCCTCTTCCTGGGAACAGGCCGCTTTGCCGAGGCGCGCGAGCACATTTCTGCCTTTGCCAGCGTGCTCAAGCACGGCATGATCCCGAACCTGCTGGGTTCGGGCGGCAATCCGCGGTACAATGCGCGTGACGCGGTCTGGTTCTTCCTGCAATGCGTGCAGGACTATGTCAAGGTGGCGCCCGACGCGGACGAGCTGCTGCAGCACAAGGTCAAGCGGCGCTTCTTGCCCTACGACGACACCTGGTTCGATGCCAAGGACCCGCGTGCGTACTCAGTCGAGAGCACGATCGAGGACGTGATCCAGGAGGCGCTGCAGCGGCACGCGACAGGCCTGTCGTTCCGGGAAGCCAACGCGGGACCAGGCTTGGACATGCAGATGAAGGACGAGGGCTTCAACATTGAGGTGCACGTGGACTGGAGCAACGGCCTCATCTTCGGCGGCAACCAATTCAACTGCGGCACGTGGATGGACAAGATGGGCGAGAGCGAACGGGCAGGATCGCGGGGCATTCCGGGTACGCCGCGCGACGGCTCGGCCGTGGAGATTGCCGGGCTGCTGTACAGCACGCTGGCGTGGCTGGCGCAGCGCCACGCAGCGGGCGGCTATGCGTACGAGGGCGTCAAGAAGGCCGATGGAACGGCCATTACGTTCCAGGCGTGGGCGGAGCTGGTGCACAGCAACTTTGAGCGGTGCTACTACGTGCCGCTGGAGGCGGCCGACGACGCGCAGCACGACATCAACACGCCGATTGTCAACCGCCGCGGCATCTACAAGGACCTCTACCGATCGGGCAAGGAGTACGAGGACTACCAGCTGCGGCCCAACTTCACCGTGGCCATGTCGGTGGCGCCCGACCTGTTTGAGCCGGCGCACGCCATCAGCGCGCTGTGCGTGGCCGACCGCGTGCTGCGCGGGCCTATGGGGATGGCGACGCTGGACCCGGCAGACCTCAACTACCGGCCGTACTACATCAACGGCGACGACAGCACCGACTTTGCCACGTCCAAGGGCCGCAATTACCACCAGGGCCCCGAGTGGCTGTGGCCGACGGGCTTCTTCCTGCGGGCGCTGCTGCAGTTTGATCTGGGTCGGCGGGCGGCCGACGACATTGAGGGCCAGACGGAGGCGTTCCAACAGGTCACGCGGCGGCTGATTGGGTGCAAGCAGCAGATCCAGGAGAGCCCGTGGGCCGGCCTGACGGAGCTGACCCAAAAGGACGGGGCGTACTGTGCCGACTCGGTGAGTGGTGTGATTCCTCCTGTTGCTAGATGATGCTAAACAACGTGCAGTCCCCCACCCAGGCGTGGTCGGCCGGCTGCCTCGTCGACGTGTACATGGACGCGGCAGCCGCGCAGCGGAAGCGCAAGACGACGACGGTGGCTGTCCGTTGATCCAGGACCAAAGCATACGAAAAAGCGTCCTTCGAGCGATAACCAAACTATAAGCCTGTACAGACCGCACCAGTAAATGAGAATAAATGCACATGAGTCCACCCGTCAAGCCCTCTTTTCTCCCGACACAGAATGCGTACGCTGCAGGCTCATGGCCGTCGCCCATGCTGCCAATCAGGCCATGGGAAACGAGCCAATCGCCCACCGCCACAGCCAAGAATCGTATGCATAGCAAAAGCCCATCATCCCAAACGCCAGAGACCCCGATAAACAAACAGCAAAAAGCACAGCCGGAATGAATGCAATAAAAGGACAGAGATGCGTGGACATGTTCCGCGTTCGGCTCCGTTTTCGTCTTCGTCTGCAGCCGTCGTCGCCACGTTCGCTCCGCGCTGTGCTCAGTGAAACCTCCTCCGCTCGCTCCCCGGGTCTTTTTCGGTTGCGTAAACGCCGTTGCCGTGGGTGTTGGCCAGCGGATACGATTCCGGATGCGGATAAACGTCCGACTGGGACGGGCCGTCGGGCATGCCGCCGCTGGCTCCGGTGCTCGACCGGGCGGCGAGCGACTTGCCGAGGGCGATCTGGCGATCCCGCTTGCGGAGGTACCGGCGGCGCCAGATAGCGGCACCAATCCAGATGCCGGCGATGCCGACCACGACCACGACAATGAACACGACCCAGCGCCAGTGCGAGGAGAGCCTGGCGGGTTAGCGGGCTGGAGGTAAACCGGAAAAGGAGAATGAGATGACGCACCATGCCTGGCCACCCGACTCGCCGCTGGACGAGTCGTCGCTTGTGCTGTTGCCGCTGCTGTAGGTGCTGCTCGCGCCCGAACTCGTGCCCGTGGTCGTCCCGGTGGTGGCGCCCGCCGTGGTCGTGGCAAAGTCGCCGGCGGCGTTGGAGGAGCAGAAACTGGCGAACCAGGTCTGGATGCTAGCGAGCCCGTCGGCCTCAGTGGTGCAGGCGCTGTCGCAGACACCGGTGCTGCCGGTGCTAAAGGGGGAGACGAGCGTGTTGCTGCAGAAGCACGAGGCGTACCCGTCGAGGGCGGCGGTCGAGGCGGCTGGCGGGACACAGGCGCCGTTGGCATCGTAGAGGTGACCGCAGAGGGTCGCGCACGCCGGCAAAGACGCAAACGGGACAATCGTCGTTTCGGCTGGGCAGTTAGTAGGGACCGCGAGAGAAACGAGACGGAGGACGGCAAGACGGGGGAAAAGGAGACGGAAGGCCAGCCGGCGACGCACCCATTGTGACGAGAAACTAGACGGACAACGGGTGCTAGATCGATGGATCGGTTCGATCGAAAATCGCGAATCGGAGACGGATCGTGGGTGCGATCGATGCGGCGGCGGCGTCTGGCGAAAACCTCCTGAAAGCAGCCGCGACGTGCCAGGAATGCGTTGGCCGGGGGAGGCGTCTTTGGACAGCGCGGCCAATCAGGGGACCAACTCGAAAAACGCAAAGAAGACCGCAAAGAGACGCAGAGACGCAGAGACGCAGCAGAGAACAGACGGAGTATACACGGCAATGTCTCTCTGTCCCAAGAAAATAACAAAGGCCAACCAAAATGCGTCGAGCCAAAAAGGCGAAACCGGGGCAATCTCCAAGGCGAGCCGGCACGGACGCACGGCGAGAGAGCAAAGACTAGACAGCGAGCGGACGCCCAAAGCCGGACGGTGGGCGAGGACGTGGTCGTGGACGTCGGTGGTGATGGGGTAAAAGAGGAGAACAAAAGAGCAAAAAGACGAATATGCTGTCTGGTCGATTTCGTCGACTGGGCTCCTTTCCACGACACCAAAAGGAGGGAAGGAGCCGCGGGTGATGACGAACAGGGCAGGCCATGATGGGGCACAGGATCCATCGTCAGGTACCCAGTACAAGAGCAGTACCCGCTAGGACCAGCAAGACCCGCCTCGCCAACAAAGTCCCTGCGGGTAGACGGTACGCTGTACGGCGATCCCTGTGCCGAGCGTGCAATTTGCTCTGGGATCTGCCAGCGCTGGGCAGCTGCGCCGACGCTTACTCTGCCATGTACCGGTACAAACACGCTTGCGCAGGGGGGCAAGGACCACTCGTCTTGGCTGCCGTCTAGCAGGCTGTCACTGGCCCAACGCCGCCCCGTACTTTTACGCGTCAGATTGGCGTGTAGACTTTTGCCCGTTACGAGGTACAAGTACGGCCGCTGCGGGCGCAGCTCGTTGTTTCTACCCTATGCCGCGCGTCCCCGGCAGGGTCAAGGCCGAGAAAAAGCCCAAAAGGCCAGACCCCAGACAGAAACAAGAATAAGCGTAAGGCCAGAATACGAGTTCTTGGCTTTCCGGGCCGCGTCCAAACAACGCAAAACTGTTTGCGGGAAATGGTTCGCTATACGAGGTCAGATCTGCTGATCGTGTCGCATAGAGATGACGCAGATAGCCAGCCTTTGGGGAGTCACGTGTAGGGTCACATGATATAAAATCCGATCACATGATGCGAAGATCACATGACGTCAAGGCTTATCATTCTTCCTGTCATTCTGTGCTACGCACGCGAACCATGGTTGGCCAGCAGGGATGAGAGGCCAGCGCCCGTGTCGGTCAGAGTGTGGTACGGCACGGCCGTCGTGGCGAAGCCGGCGTTGGGGTTGTGGTAGTCGTCCATCCAACGATCAATATTTTCGACAATGACCGAGCACGGGGCGCTGTCGATGCTTGGGACGGAGGCGGTGCTCGCGGAGACTCGGCAGTCAGCAGTGTCTCTGTACAGAGTTAGAAGACGAGGGACGTTACGCACCCGTGTTGTTGTCCGACATGCTGCGAGTGTGTGGCGATGTGGTCGAGTGGTCGAGTGGTCGAGGGGTCTCGTCAGGACTGGCGCTGCGTCGTTGCTCTAGACATTTTCCAGAAACGGACCACGAGTCGGTATGTCTCTCTTTTATAGTCGCGGGTGGCCTGAGCTGTCCCTCCAGCCCGCTCCCTTCCTCCCCTCCCACTCGTCCCTTCTCGCTTCTGCCTTGGCGTCTCTTCACGAGACAGGTGTCCGCCGGCCTATCATGATCTTTGCTTTTTTGCTTGCCAGCAACCGGACAAGGCTTTGCGTGCGTGCGTGCCACGACAGGCATGGCCGTTTCCTGGCTCCAACCCTCACCCATCCAGGCCAGCCGGTGTGCCGGGGTCGCCCAAAGCATGGTCTGCTCGCGTTGGTCCGGCCAGTTTCAGTTGGCAGTGCTCGCTACCTGACAAACGAGGGCCGTTCCACGCGCTGCGATTCGACAATGGGGCATCGTGGCCGCTGTCCTATTGGACGGCGCATTGGCGCACAAGACCACATGCGCGGCTGCCCAAGGAAAGAGAGAGAGAGAGACCGGGACAGCGGACACACACAACGCCGAAACCAGAATCAGATAAGCTGCCAGGACGTGACACACGTACTGCATCCTGCATTGTCTGTATTCTGCTCAGTGCGGGACGGATCCGGGAGGCGGTACAAGGAGCAGCGGCGTCGAGAGACGAGACACACAAGACGCCGACATCAGGCACATGACGTCAAGACGGTCGCGTAATATTTCCTCCTTGTCGTCTGCGCACAGTGGTAAGACATGCAGAACGGTCCAGAAGCGGTGCGTCCGGTTGCGTGGCATCGGCGTAGACAGGATGACGGTCCATACTGCCGTGGGCATGCAAAAGTCTGCCATCACCCGCCCACCAGCTGCGAGCAGAGGAGCAGTAGTCGCACAGAGATACAGGAGGGTGCGTCCATTGGCATCATTGGCGTGGCAGCCGTTCTTTGCCGACATGTTCTGTGAACGGCAGTGAGCGCCATGGGCGTCATTGGAGGGAAATTTCCAACAAGTGGCCGACAACAGCGGTGACAAGAACGGCTGGCGTTGTGCGACGGAACCGGTCAGTGCTTCAGCTGACCTTTTTGGCAGTCGGTTGGTCGTGCCGACCGCAGTTGGACGATGGGGCTTTTGTCCTTCCCGCCTGGAGGGGGGCTGGTGACACGCGACAGGTCGTGTGGGCTGTCTGGTCGTTTATTTCATCTTGTTCGTTTGGTCCGTTCGGTCAGTCGGTCAGTCGGTCAGTCGAGTCGAGCGCCATGGACGCACGAGCCCGGTAAACGGCCGGATCACATCCACGCCAGGTCGACGCCCAAATCGGGCAGCAGGTGGTAGTAGTCCAGCATGTTAAAGTTCATGACCGACGAGGGCGAGGCGGCCAGGTCGACAGGCAAGGGGCCGGGGCCGGGGCCCAAAGTGGCTGCCGTGTCTGTATTGCTCGACGGTGTCGGCGCCAGACCCGGCTGCCGCGGCGGCATCTCGTTTTGCCAGAGGTTCCGCAGCGCCTGGAACTTGCGAATGACAAACGCGGCCACGCAGTTCTCTTCAGTACCTAACAGCGGCTGTGGCAGCACGGCGCGTCGACAGGTCTGGAAGATCTCCATGACACGGTCCATGGTCGGTAGCAGGTCAAGCGTGTCGCGCACGACCTCAGTGTTCCAGGAAGGGTCGCGCAGCGTCGACAGCTTTTGCAAACAGACGGTGACATAGAACAGCTGGCAGGCGGTGCTACAGGGCAGGCGGAGGTAGCGGTCGGCGGGAATGGCAAAGAAGCGGTCAAACGAATGGCGGACGGCGTCAAAGCAGCGCTGGTAGATGGCGAAGCGCCGCAGGTCGAGCGCGGTGCCGGCGGGGGGGCGTATCAGGACGGACTCGTGGATGGCCAGGGTGATGTAGTAGTAGAGGTTGTGAGTGGTAACTGGCGGAAAGGAAGGTCAGCAGGGAAGGCAAGGCAATAACGAAGGGAAGGGGAGTAGCTCTCACAGTTCTCCAACGCAGTGGCATCATCCAGGATGCTGTCGAGATAGCGCTGCACCGCCTCAAGAAAGATGGGTGTGACGGGCACGGCAGGCGCGAGACCGGCGCGCGCGGCGCCGCCACTGCCACTGCCGCTCCAGGCCGCGGCCTGTCGCAGCTGGTGGGCTAGCAGACGCAGGCGGACATGCCGCACAAGTGTCGCGTCCTGGGCCACATGCTCCGCGCCGCCGCTGGCCAGCACGCCCAGACACTCCTCCAGGTAGGCCGACCAGCGCAGACCGTCGGGCATGTGCGGGAGGCAGTTAGTGGCCGAATAAACAGCCAGGATGGTGCGGCGCTCCTCGCGCGAGCGTTCGCGTTTCAGCTGGGCCGCCGGCATGCCGTCAACCGCCACGGGTGGGATAAAGCGCGGAGTCGCAGAGGGGGTCGACGCCGTATGCGTCGTGTGGGCGGCCGGTGCGCCGTTGGATCCCACGGAATACAACGGGGGCGGCAGTCCCAGCCCCAGATCCCAAGCCTCGGCAATGGTTACCTGGCTCAGCAGGAGGGTCATTGGTCGGTCAATAGACGGCAGGGCATGGTACCACGTCAGCAGGACAAGTGTGCCGTGCAGCAGCGCGATGCTGCGCTCGCCGCCACCGATGATGCGGTCGAGAAAGTAGCGGCGGGCACGGCCGCCGAGGCCCCAGCGTCGGTCTGCCGACGAGGACGCCACGGCCATGATGCAGAGCCAGAGAAAGGGAGCCTCATGGCGGAGCTGCAGGGCCGTGGTCGACGGTGGAATGTACACAATAGGGTCGTAGGGCTGCCATTAGATGGATGGCTCTGTCGAGTACAACACGAGTGCAACTCACCAGCATCTCCTCGCGAAACTGCCGGAGCAGCTCTTCCGCCTCGGCCGGCGTCGGGTCTCGCGCATCGCCACCCTCGACTGGCGAGCCGGCGACTGTCTCCCGACTCACCGGCGAGCCCAGGGCCGTCCCGTCAGGGGACATTTGTAGTGCTCCGTGTGCCAGTCCGGGGACAGACAGGCCAGACAGACCCTGGGCCGTCTCACCGACGCCCTGCTGTGTCCGCAGCAGGTCGACCAGATCGCCAATCTTGGCCTCCAGCCGCTGCGTTCTCGATCCTGCCCGTCGCGGCCGGCCTGGACGCCGGGCCGAGGCCGGGGGCATCGACGCCAGACAGGTCTTGCCGAGGCGATGGCATCTGTTGGTCAGCGTCGCTTCGTGGCCACTCTTCGCCCCAGCTCGTCCTTCCTTCCCACCTTTCGCATCCACCTTCACTCCGCGGAATGCACTTGCATTTGATTCGCACGCAATTGACACACGCCTTGCTGCGGCGCGCCAAGCCTGGAAAGTCGGCGCCCAAGCCCGCCGGGTCCGGCGCGTCCATGGCGGTTGAGGCCCGACGAAAGCTGGGAAATAGAAACGGAAAAACCGGGTAATTACCCCGAAATAGCAGACACAAAGTCGTCGTCAAATGAGAAATCGGTCAGCGCAAAGGCACTACGGCGCAATTCTGCTCCGCCGCAATGCGAGACAGAAACAGAGGAAGGTGCGGCGGAAGCAGAACGGAACATGTTATATTAGCTGGAAGTCTCCGAGCGAAAATGCGGCGGAACCGGGGAAAAAATTGCACCCGTCTCCGGTCGGGCCCACAAATGCTTACGGATATAATGCCCCGGTCTACAGCGCAAAGCCACAGGGCAAGATACGTCGCATGACGCGTAGAATGAATTCCTCGTACAGCGCTGGCGGCCAGCAATACGGCCACAAATGCTCTGTACAATGCCTAAACATGCCACAGTTAAAACTAGTCCACATGCAACAGCAGCACTTACATAATCCATACGCATTTGAAGCCACGGGTATCCAAAGGGGTGTGTTTGGAGGATTCAAACTACATTGTGCTGCACCGCGATCGAATGCCCGGGCAGCGTTACAGCGCCGCCCAGGGACCTCGCCGACGGCCGGCTCAAAGAGCAGGCTTCAAGGCAAGTGCGTCAGCACAAGTCACCAATCCCCGTCAGCCCGCCCTCCTTGGCAGCTGTCGGACGTCACGTGCACCCCGACTGTATATAGGTATCTCCTCTGTGTCTGCCAACATGTATATAGACCGGGTGCCAACCCACCCATAGCCCCGGGCAGCAGCCGGCCGCAAGGCCGGCGCGCGGCCCCGTCGCATACCCCAAGGGAGGTCGCCGCTCACGCGGCGCGACGTTAAAATTCAATCAATCAATCAATCAACCGCGATCGAATGAGCGGCTGAGCCAGAGATACCTTACTTGGCCGGCTCAACGAGCTAGCTTCAAAGCAAGCGCCATAACCGCAATAGGTAACCCACATCAGCCTGCCCTCTGGCAGCTGCTAGCCGAAATGGGTGCCTGTCTGTATATTAGTAGTCCTTGTCTAGACCTCCTTAGTATATAACACGGGCACCATCCGATCTTCATAGCCCTGGACGGCAGCCGGCCTTACGACCGGCGCGCCGCCCCGTCGCATACCCTACGGGAGGTTGCCGCTTAATACGGCGCGACGTTAAAATACAAACAAACAAATAAACCGCGATCGTATGTACGCGACATGCTTCTTGGGCCCGCCTTTTAACGGATTTTGCGGAGATGGCGTCGCAAAGCAGCCCAAACCAGCTAGCGAGATCCCATTAATAAACGCGCCGCCGGGAAGAAAAACTCCGGCTCCGATATGGGAAGTGTGCTTTTCAAGATTCCGGCGTTGGGGTATATGTGCGGTGGAGGAATGTCGTCTCGCGATTTTGGACGTGTTTGTTTGTGTTGTGCAGTATTTGCGACGTCCGTTCCCACCGCGCAGCCATGACAGCGACAGACACCGCGCCCGAGCCGGCGATCGCGACGGCGGCGGATCTTGTCGATACCGAGACGACAAACACTCTGACCAGTCCGGACGGCGACAACAATGACAGCGGCGACAGCGATGTCAAGACGAGCCCTGCCGACACCGAGTTTGCCCTTGTCGGCTCCCGGCTGATCATGCTGCTCGTCAGCCTGTCGCTGGGCTGTTTTCTGATTCTGCTAGACGGGTCGATTGTGTCGACGGTGAGCGCGATAGATGGATACAAAGAGAGGACGCTCCTAACCGCCAGGCCATTCCTAAAATCACGGATGAGTTCCACTCGCTGGCCGACGTCGGCTGGTACGGCAGCGCCTATCAGCTGGGCAGCTCGGCGGTGCAGCCGCTGACGGGGAAAATGTATACCAACTTCAGCCTCAAGGTGCGTTTTACTCCCCGTTTCTCTCGGCCGTCCAGTTCACTCACGCCACAGTGGTCTTTCATCTCCTTCTTCTTCCTCTTCGAGGTCGGCTCCGCCCTCTGCGGCGCCTCGCAGTCCTCCAACATGCTCATTGTCAGCCGCGCCATCGCCGGCGTCGGCGCCTCGGGACTCATCAACGGCGCGCTCGTCATGCTGGCCGTCGCCGTGCCCTTGAAGAAGCGTCCGCCTCTGATGGGCACCATGATGGGGAGTGAGTAGATTGCTTTTGGACGTGCTACCTGCTGTCTACACCTTGCTAATCGGCAGTCGCCCAGTTCGGCGTCGTTCTCGGCCCCCTCATCGGCGGCGCCTTTACCACAGGCTATACTTGGCGATGGTGTATGTTGTGTCCTGCTTATGTCATCATTTTGATCGTCCACAACTGATAGTCAGGCTTTTATATTAACCTCCCCCTCGGCTTCCTCGTCGCCGCCCCCTTGGTGCTGCTGCACATCCCCGAGCAGATCCCCAAGGATCCGCCGCTGCAGGTCCTGCGCACGCTGCACCGCCGTTTGGACCTGCTAGGCTTTGTCCTCCTGGCCTCGAGCATCATCCAGCTGCTGCTCGCGGTGCAGTACGGCGGCAGCACGTATGCGTGGCGGTCGTCGCATGTGATCGGCCTTTTTTGTGGTGCGGCGGCCACCTTTCTCGTGTGGATTGTGTGGAACTACCGCGGTGGCAAGGACGCGCTGCTCTCGTTCCCTGTGATGCGGCGGCGGCGCGTCTGGATGAGCGGCATATGCTATGTGTCGTTGACGATTGTCGTCTTTGGTGCCGCGTATTTCCTGCCCATCTATTTTCAGGCCGTCAAGGGAGTCAACGCGGTCATGAGTGGCGTGTACATGTTGTCGAGCATCCTGCCGCAGGTCGCTGCGAGCATCCTTGGGGGAATATCTGGTGCGCCACGCTCTCTTCGTGTCCCTGTCTCCCTTCATCCCCTATTTCTTCAACCTAACAACCCAGTCCCCAAGGTCGGCCGCATCCCGCCGTTTGTCATCGCCGCCGGCGTCCTGGTCGCCCTCAGCAGCGGCCTCTTTGGCCTCTTTCAGCCGGACACGCCCACGGGACAGTGGGTAGGCTTCCAGATTCTGTCCGGCGTCGGACGGGGCATTGGATTTCAAATGGTACGTCTTTCGCCATCAGGCTGTCCCTCCGTGCCTAACATGCTCCAGCCCATGGTCGCCGTCCAGCACAATACGGCCCCCTCGGAGCTCTCCGAGGGCATGACCTTTCTCGTCTTTTGCCAGTACCTTGGCCCCGCTATCTTCCTGACCGTCTTCAACACCATCTTTGACGGCAAGCTGCGTGAAAACCTACGCCATCTCGTGCCCGATCTGAACCCCGAAATCGTCATCGAGGCGGGTGCCACCGGCTTCCGCCAGGTTGTCAGCGACGAGGATCTGCCGGGCGTGCTCAAGGCGTACGCGAACAGTCTGGACGTGGTCTTTTACATCATGGCTGGCGCCGGCTGTTTTGTCTTTCTCGCTGGCTTCGGCATGGGCTGGAATCGGCTGTCCGAGACGAAGACGGGCGAGTCACCGGTCAAGGACACGGGAGAGAAGGAAGAAAAGGAGCCTGTCGACGTATAGAGTTTGGTGTTTTCTCTTCCCTTTGTACTTTCTTTCGTTCTCCCCTTTGTACTTTAGTTTCTCTTCTTCATTGCATCTCTTCATAGAACATCTCTGCATAGACAGCACACTAGCCAATTGAGACCCATTTCTTAGACGTAAAAAGTCTACCCCCGTTGCTTCGCCAGCCGCTTCACCGTCGACGCTGCCACCACGTCCTCATCATAGATGCCCGTCACACTCGGGTGCGCCACCACCGCCTTCGCCCACGCCCAGAACCGCGGCGCCTCTGCCGGCAGCGTCGTCACCAACACCCGCGGATAGATGTCCCGCTTCGCCAGCGTCACCAGCCGCAGCACAAACGACCCGGTGAGTACCTCGGCCTGCGTCAGATGCGCGCTGCCGCCAAAGAACGGCTTATCCGCACCGGTTGTCGCTAGCAGCGGCTCGAGCTCCTTGGCTGCTGCCGCGGCAAAGGCTGTGGCGAGCGCATCCTGCTCTGCGGCCGTCTTGACCGTGCCGAGCTTGTAAATGTACGTCTGCACCTTGGAAAAGAACGTGTCGACGAAAAATGCGATGCGGGCACGGGTAAGGGCGCCGGCCGCGCTGTTGGACGGCGGCAGCAGCGGCGCCTTGTCCGCGTAGACATCCGCGAGGAAGCCGGCGACAATGGCCGACTCGGTGATGATCTCCCCGTTGAAGCTGAGCGACGGCACGAGGCCGCGCGGGTTCACCTTGAGGTACCAGGGCTCGCGCGGCGTATCCAGGTCGATAATGATCTCCTCAAAGGGCACGCCCAGCTCGGCGAGGGCAATGTGGGCGCGGTGTGCCCCTGATTTGTCAGCTCTGTCTGGAAGGTTGCTCGAGTTCTCTCGGTTTCACTATCTCCCTCGACTTACAAGGGCACCGGTGGCTGGTGTACAGGATAATTTTATCGGCCATGGCGAATGTCAGAAGAGTGAAGATGATTATATTATGCAAAGACAGCTCAATATCCCGCGGGAATAAGACATTATATATAGTTACAAGTCGGATCCCGTCATTTTCCCACTGTTGTCGTCTTTGGGACCGTTATTATGACGCTAAGCATCTTATCCGACCTGTACCGCAACTGATTATAAATTCCCACGTGGCTTATAGAGCGGCACTAATCTGGGTCCAGCCTACGAGTCTCGTGACGACTCGCACTGCCTGAACAGAGGCCTTGCAAATCACCTGAATGAGATTGTAGATACTGAATGGATTGAGAAAAAAAGAAAAAGAGAGAGGTCTACAGGAGATGAGGGACTCGAGCTCCAAATTGTAGCCTCGAGTTGCCCCAATTGTGGGGGCAACTCACCAGCCACAGGGCTTGAGGATCAGCCACACAGCCACATCCAACACTAAATCTATATGGCTGAGTCATCTGACGCAATGGCTGTGGCTACCCCAGATCACGTGGTCTATACTCTAGATATAAAAAGATTAACTAGTGCGTCACAAATCATATTCGAGCCTAACCAAAACAAAATTAACCTCTTTCATACCCCTGCAACATCGAAACCATGAGTAGCAGCCATCATGCACGGTCATGTCGGCCATGCTGTGCGAAAACGGATCTATGTCCCTGCTTTCAACACATCTCTCCTGACCCACGACAAAGAAGGCAAGCCCACTGCCGCACATGACGAAACACAGCGATACAGTCGCCACATTGCAGCTCCGTTCGACCTCAGGCAAGACCAAGGCGCCCTCAGCACAGCCGAAACCGCACTTTTTTCGACCGCATCTTTCCGCACAATAAAGGATATGGCACAGATGGTTATTTCCTCTATGTTTTTCAGGATCACCCTCCCCCGCAGCCAACGCCACAGTTCTTCGCCGGGGTGCCTCTGCTGTTTTCACCGGCCAACGATGGTCCTCCCGCCGCACAGCCGATGCCCGCAGGCCTACTTGTCGATCGCAAACAGGGGCTTGTTGAAGGCTTAGCTGTGGACAAGATATTTCCTGTGTTTGACTGGAAACCGTTGTTCGAAGCCATTCGACTCCATTTTGGGGCTATTCATGTCCCTATTGCGGAGGTCATTTACTGGGGAAACATGATTCAGATTGTGCTCGAGCAGACTGACACGAACATGTCGCGGCTGCCTTTCCCAGCAGGCAAAGTTCCGTGCAGCTATTTGTACGAGAATGACATGAAGCGACCCAAAACACTGCCGGCTTGTCACCGAGCGGTGAATCCAGACCCAACCCGAAATCTCGCGGACAATTCAAGCTACAGTGTCCTGCAGCCCGGCGTGAGGATCTCATCGGGGTACCTTGGGAGCACAACCACTTTTCGGTCTTCGACAATGGGGGTTCAAGTTCAGGACAGTGATGGTACGAGATACGTCACTGTTGCAGCACATGGATTTTCTGGCGGCTGCAACGACTACGCGTTCCACCCTCTTCGGGATGATGGGAGGGTCGTGGGACGATTTGTCAAAACTGTTGGCCGCACCGACGTCGGTCTGATTCGACTGGCCGATGGGGAACCGTTCGAAAATAATATGTTTTCCTCTGGAGACTCGGATGAGGACTCTGCTGAGGGATCGGCATTGTGTGGCCTGAAACGTGTGCGTGACTGCCAGAAATTCGACTTTCTGTCTCTTGATTCTTCCGACACCGGAAGCGCGGTGGGCCAACTGATGTCGACGTCGTTCAAAAAAATTCTCGTGGATGGAGACGGATTGGAGCAGCACTGGGCCCTCACCACCTGGACCTATACAGGCCAAGGGCTGGCAAGTCAGTTTCCGGATAGTATCTGCGGCACTGCCATTTGCAGCGAAGAGCAGAAGGTGGTCTCTTTTTTTCAGTACGTGTTCGCGGAGGGACCATTCAAGGACTGGTGCATTGGCACAGCTGCGGACGAGTTGATTGATCGTGGGTTTACGTTAGTTTAATCGGCAACGAGGCGTTGCAATCTGCTACCCTAAGAAAAAGGGTACACAATACTGCAGAGCATACTCTGTACTGGGTGGCACCTTCGATTGCGCTGGTTTCCCAAGTCGTGCCGCAGTTCGGCAGAGGCGGTGCGCGATTTCACCCACTGTTGGGACAGGACGGATTTCAGATCCAGATCCAAGGCAAACGTGTAGTTTTATTTCGGGTTCCTCTGACAGTCTTCCTCACATTAAGTTTTCATACTTAAATATACATTAGCAGTTTCACAGAAACAATTGGAAATCGAGTAACGCCCAGGAGGGACCGGATATGCCGATGCAGGCAAAACGTCCGCAGAAACGTCACTCTGTCCTCTCTTCCTTTAGTACAGATGATATCCGTGATCGCTTTTCAACTCCAGCCCGGCGATGCCAGTACGCAGCGCGTCGAGCTGTGGCGTCAGCAACAGGCGCTGGCTGCTCCTTTGGCCGTGGCTACCCAGCCGCCACACCTGCGTCTGTACCTCGTGCGCGGCCCGGCTGATGGAGGTAACTGACACGCCTGCGTAGGGCCGCTCCGGACGCGGCCACGCCAGGCCATTGCGCCGTAGGGTCCGCAGCAGGATGCCCAGCAGCACGGCATCCGCATCGCCGTCGGCATCCGCATCGCCGTCGACATCCGCAATGTCGCTCTCCTTGTCCGCCTTGATCAGCGCGTCCACGGTGCCGTGCAGCAGGTCCAGCGCCTTGTCAATCGCCTGCTGCCGCTGCGCCTCCACGTCCTGCGCGATCCGTGTCCGCAGCGGCAGTCCCGGCAGCGTGGCTGGCAGCGTGCCCGTGCTCTGGATAGCCGCCACCTGCGTGGCCTCGCGGAAGATGTCGTCGCGCTGGAAGACGTAGGCCACGTAGATCCACAACAGTAGGTCGCGACCACTGCGCGTCGGAAGGCCGCGTCGCTGCAGCGCCGCCAGCCACCGGTCCGCATACACGTCCACGGCCTCTTGCAGCTGGAACCGGTCCACCACGACAGCAATGCGCGCCAGCGTGTCCAGGTCGACGGTCCGCGGAATGCGCTCGCCACCGGCCCGGCCGTGCACAATGTTGAGGACGGCGATTGTTGCGGCGCTGTCCAGTCCTTCGAGCACAATGTGGCGCCGTCCGTCAGCGGGCAAGTCCGCGGCGGTATCAAAGGCCAATGTCTTTGTGTGGCTCGCAAAGCGGTCCCGGAAGTAGGGGGATGCCAGTATCAGGTGCTTGGAGGACGCCTTGATGCGCACTTCGGGGCTGGCCGTGCCATCTTCTCTGTTGTCGGCTGTCTCCGGCCACGGCGCAAACGCCTCTGTCGGTGGCCGCACAATCACCAGCGTGTCGGCGTCGGGGTCAATCTCGTAGATCTTGGACATCGTCGCGATTGAGTGAGACAGCGCTTGAAAGGAATGAAGGGAGGAATGGAGAAAAAAAACGGCGCAAGCTGCTATCGACCGGCTGCTGCCGTCCGGGGGCTTTTGTCTTTTGCCTGGCGGACTCCAAAATGCATGGCGTGCTCCACAGCGATCACGCAATTGCCGCCGCTAATGGGAATTGCTACTTTTGGCATAGCAGGTGCTGCCATATCGCGACGGATTGGCAATGCTTGGCGAATGATACGGGATGGAGATTGTGCCATTGAGATACGCCGCTGCCGTTAAGGTATGGGTTTCTTCTGGTCTTTGTGGTATCTTTAGCTGTACATGGTGTGGGTTGCCAGCAACGCAGTCAGGCGTACGGACGAGAGCCTCCGGAAAGAGTGGGCACGTGACGTGGCGCAGCAGCACCACCAGCCACAACTGATCCACGATGCCCCTTTTCACAGGCCTCTCGTACGGCAAATTGCCTCACTCTCGTAGAGATATAGACAATCAGACAACCTGCACACAGACTTTTGTATAGAGCCCTTTAGCCTATCACGGGAGTAGTGCACCGTCCGAGTCTCGCATTGCCCTACCGGTACGGCTAGAGCCACACATGGGGAGTGTTGACGAGATTGAATCGCTTACAGACGCTATCTGCATCGTAGTGATTTTTGTACTTTCCACTGTATTCGTGCTGTCGTATCGCCATGCCAATTTCTGCTGTAGGTATTGATTTGTTTCATTTATCGTAGAGGATTGGGAAATTGGGCATCAACGAGCTCCTTCCGAAAAGATCACCACACCCTCGCCCTTTCCTCCTTCGCCCGCACTTTCCTCGCCAGTACAAACCTGCTCATTGAACTTTCCCACACACTGATCAATATGTTGTGGAGTTTTAACACGTTTCCTTTTGGATTCTGTCCATCTCAGCATCTCGTCCAAAGCCATCGTGATTTCCGCAATGGCGACCAGCGTGGAAGAAACATTCATTTACCTCTCATCAGCTGTGTGGAAAGGCGTCAGCCCAGTTTCCGACAAAGGCGGCCATATACCTCAAAAGAGCTCCTCTCCAGGCCAAATTGGGAGAAAAATCAACTGGAAGCGACCTGCAACGTCAGCGGCGGCCACCAGCGATATCAGCAGCGGCAATGATGCAGCAGCGCCGGTCACAAAGCCCATTTTGCCGGTGGTCTCCTCCGTTTCGTGGTCATCCAAGAAGAAACAGCCAGCAAATGCGAACGTACAAAAGGAAAAACCAAAGGTTATTACATCCACTCGCTTGTCGATTGCACAAAGCTGATAGCCTACAAAAGATCGTTAGAGCGGAGAAACCTGCCACATATGATCCGTACATAGTGCCTCTTTCGCCCGTCCCGTCTCGTCGAAAGGCAAACACGAGCAAAGAGGCCTCAGCCCCCAAGTCAGGCAGTGTTTATGCCTCCAGCCCCCAAAACCTGCCGACAGCCAAGAAACGCAAGTCGCAGAAGCGAGTAGCGAAACGATCTATTCTTGACCCTCCGGAGATGCCCGAAAGAGAGCCCGCACCTGCCGTTTTACACCTTACAAAGCCGGCAGGAAATGTTAAGAATGAGAAAACAGTGCTGCCCCAACCGAAGAAAACTCCGGCTCGGCCCCCCCCTGCGAAGAGACAGCTGCGTCAGAGAAAGGAGCGTGCTCCTATTATCATTCCCTCCGATTCTGAGATGAGTAACGATGAGGATGAGAGCTATGAGGAAGCGGTACTTCCTCTTGTGTCGAGCCCCATTCTCGCGGAGATGACTTTTGCCGTCAATGAACCCGGCAAACAAGACCTACCGGTTCTTCTGGACGAAGCAGAGAAAATCGGTTCGGAGATGGAGCCGCCCGAGAGTGCATCAGAGTTGGCCGATGCGACACCGAGCCAGACGTCAGCCAGGATGCGGCCCGGTGCAAAGAAGGCCGAGCCCGCCATGAAGCGATATCTCCCTCTGGATACAGACAGTGAGGCACCCGAAAGGAGAGATAAGAAGCTAAAGGTTATGGCCAGAGAGATAAATCACAACATTCGCGCAAAGAAGTCACCACCGAGCAATGTATACGGTCAGCGGCCGAGAATCCAGGAACCGGCAATCCAGAGACATGCGCCGACAGTCGAGTACCGACTCACCGAGGCGGCTGCACCCAAGGCACCCATTGATCCGTTTTTGACCAGCGGGGGCGAAGATATACCAATGACAGAGTTCACTGCTAAGCTTCTCAGGTCTGTGCCCAAAGCCAGCCGTGCCGAGCCGGCACACCCCATAGTCGTTCCCGTGGTGGCTTCCCCGGGAGACGCCAGGCCAGAGAAGGACAGGAACGGCACTGCCGAACACATGATACGGACTTTTGAGACAGTTGCCCAACAGACGAGACGCGACAGCCACGAGCGGAATGGCTATGCATCAGCGGCAGAGATGTGGCTAGAGAAGACGGACCCCTACAGTGGAACGAGCCAGATTATGGGCTACGTTTGCACAGTGAGTAACGATGAGCCATGGGCAGTTGACCATGGAGACATGCTGATCTTTAGACGATTCTCCGCTTTCTCAAGTCGAAAGAATCGGCGGTCGATGACGTCTCCTCGGAATATCTGCAGCGGGGTGAGGCTGTTCTGAACAACATGCAGGCATTGCATGCCCAGGAACGCGTGCAGGTTTGCCAGGCATTCGAGACCTGCCGGCTGCGGGTGCTGCGATCATATGAGATGGCGTTTGCCGAGCTGCACGAGTTCTACGAGGCGCTCGAGTCGATTGACCTGGCCAAGGACGTACGAAACATTCTCAACGACGAGACGGTGTTTCGGTTGGGGCAACTGCGGGAGAGGATGGCCTGAGCGGAAAGTATGGAGTGTGGATGCTTGATTTTGTGTGATTACGGGTAGGTCGTGTGATGCCACGGAGTCCGTTGCAAGTGTCAGGTAATTTCCGTCGGGTAGTCATGTTGCCGATTTGCACTCCATATTTGAGAGGAAGAGGCATGGGAAATCGAGTGGCGTTTGTTCAACATCGTGACCGTCCAACCTCTAAACTACTCGGAACTGTTCACATCAGACATTTCTACTTCCTTCTGACAAGTGCGCGCATTGTGTCCTCTCTCGCTGCACGTACAGCGCCGTCCACCCGGCTCAGCGCTCCTCTGCCGACCGCTCCTTGCCTGTGTCTCCTGCTGTATTTGCTCCTGCACGTCCTTCTCATCTAGCAAATCATGCCCTTCCTGTACTGTAAGAGATCCTCCAAGCCGTACACGTGTTTTTTTTGCTCTCCGGCGTTTGCTAAGTGCCGTATTTGCTCGTTGAAGTGCCCGAGCCTCGGTCGCCAACAATGCATATGAGTGCATTATTGCTTGCACACCCTTTGCAATTTGGTCAACAGCATTTAAAATTGGTGTTGGAGAGCTGCCCTGGTGACTGGCAATGCGATATTTGATGAATTCCGAGTGCGAGACTGCTTTTGTCGGGTTGTGTGGTGTTTGAGAGACCCAAGGGTTGGCGCTTGTTAGGCGAGAGCCAGGAGGTGTTGGCGTCTGCAACCTCACATCTAGCTTTGACAAGACTGTTTCTGGACTATGAGGTACTAAGCCAGCTCCTCGGAATCCAGCCTTCACATTTTCCTCTGTGAAAACGGCATAGAAGGCGGCCTGGAACGCAACGAAGAATTCCGTCTTGGTCACGTGGTTAATGCAAGACTTCATCAACTTTTCGATTTGACGACCGTACGCCTGCTTTAATGGAGAAAAACATCCAACGTCAAGTGGTTGTAGTAGGTGTGATGAGTGCGGAGGCATAGAGACGGTGATAATGTCCTTCTCTTTGCAGAAGCGGTTGAAATCGGCCGACATATGGCTCTCGTGGCCGTCAATCACTAACATTCGATATTTGCCAACGCTGCGATGAATTGTGTGTTGATGGAAATGCCGAATCCATTCCAAGCTTGTCT
Organism: Leptographium flavum; assembly: GCA_963580335.1. Lineage (NCBI taxonomy): Eukaryota > Fungi > Ascomycota > Sordariomycetes > Ophiostomatales > Ophiostomataceae > Leptographium > Leptographium flavum. The sequence continues at coordinate 2,090,379 of OY756935.1, forward strand.
CATTGTCGGTCCATCCATTGCTAGTCGGTTTGATCACCCAGTCGGGCGGAAGGTTGCACTCTGTGTACCAGTTGGCAAGGTGGTAGGCCCCTTTTACCACAATAAACGGCGGGACACACCAGCCGTCTGCATTGACTCCCTGAATCACTGTGGCCCATTCTCGATTGCCTGGCTGAACTGCCTTTGCTTTTCCATGTCGTTCGGCGCGCGTCACGACCATAGATGGGGTTATAATGCCGATTGCAAAGCCAGTCTCGTCAAAGTTGTACAGGTCTGCGTCGGCGATGCCGTACTTGGCGCGTAGATTCTGCACCAGCGCGAACCACGCTCTGATTTTTTCAGGATCTTCGCAGAGGGCTCTCTGGTAGTCGTAGGGACGATTGAAACGCGTCCGGAGGTCTGATTGTCGCTTGACGAAGTTGGATGCCCAGCACTTTCCAACGCGTCCGGCGTCGCGCTCTGCCAGCAAAACATTGGCCATATCTTCCACGTCCGCCAACCTGGGCGGAAATCCTCGCACATCCAGGTCGAGAATATATTGAAGAAGAGCGTCCTCCTCCAGCTCTTTCAATTTCGAAGAGTTGGCGCGGGTGTCTTGTCGAGCGCGTCGGCCGTTCATTCTGTCACGAAGTGTCGAGTATGGGACGTTGTAGGTCTTTGTGGCGGCTCGGATACTAAATTTTTGGTCTTTTCTAATAGCTTCGATAGCCAAAAGTATCCTACTTTCGAGAGAAGCTGATTCCATTTTTTGTTGTAGAGAAATAATAGGTTGAAGATGAGTTACGGTAGTTGACGTGGAAAGTGAGCGACTTGCTTATCTGAGCGACTCGCTTATCAACCACGTTATGCCCTAGGTGAAATAATTCGGATAGCTAGATTATTTTACCTAATGCACCTTTTTTATAGGGATTGACGGCGCAGCAGGCACGAGCTAAAGGGGCGAGAAGGCGTTGAAATACCCCGCGTACGCCGCAAGGCCGGCAAACTTTTTTTTACAGCGCACCAGTCGGCAGCCACAACACACAGCCCAGAGGCCGCCTCTGTCTTCCAGCTGGCTATTCCCCACAATTAATCCTCGAATTCCGTTGCCTCTGCTGTCGTCTGTCGGCTGGTCTCCTAGCATATGATCCCCATCCTGCTCTTCTCGTCCGGTTTCGCCTCTCTCTTCCTCTACCAAAAGTTTCACTAGCCACAAAGTACTCTGTTTCCCTATACTTACTCCTTCCCGCGAACAACGCTCGACCGCCTTTCAACGACACGTGTTGACGTCATCCCGAGACGAGTCGAAAGTCCGCAGAGCGAAACGCAGTTCGACGACGCACAATCCGACGATCATTTCTTCGCACGACAACCGAACAGCCGCCCGAATCCTCTTCTACTCTACCGCTTTGACAGTGTTGGCAGCCGCGGTTGTGCCTGACACCAACCAAACACGACAAAAGCCGATTGATCCGAGGCGAAGAACAAGACTTTACAACTGCTCCGAGACAACAAATACGACTTGTTGGCCATTTGCCACGTCGAGAGTCTGACAAGCCGCGGCATCCTCTCCCACCCTCCCACGACAATGCCCTTCCGGCAGCGCCTGCGCCATCTGGGCGACCCTGTACGTGATCTTTCTTTGCCTTTGCATTTCCAGCGTCGTTACTCTGCCTGTGTCTGCCGTCTCCACCGCGCTAGACCGCCTTATCGGGATCTTGGTCTGCGTCAGCGACGATTTCTTTTGCCCTCGTCTTCCGCCTTTTTTTTACTTATTTCTGCCTGGTGCAATTTTGACTGCTCTGCCTCGAGTGCTGTCGTTTCCCGTACAGCCTTGGGCTCTGTCGCACGCTCTTTTCTTTCGCTTCTCTCGTTCTGTCCTTGACCTTTCCTTTTCATCGGTCTTCCTGCCACTTTGCTTGTGCTCCCCCTCTCTTCGCTGCATATTCATTCTCCCATCTTCTCCGCCCCCAACCTTCATCATGGCGGAACACAGACGTGGCCCCGGCCGTCCGCGGGGCAGCCGTGGTCGAGTACACAGTGGCCTCATGCGGTCGGGCAGCACAAGTAGTGTGGCTAGCGTCGGCAGGGCGGCCTTGACACGACGGACACTACGACCAGCGGGCCTTTCGCCCATGCGGGCGCGCGCCCTCATCTCGCTGCGACGGTCCTCCAGGCTAACAGGCATTCCCGTGCAGCAGGCGCCGGAACAAAAATATCTTTCATGTGAGTGACGGCCCGTTGGTGGCTGTGCTGGACGTGTGCTAACAGGCAGCCAGATTATGACGTCACGCGTATGTCCAAAGGAAATCGGCTCTCGAATGCTGTCGACAGATACATGCTAACCGGCAGTCACCTACGAGGACGTGCGGGCACTGCGCAACGACTGGCTAACGGACAATGTGTGTTCTGGGTTCTGTTTCCCTACGTGTTGTGCACCTGCTGACTGTACAGAACATTTCATTCTGGGAAGAGTATGTCGTCCTATCGAATATCGTCTTCCTCTCCGACCGAGCCCTAATAGTAGCAGATACCTCGAACGCGAGGTCCTTCCAAAATATCCCCAGGCACGCATTGTGCTGATGCGACCATCGCTCAGCCTGCTGCTGATGAACGAAAAGACCGAGCTGGCGCGCAAACAGCTGCCTGACCTGCGCAACATTACACACATTTTCCTGCCCATCACCGACGTCAAGGACCTGAGCAAGGCTGAGGGCGGCACACACTGGTCGCTGCTGCTGGTGTCGGCCATTGACGGAGTCGCCTTTCACTACGACTCGCTGGGCACTGTCAATATTAGCGAGGCGCGAACGGCGACGCTACGGCTGGCAATGTTGCTGGGCATCGACTTTCGGTTCCGCAACATTGAAGACACGCCACCGCAGGAAAACGGTAACGACTGCGGCGTGTTTGTGTGTGTGCTGATGCGGTTCCTGCTGGTCAAGCGCCTGCTCAACGCACACGCGCGCGAAAAGGTGTCGATGGGCCTGGGCGGCAAGATGATTGACGCGCACGGCGGCCGCAAGGAGATGCTCAAGATCATTGAGAGCCTGCGCCGCGAGGGCGAGCGCCGCCGCAGCACGTCGCCGTTTGTGCGCAAGGAGGTGCCTCGCATCGAATAGTGCCACCGGTGTGGGCTTTCCTAGTTCGGGTCTTTGAGCGATGGCGTTGGGGATGGGATGTGGTTTTCCGGTGGTTTCGGGTCACTTTTGGCAGTGTAGTATCGTATAGGGCAACAATGAGAAACGCGACATGAAGCTGGATATATTGAAACGCCCGGATAAAGAACAAGGATGTGCAGAAGACAGAGAACTGGACTACTGAAACGCTGGACTCTGCTCCATGGTCGACGAGATAAACGACCGCAGCAGCGCCCAGCGGTTGGCCGTTGACTTGGCGGGTGCGTCTGTGCTGTCTGCTGCGTCGTCTGCCGTGGCGGTCGACGGCTTGGCCGCCTCGTGTGTTGCCGTCAGCTGCGCCAAGTTTGTGCCGAACCGCGCCATTTCGGCCTGGACCACCTTTTCCTTGCGCTTGAGGGCGCCCGGCCGGCTGTGCAGGCTCTGGTGGCGGCGACGTGTGTCTGCAGTGGCAGCTTCGAGGGACTCGCTGTCCATGGCTTCGACGGCCGGCAGCGCATCCGCCAGCGATTGCAGCGTCGCCACCAACTTCTTGGACGGCCGCCGCCGCTGCAGCGCGCGAGTCCGGGCGCCGCGGGCGACGGCGGCACTCTCGGCGCTCTCGGCCACACGCGCGCGGAAGACGGACTTGCGGATCGTCTGCTTGTCGCGCTTCGAGTGCAAAAAGGCGTCGGTCACCGCATTGTTGTCGCGGTGGACTTTGCGGGGGAGCGTCGGGTCGGCGAGGCGGGCGAGCGCCTTGGCGCGGTGGCTGAGCCGGGGCGGTGCGGTAGGAGCCTGCTGGTCAGGGCCGGGAAGCAAAAGCGAAGAGATAACATGTAGGAGAGCGAGACGGCGGCTTACCATGGTTGTTGTAGCCGTGCAACGAATCACTTTTTTTTTGTCACCACTTGGGACTTTTTGCCCCAAAATGGTGGGGCTTATCGTATCGGCAATCTTTGGCGTTGGTTTGCAAGGAAGGCGCGTCCGTATAAGAGTTACTCTGGCACGGAGGAGTTGGCGATTTTGGATTCTAGACTTTGCAGAGACCCAGACACGTTTCGTGGACCTTGGGAAGCACGGCACCCGCCATGTTTCCAGACGGCTCTCGCGCAGATGTGCTGCGGCAGCGGATTGCGCGTGCTGAGGCCGAGCTGGCGGATTTGCAGCGGGCACTGGCCGAGGAGACTCGAGAGCCGACAGAGACAAAGAGTGAAAAGACGGACACGACCGACACGACCGACGGGAACAGGCCTCCTGCCGTCTGGCCCTGGCCGCTCTCTGAACAAGAGTACGAGCGCTACGCCCGGCAGCTGATCCTCCCGGGCGTCGGCGTGCGAGGTGCGTGAGGGCCGATGCAGGAGAGGAACTCACTCCCATTCACTAACATCCTTCATCTTCCAGGACAACGCCGCCTCCGCGATGCCTCCGTCCTGGTTGTCGGCGCTGGCGGCCTCGGCTGCCCCGCCGCCCTCTACCTCGCCAGCGCCGGCGTCGGTCGCATCGGCATTGTCGACGGCGACGTCGTCGAGCCGTCCAACCTGCACCGCCAAATCGGCCATACCACGGCGCGCGTCGGCCAGCCCAAGGCCGCTAGCCTCGTCGCCAGCCTGCGCGCTCTCAACCCGCTGCCCGCCTACACGGCCCACTGTACGCCGCTCACGCCCGCCAACGCCGTCGCACTGGTGGCGGCCTATGACGTCGCCCTTGACTGCACCGACCGCCCGGCCACGCGCTACCTCGTGTCGGACGCCTGTGTGCGGGCCGGCCGGCCGCTTGTCTCGGCCGCGGCCCTGCGCACCGATGGCCAGCTGGCCGTGCTCAACTGGCCTGTGGGTCGGGGCCCGTGCTACCGCTGTGTCTTTCCGCGGCCGCCGCCGCCGGCGAGTCAGGTGTCGTGTGCCGAGGGCGGCGTGCTGGGGCCAGTCGTGGGATTACTAGGCGTGCTGCAGGCTCTTGAAGGGCTGCGGATTTTGTTGGATGAGGCCGAGACGACAGACACGACAGACACGACAGACACGAGAGCCACACCTACACCCACCCTTCTTTTGGTGTCGGCGGCCGACGCGGGCCGACTGGCGCCTCCGAGTTTCCGCACAGTGCGCTTGCGCGGCCGCCGAGCCGACTGCTTCGCCTGCTCGGACGACGCACCGCTGCAGGCGATGCCGTCGCTCGCCGAAGGGCCCGACTACGTGCAGTTTTGCGGTGTCGAGCAAGCGACGGTGCAGCTGGCGCCCGACGAACGGGTGACCGTGCAGGACGTCGGCCGGCTGCTCCGCGCCCAGCGACCGCACTGGCTGCTCGACGTTCGCGAAAAGGAGCTCTTTGACATGGGCAGTCTCGATGGCGCCGTGAACGTGCCCTTTTCGCAGATCCAGGCGGCCGTGGCGCGGCAGAAGCGGCAGCCGGCACCGGACACGGACGGCCTGCCCGGGTGGCTGCCCCGCGGCATAGACGACGACGCCCCCGTGTACGTTGTCTGCCGGGTGGGCGTCAACTCGCAGGTGGTGGCGCGGCAGCTGCAGGCGGTCCTCGGGCAGGACGGGCGTTTCGTCGGCGACGTCAAAGGTGGCATATGGGCATGGAAGCAGGAAATGGACAGCACGATACCCTTTGTGTAGAGAGCAGTACAAGTAGACCCTGGCGGCGATCAAGTCATGGCATTCCTCGGGAGATGTTCACACTGGGAGTGGTTCTGAGTGTACAAGGCGAAAGACGAAGAAACAATGAAAGAAAATGCAAGAGCGTCCCGTGTAGAGACAGCTCGCGACAAAGGAAACGCCTCGGGCCTGGATCGACCCTTCCCTCTATCCTCCTCACACAAACGTCGTCCGCTTCTTGTTAAAGGCCCGCTGGTCCTTGAGCCACTGCCGGTAGCCGGCCACGCTGGAAATCTTCTCGCCGTAAAAGTCGGGCACCGGATTGCCGGCCGACGAGGCCGACGGGTCGACGCGGTTCTTCTTCACCCTTGCAAAGAACTGTGTCTCTTTCTGGGGGGCAGGGGTTAGCAGTGACTCCTCCACGCGTCCAGAACCCACATACCAAGGTCATTTGCGCCTGGTACGGCCGCTTCCAGGCGTAAAACACGACGTTGCCCAAACTCGGGCCCACGAGCCAGCCGAGCGAGGCGAACCCGAGCGTCATCAATCCGAGCGTGAGGAACGGGTCCAGTGGCACTTGCGCAATCAGCGGCTCGGCCGCGCCCGAGCCTAGAAACAGGCCGCCCGCCAGCGCGCCCGTCAGCCCGCCGACGAGGCCAAATGCCTGCTGGATCCGCCGCCGCGTCTTGCGCAGCTGGAAAAACGTGTTCCAGTCCAGCGGCAGCGCCTGGGCATCGGCATGTGCCACGGCCGACGCCGCCACGGCCGCCGCCGCCGACGCATCCCGCTGCCGGTCCGACGGTACCGTCGAAGCACGGCGCAGCGTCATCGTCGTCACCGTCGAGGCTGTCGTGGCCGTCTGGACGGTCTGGCTCCGGTAGAGGCACTCCCGCGAGAGCGAGACGCGGCCCATGGACGTGGCTGGCCGCAGCCGCACAGACGTCATGTGCCGGTCGCCCACAACTGGCTGGGCCACTGCCTTGTGCAGCAGCGTCACCGGACGCGCCAGCCTGCTCCGCTGGACCGCCGCCAGCGGCCGGAACACCGAGACCGTCGGGACAAACAGGACCGCCATGAGCGAGGCGCGGGGAAAACAGAAAGGCCCAATCGATTGGTGATGCGCAGAGGGGGAGATTGCGTGTCGATGGCTTTCTGTTGGCTCGTCGTCGGGTGGTTCGCTTCGTCGTGTGGTTCAATTGCTCCGACGGTTGTTGGTGGGTCAAAGGCAGAGGACAAAAGAGGAGGAATTTTTGCCGGCGACATCATTGGAGGGGCTGTGGGGTCTTGGCACGTGACAGGTTACGTAGACTTACAAGGGGCCTGTACACGTGACTCTTATTATACACGCCCCTTTCCAGCACCACTCCCCGCCTTTCACGATGACCACCACAGCCGCCATGGCCCGCCCACGGCGCGCCCAGGCCCGATCCCGCGACCGTCCTCTCCCCCTCCGGCGCGCCGTCTTTGAGATCCCCATCTACGACCGACCACTGCCCTACGTGGCCGGCCGCGCGCCTCCTTCCGCACCCATTGCCCTCGTGCCGCCACGCGACGGCGACGCCTACATTGTGGACAAGGTGGTGACGCCGTTTGCCGTGCAGCCGGCTGACGAGCAGACGGTGCGGCGCGTGCTCAGCTACGTGGTGGCCTGGCCGGACCGGCCGTGGGCGCAGCGGCTGGTACCGTGTCCGCAGATCCTCGACTACGTCTCGCCCGGCGCGCTCGAGGCGTGGGAATATGCGCGCATGCTGCAGGCACAAACAGAGAAAGCCGAAGCAGAGGCTTGGGACGCAGCCCATCCCCGCAAGCGGCGGCACATGGTGTACGACGCCGACGCGGACACGGAGGAGGAGGATCTCGACGACCAGATCCCCGAGGCGTACGGCGTGATGCCGGGGCGACGACGACACGGACCGGCCAGATGGCGGAGCGGTCGGCCACGCAGAAAAGAGCGGCCGAAAAAAATCAAGACGGAGCACCAGGCGGCCACCGAGACCAAGGCAGATGACGACGCGCCTCTGTCGGCCCCTTCGCCGCCGCGTCCGTCCCACCTGCGGGTCGTCGGACAGGGCCACCAGCGAACCGGCCTGCCCCTGACGAAGCCGGTACCACTCCCATTACAGCAGCTGGCGGTCGAGTCGGCCAACGAGAGCGGTGGCGGCGCGGATCTCGACGGTCTTGTCTGGTCACGCGACCAGCTCAACCGGCGCAGTGCGTCGACGACGTTACGCGGCGGCCCCGACGACCCCCTCGCGACGATACCCCGGCCCGACAGCAGCCGCTCGGCTCCACCGCCCACGACTGTGCCGAAGGCCACTTACATTCCGCCGCCCACCATCCCCAGCATGTCGTCTCGCCAGCCGTCGACCGTCTCGATTGGCACGCCCGACAACCGTGACAACCATGACCACGACCACGACGAAAGCGAAAACGACAATGATGACGCGGACCTGTACGAAGTTGACCGCCTTGAAAGCGACTTTATGGCCGCCCCCGAAGACGGATCGCAGCCGGTCCGCTTCTTTCTCGTCCGCTGGAAGGGCGACTGGCCACCCGATCAGAACCCCACATGGGAACCGGCCGAGAACCTGCCGCCGCGCATGATTCGTAACTACCTCAAGATGGGCGCCCACCGGCGAGCGGCCCTGCAGACGGCCCGGGATGGGTCTGGTTAAGAGCACTGGATTTGCTATGCTATCGAGCGTCCAAGAAATCCACTACAGCGAAACAGCTGAATGCTTTGCCTCCTCGGTGACCTTGCTTCTCCTCGCAGCTCTCATAGCACCTACAGCGCTCACAGCAGTTCGAGGCCCTGCATCTGCGCGGCCGTCCACGGTGTAGCCACCATCTTGCGCGGCTTGGGCATGGTGATCTCGAAATAGACGTCGTAGCCGGCCAGCCGCGTGTAGTTGTTGAGGCCCATCGTGCGCTTCGGCTTGCGGACCAACGGCGCAATGGGCATCAGGTCAATAGCCTGCCGCTCGGCCTCGGCCTCCTCGCGGTGGCTGCGCGCATAGGCCGCAAGCCCGACCGACTCCATCAGCGCCCGCAGGCCGCTGTGGTCGAGACTGGCCGACCGGAAGCTGTCGAGAGAGGGGGCTTCCGCAGCGCAGGGATCGGCCTCGAAGCGCGCCTGCAGGCTGAACTTGCCAAAGTAAAAGTAGCGCACCGTGGCGAGCGCCTTGACGGCTTCACGGATGCTGGTGAAGCAAATGTGCAGCACCTCGTCATCATCGAACCACAGCTCGTCCAGCGTCTGGATCTTGAAGGGCGCGTGCCGAATGTCGAGGCGTAGCTCCACGCACAGCTCGTTGATGTACTTGGGCGGGAACTTGTCGATGCGCAGACAGCGTGTCTGCTTCTGCGCCTCGCGCGAGAACTCTTCCTGACCCTCTGCGAACACAAGCGACTCGTGTGTAGGATACGTCGCCGATGGTAGCAGGGTGACGAGGATTGGCGCGCCCCAGATCCGCCCGGCCGCCTTCTCGACCAAGGCAGCGGCCGTCTCGCTGCAGCGCCGCGCCTCGCTGGCCGTGGCAAAAACCAGCAGCGCCGTCTGTCCTGTCCCTAGGCTGGCCGTCTCCGGCAAGAGCTGGGCCGACACAATGGTCCCCCCAAAGATGCACGCGAGCAGGTCGTGCATCGCCAGGCCGTGGGGGAGGTTCTGGAGGAGGACAGAGCGGCGGTGGTCGTCAGCCTTGTCGGTCAGCGGCTGGAAGCTGACGCCGAACCGGTGCACGTTCTTGGGCGGCGATCCCGAGAGACTGATGATGACCGGCGATTTGCCTTGGTTTGGTGAGTGGGATGATCGAAACTGGTGCATTTTTGGGCCAGTATGCTTCTCACCATCTTCATCTTCTTCATCCCCGTCGTCCCGGTTCCTCTTGGGGGTGGCCGGTGAGGAAATATCCGAGGTAGACACGGCCGGACGGGCCTGAATCGGTATCCATGATTCTTCGGCTGGGGCAGACGGAGCCGGGGCAGCCGATGCAGCCGGAATAGGCTTGGAAGCCGGAGCCGGGGCCTGAACCGAGACTGCAGCCGGGACCGCAGCCGGGACCGGAGCTAGAGCCGGAGTAGATGGAACGGGTGCAGATTTGGCTCGAGGCGTCGGCGACGACACAGTGGAAGAAGCTGGACCGGGAGCCTTGGCCCGAGCCGTCGCCGCCGGAGCCCAAGAAGGTGCGGTCGCCCAGGGAGCAGCCGCCGTCGACTTTTTCAGAACCGTGACAAAAACCGGGCGCTTGACGGTCGGACCAACCTTTGGAGCAGCCGCTGGGACGGCCGAGGGGGCCGAGGACGTCGACGAGGGAGCGGCCGAGGGGCCTGCCGCCGCTGCTGCCACTGCTGCTGCCGCCGCCGCCTGGGATGCCGCCTGGGATGCTACATGGGCGACAGCCTTTTCGCGGGAGCGCAGCAGGCGCAGGCCCTCCTTCTCGGCATAGAGGCGCTTCTCCTCCGCCCACTTGCGCATCCAGAGGGTCTTGGCCGCCTCGCGCTTCTGCATGGCCTGACGCATGGCCGCGCGCTCCTGGACCGGCGCATCGGCAATGCCCTCGAGCTCTTCCTCGAGCGTGAACTCCTCGCACTGGTCGTTGCTCACCTGCGCGGGGGGCGCCGTGGCGGTGGCCGGCTCTTTATTTTTAGCATCGCCGTTACCGCGAGCTGGGATGGAATCGGTGCTGCTCTCGGTGCCGTTGTCGTCGCCGGAGCTATATTCCGGCGACGGAGACGTGTCGGAACCTGTGAGATCCATCAGGAGTAGGGAGGGTGTCTGTAGCCCGCCTTTGCTAGCAGCAGCTTGCTCAGTGTAGAAAGGGGGAGACGCCATGGTGCCTTGGTTGCGATGATCGTCAATGAGCAGCTTGATGGTGCGGAGGCCATTCCATGGATCTGCCGTGGTGGAGGCGATCTCATAGATGTGCGAGACCAGTCGCACGTAGAGCTCTGTTTCCGAGACTGCGCCTGTCAGCAGAGCGAGCGGGAAAGGGGATGCACGTACCTTGCGCCATGGTGTTTTGGGGTTTTCTTCTAGCGGGCAGAAAAGATAGGCCGGTTTCCCTTTGCCGGTGGTCAGAGCACAGGGCGCCAAAAAGAGGCGAGATGGCGAAGAGCAGCGAGGCTCGAGAATTTGAGAAAAAAGGACAGTTGAGGAGAGAGTGATGGTGAGAGGTCGCGCAGAGAGAGTCCGAAACGAATAGACGAGCGTGCGGGCTCGACGATCGAATAGACAATCTGAGGCAGACGTGAAAAAACTGCAAAATGTGAAGAAGAGGAGAAGAAGGGACGAGAAAAAACTCAGTCGCAGGTGATCAAATAGTGGAAACTACGCACCGAGCGGGCAGTCTGAGGAAGGAGCGGCAGAGCGTGTTGGCTAGACAGCAGTTGGGTGCAAGAGGACAGAGATAATGATCTGACAGGGCAAGAGCGACTGGGAAAGAAGAGGGTCCGTGAAGAGACTGGAGGGGAAAGGAAGGGAGAGATGAGAGAGAAATGAGGTTCTGGCGTCGGCAGATATACCTCAATATCGGCAGCCTTGCAGTCGTGACGAGGTGTACAATAAAACGCCAGGCGCTGGCGAGGCTCTGTCGCGAGTGATTTGGGCTGTCGTATTGCTGTTGCACGGCGTCGCTCGTCACGATCGGTATAGTCTGAAGGCGCCGTGTGACCTGAGACGAGCAGACGGTCGATTTGTAGAAGATGAGAAGAGAAGGTGAGAAGGCGGCAAAGGCAACGGAGACAGCAAAGAAAAGACGTAAGGACAAGACGCGAAGACGGAGGTCAAGCTGGAAGAAAGGCGATGACTTCCTTCGCGGACTTCCTGGACTTCATGGGTACATGGAGCGACGGCAGACTCGTCTTGTAGCTGCTAGTTCATGTCTAGTTCAAGTGTGAAGCATCCAGCTGCTGCCTCCTGCTTCGTTTTTCTTTGCCAAAGACAAACGCCGTTGTTTGCCCCTGCAACGTCCTGTGATTTTCGTTCTACGGAATCGGCGTCCTTTATTATTTCGAGAGCAAGCGACTGGAGGCAGAGACTAGTATTTTTATCTGTTGTACTTTCTATTTAGACTATTATGTAGTCGCCCTCCTTGGCAGCTGCCTTTGGGCACGCGAGCAATGGAACTCGTTTTCTCTCCATTGAGTAAAACAGAGCAACTACCTCCTTCTCCTCCTTCGCTTGACTAACCTACTTCTCCCTTACTTCCGGTACCAGATCCGTGACGTGTTCGTTCGCTGAATCTTGCGCTGCAGCTAGAAAATGCCGTACATCAACGCTTCGGCCGTCGGCGGACAGCCCGGGACATACACGTCGACCAGCACGATGCGGTCGCAGCCGCGGACGACCGAGTAGCTGTAGTGGTAGTAGCCGCCGCTGTTGGCGCAGCTGCCCATGCTGATGACCCAGCGCGGCTCAGGCATCTGGTCGTAGACCTGCCGCAGGGCGGGGGCCATCTTGTTGGTCAGCGTACCGGCCACATTCATCACGTCGGCCTGGCGCGGCGAAGCGCGGAAGATGATGCCGAGGCGGTCTTGATCGTAGCGCGGCATGGAGACGTGCATCATCTCGATGCTGCAGCAGGCGAGGCCAAAGGAGAGCGGCCATAGGGAGCCGTTGCGGCCCCAGCTGGCGATCTGGTCGAGCGTGGTGCTGGCAGTCAGCGGGAGGAGGAGGAGCAGGGAGGCCAGGGATCTACCAAGGACTGAAACGTACAGAGCATGTTCGACCAGGCCGGTGGGCTTGTTAGAGAGCGCGATCTCGGTGTATGGCTTGGAGGCTCGTGTCGTAGGAGGGCGTTTCGAGTGGGACAAACGGTGCTGCTGTTGCTGGGTGGTGGCTGTCAGTGGCGTGTAAGCCGGCAGCGAGCGGCAGACGGCACCGCGTGTGGCCAGCCGGAGTGGGAGCATCGTGGCGTCCAGGTGACAGGAAATACGGCAGACCGACAACACAAGTAAACCAAGACGTCTTTATACGTCCTGGCCTCGGGAAATTCCCACCGGCCGCTGGTCAACGCTGCCTGCCAACGCTGCCGGCTCTCCATCCCAGGCGGTCCTAAGCATGCACACTAGACTAGTCTTACGGACCAGTCAACACACCGCCAGATCCATGACCACAGCCCCGTCCTACTTGCTCTCCCCCATCGAGACGGCCCACTTTTCCACTCGCTGGCTCTAGCGCCGGAAAATTCACACATCTGTTTGTCTTGTCGTCCTACTTGTCCTGTCCTCTTGCCACATGGCTTCGACGGCGCGCAGGCCGGCCACCTCTCACGTGTGGCAGACACCCCCAGCTGCCCCTTTTGCCAGAGCTCTTTTTGCCGTGTCGATGCCGCCCGTCGCCACGCCACCAGCTGTCCGGCCAGACAGAACCGGCCGCTGCCGGCACGGGCCAAACGCGGCCGCAAGACGCGTGCCTGTGACGGGTGTGCGCAGGCCAAGGTGTCGTGCAGACCTGAAGAGCACAGCGAAGCGCCCTGCCGCCGCTGCGTCGCCCGGCACTTGACCTGCACCTACATCGGTTCCGCACCTCGGCCGCCCATCGCTCACGGCCGCCGGCTCTGCCCTTTCTCCTCGTCTTTACCGATCCACGCGCCGGCCTCTTCAAGGACGCCTTTTTGACGACCGAGCCAGAGCGGGACCCTACGCGGCCGCGTGTGGCGGCCGCTTCGGCGCCCTACGACTACGCTGACGGCATCATTGACCCACGTCTGCTTTTCCTCGGCTTCTCGATGGCGATGACGACCCTGGCCGGCTAACCACACCCTCCGATGACCCCGGCGGTCTCCAGGCGCCAGCAAATTACCTGCAGACGGACCTCGCGGCGCTCGTCCATGCCGACGGGGACGTTTTCCCGTGCGCCCACCTCGACGTCCTCGCTTCCTTTTGCACGGCCGCCACCTTGGACCGCCTCGTGGCCGTCTTCTTCCGCCGCCAGCAGCTGCTCGCCCACCTGATCCACTGGCCGACGTTTGTCGCCGCCACGGCCCATCCGACGCTGCTGTTCGCCATCGCTCTTTGCGGCCTTGCCTACGCCCACCGCGCGCCTGACATAGCCGTCTTTGCGCCCGTCACACCCGCGCTGCACCGTCTCGCAGACGCATACATTTTCCAGCGCCTGCAGCGGGCGACCCATGACAATGCCCCGGGGCGACGCTGCAGGTTTGCCAGGCGGCATACCTCGTGACAACGCTGGTCCAGATGAGTGCGCGCGACGGCAGCCTTGCGCACGTGGCAGCCCAACGGCAGCCGGCACTGGTGCATGCGCTGCGGAGGCTTGGCATTCTGCAACCGGGGCAGCCACGGCGGCCCGAGGCCGACGAACCAGCGGACTGGCGGGCGTTTGCCTACAGCGAGTCTTGCATGCGGCTGGTGTCGTGGGTCGTCTTTTCCGACGGCTTTCTAGCGCTGCTGTGTAACCAGCCGCCGATGACAAGTGTGGCCGAGATGACGGATCCGTTGCCGTGTCCAGGCCAGCTGTGGGAGGCTGACAGTGCGGTAACGTTTGCGGCGGCGCGGCGGTGTCTGGCGCCGGCGCCGGCGTTGTGCATGCGGGACGTAGTGGAGGCGCGCTGCTGGAAGACGACTGGGAGGAGGCTGTGTACGGGACACTGAGTGTAGTATCTGTATGCCGTAATTGGGTGTAAGTCTTATCTCCATTGTGTTTCTGTTGTATTTCCCTTTTCTTCCTTTCCATTCTTTTTCCTACATTTTTTATCTTTCTTTTCTTCTCCTTCTCACGCAACGGCATTGCAATTCGTCCTCTTCCACCACCGCGCCAACTGTCTGCCCCAGCCTCTGGGGACCGCCCTGTTACGCGCTCTGGACCGCTGGGATGCACTTTGGGGCGCTGCCATCGCCCGCGTCTCGACGGATCAACAACAGTGGCTGGGCGTGGTGAAACACACGACCGAATTTTCTCTTTTATCGCGGCGGATTCTCGAGGTGGCGGCCAAGGGCGAGAAGCCGCGATATCTCAACTGCACGGTTGAGGGGGACTTTGGAGCGATCCACGAGTTTATTCAGCGGTACTACTAGAGATGTTGTCTATCGAGGGGATGAGTTATAAGTGTTTTCCCCTAAAAATAATATTCAAATATCCCCTTGTTACAATTTGACTCGATGCTTCCAGCTTCTTGATCCCAGCCATTGATATAATTTCTCCAAAAAATCCGTAAAGAACAGTCATCATTATAATCCAAATATCCAGCCTCTCGAAATCGCGTACGTAAACTTGCCTGTCCAAATAAGCCTCTGGAGACTCACAAAATCATCGTGTCGGCTCTCCCCTCAATCCAATGTGCCTGCAGCGGTGTCGCTGCCAGTCCATCCATATCGCTGAACCAGGGAAAGGGCGGCGACACCGCAGCCTCGTTGGCCGGCCAGTACGTAAAGGGGTTGGCCGGATTCAGCACGTCCTGCGTGTCCGTGTCGGGCGTGTGGACGGCGCCCTCGCCGACGGAGCGCTCGAGCACGGCCAGCCAGCCGGCAAAGTTGAACGTGGCGCGCAGGCTGGCGTCGCGGGTGGCGCGGTCCTGTGGGCTGATCTGGCGGATGTAGTTCATGATGCCGTCCTTGATCTGGCGAGTGTCCATGGAGGCGAGGGTGCAGGCGGGGTCGGACCAGGAACGGCGGGTGAGTGAGTTGAGCTTGTAATAGAGGGAAGCTTGGCGGATCTGGATGTGAGAGGGAGAAAGGGAGGAAAGAGAAGGAAAGAAGGAGAAAAAAAAAAGTAAGAAGAATAGGAAAAAACAAGACAAAACAAGACAAAACACACAAACAACACTACACACTCACCCAATGAATCGCCAAACTCCAGTGCTGCCCAATGTCATTGAACCCCTCCATGTCCTGCTGCAGATACCGTCTGCTTGCCTCGGGCGTCGCTACCGCCCGCATGCTGTCCCACCCAAAGACGGTATACTGCACGTGAATGCTCGCAGCCGTCAGCAAGCCGAGGCCGGGGATCAGATAGGCTGCAGCCGATAGGTTGCGGCTGCGCATCAGCACGTACAGGTCCGAGATGGCGTTGGCGCTCTCGACCATGGCCGTCATAGACTGGTACCAGAACGCGGGCGGCATCGGCACGTCGGTGGGGGTGAACGGAGGGCCATCGCAGGGGCCTGCAGACGGCCGGTAGTTAGTGATCAGCATCCCCTTGGAGAGATAACACGGGGAAACGCGTACTCACCCTTTGCTGGATCATAGTCTTGCTTGGGCGTAAACGGAATGTACTCCCGGTGCAGATAAGCCCGCGCCTGAAAGTATACCATGAACATGAGCGCCCACAGCCGGCCCTGGCCCGCCGCGATCACCGCCGCTGCGTTGTGTGGTACGTAGTCGAGGTGCGGCGGCAGTGCCGCTTTCCACGCCCGCAGCGCCGCCCTCAGCCGGCTAAACGGCATCGCTGGCAGCCACGGCGCTCTCGCGTCCAGGTGTCGGCCGCCGCGGCCGTGCCACGTCATGACCTCGGAGAGTAGGTCCGTCACGCGGACCGTGTGCGCTAAAATGCTGTCGCCGTGGTGGGCGGCATGTGCACCTGCGTCGGCAGTGGTAGTGATGGTGTCGGCGTCGGTGTCGGTCCCCATCACGTGACTGCACCGCAGCCGGCACACCGGCCGCGGCCGCGCGTAGATGAAATCCTCGTCCGGCTGTGGCAGCTGCGTCGAAACGTCGGCCGCCTGCAAGCTCGCGATCCGGTCGCGCCCGTTGGCCAGCAGCCGCTCCAGACAGAAGCAGCACCAAAACGTCCGCCGCCGCGCCTCGGCCAACGTGTGCGACGCCGACGGCGGCGCGCTGCCCCAGTCAAAAGCCGCCTGCGCGCGCCGGTCATCCTGCCGGTGCAGGTGCAGCAGTTGGGCGCTGCGCACGGCGCGGCCGAGCCGCAGCCAGCCGCGGTGTTCGGCACCTTCGCCTAGCTCGTAGAGGCACAGGATGAGGGCGCACTGCACATCGACGAGCGTGGGCGCGTCGTCGCGGACGGCGTCGAGCGTGCGCAGCGCAAAGGCTGCATACATGTCGCTGGTCTCGCGCAAACTCCTCGGCGGCGACGCACCGACAGCATCGACTCCTCTGACACTCCCTGCCGCATCGGCCAGCCCGGGCAGAAAACGTGAAACCAGCGTCAGGATGCAGGCCAACAGCGAGGGCGCGAGTGTGTGGCCGGCATCATCCTCAACTAGCTGTTGTGGTGGGATAAAGCAGAGTAGCGACGAGGCATAGTTGTCGCGGAAAAAGGCTAGGGCCTGACGGCGCAGGGCGGTCGACGGCAGAATGTCGACGGGCGAGACGGGCCGCGGGTCGGCCGGCCGCGACTGGATGGACAGTGGAAGCTGGCCGGGATACACACACGCGCGCTGGCGGCTGCGGCACGCTGCACACGCGGGCCAAGTGCCGGAACAGCGAGCCTTGCGTTGGCTAAACGTCAGAGACGAGCATGTCCAGATCGGGGTCCAACAGCACCTACCGGCAAAACGTGCAGGCCAACACAGCCCTAGGCGTCTTGCGCCGCTTCGGCGTCCCAGCATCAGGTGGGCTATCCGCCATGCTCGATGGTGTCTGTGGAGTGTCCTCGCGGCGTCGCGTCGACAAGTCGGAATTGCCGTCTGGTGACAACCGCCCGATAAGCCACGGAAATGCCGTTCTTACAAGTGGACCCACGTCTTTGTGGGGGCGACAATTCGCATCCCGTCCCAATGCCGACAAACGCGCAATATAAGTTTGCCTTTTCCGATGCTTCCTACGCCCGTCCCGCGCCCACACGCCCGACTCCCCCATGTTTTCCCTCACCGACGCCCTCACCACGGCCCAGGCCACTTACACCGCCCGCCGGCCCCAGTCCCAGACACACTATACCGAGGCGCTGCGGTGCATGCCCGGCGGCAACACGCGCTCCGTTCTCTTCAATGCGCCGTATCCCGTCTTTATGCAGCGCGGCAGTGGCAACCGGCTTTGGGACTATGACGGGAATGCGTGCGTCTTGTGTGCCGACTTGTTGGGTCCGGTCTTTGCTGACTCATCAGATACATTGACCTCGTCTGCGAGCTCTCGGCCGGCCTCTACGGCCATTCACATCCGCGGCTGCGGCAAGCTCTGGTCGACACGTACGACACAGTCGGCGTTAACCTTGGCGCCACTACGCTCCAGGAGGTCCAGTACGCCGCCCTGCTGTGCCGCCGCTTTCCGACCATTGAGCAGCTGCGCTTCTGCAACTCGGGCACCGAGGCCAACATCTACGCCCTCAGTGTGGCCCGCCGCGTGACGGGTCACAAGAAGATCATATGCTTTGGCGGCGCCTATCATGGTGGCGTGCTCGGCTTCGGCCACGGCATCGGGGCCAACGTCATTGATCGCGACGACTGGGTGCTGGCGCCGTACAACGACGCGGCCGCAGCAACGGCCCTGATCGAAAGCACGCCCGGTGTAGCCGCCGTCATTGTCGAGGCAATGCAAGGTGCCGGTGGGTGCATCCCGGCAACGGTCGAGTTCCTGCAGGCAATTGAGGCGGCGGCGAAGAAAGTGTGCTCCTCCGTGTGCTCTCCTACATAGTCACGTGACACATTCTAACTCGACAGGCCGGCATCCTCTTCATACTCGATGAGGTCATGACGTCGCGACTGCATGCAAACGGCCTTGCCGGAAAGTATGGCCTGCATCCGGATCTGACGACACTGGGCAAGTACCTCGGCGGCGGCCTGGCCTTTGGCGCATTTGGCGGCCGCCAGGACCTCATGGCCGTCTACGATCCGCGCAGCAGCACGAGCCTGCCGCATTCAGGCACGTTCAACAACAACACGCTGGCCATGGCCTGCGGCTATGCCGGACTGGCCGAGGTGTACACGCCCACGGTGGCGACGGAGCACAACGCGCTTGGAGACGACTTCCGGGCGCAGCTGCAGGTGGTGGCAGCCGGCACCAAGATGGTGGTGACGGGCATTGGGGCTGTGCTGACGGTGCATTTTCTGCGCAGTGGCCAGGCGCCGAAAACGTCCCTCACGGCCGAGGCAGAACGTGTGGCCGGACTGGGCAAGCTATTTTGGTACTGGTGTCTGGACCACGGCTACTGGATCACGGAGCGGGGCATGCTGGCAGTGGTGCTGGGGACGACGTGGGAAGAGCTGGATGCGTTTGTTGGCGTGGCCGCAGCGTTCGTAGCGCAGTATGCAGGGCTGCTGGCGGTCGAGGCGGCTTCGTGAGGCGAGAAGATGGTATGGTTACGTGACATATTATAAGCATATAGACAAGTTCGTATAAATGCATATAGATTGTACATTCTATGACTATTTGCGAATGTCAGCGGAGAGAAAAATCCCTCGATCAAACGAGAAGAGGAGACAAGATGGTGTGTAGACAACTCCGTAGTCCGTTGAGTCCTAAAAACTATCGCTTCTCCACCACGGCATTCCCGCGATAAGACCCACTTGCTGTCGGGAAAGCTACTTGCGCTCGGGTTTCCCGATGGCGAAGACGTGAGACGTGTTGGACGTGTTGATCTGGCTTCACGTCGTGTCTGCAGAGACACATGCATCTCCTTCACACTCTCCATACTCCACACACTCCCTAGCCATGGCCTCCCCTTCCGTCACCCTGCCCCAGGGCACATACCGCGGCGTCACCGAGACGGGCACCTTTCCCGGCGCGATCGAATGCTTCAAGGCTGTCCCCTACGCCCTGCCACCGGTCGGCGATCGCCGTTTCCGTCCGCCGGCACCGCTGCCGCCGTCGACGGCCGTCTTTGATGCTACCGCGTTTGGGCCCCGTGCACCGGCGCGGCAGTTTCTTGTCATCGGGCCGGCGCTGCCCGAAAGCGAAGACTGTCTGACGGCCAACATCTTCCGGACGCCGCGCACTAAGACGAATACGGGGGAGCTCTGGCCCGTCGCGCTCTATATCCACGGCGGTGCCTTCAACCGCGGCAACGCGACGATGCACGACACCGGCAGCATGGTCGGCTGGTCGGCCGCCCCTATGGTGGGCGTCTCGTTTGGCTACCGCATTGGGTCGCTGGGCTTCTTGCCGTCCCAGGCGAGCGCGGACGAGGGCGTGCTCAACCTCGGGCTGCGGGACCAGATCGCGATGCTCGAGTGGGTGCAGCAGAACATTCACCATTTCGGGGGGGACAAGACCAAGGTGACGCTGATTGGGCTGTCGGCCGGAGCGCATTCGGTAAGGAGACTACTGTGCAATACTGCCAACCACTCTCTAACATTCAGATTGGCTACCACCTCCTCAATTACACCGAGGGCGTTCCCCCCCTCTTCCGCGCCGTCGTTCTCGAGTCTGGCGCGCCCACCTCGCGCGCCCTCCGCTTCCCTCACTCAGCCATCCACGAGCAGCAGTTTGCGGAATACCTGACCGCCGTCGGCTGTCCGTCCGGTCTATCGTCGGCAGAGATATTTGCCTTTCTCCGCAAGCAGCCGCTCGCCACGCTCACGGCCGCCCAGGACACCGTCTTTTACCGCTACAACCCGAGCCTGCGCTGGGCCTTCCAGCCCGTTATGGACGGCCAGATCATCCGCCGCCGGCCCCTCGAGTCGTGGCGCGCCGGCCTGTGGTACAAGGTGCCCATTATGACCGGCTTCACCACCAACGAGGGCTCGCTCTACGTCGACAAGCAAATGGCCACAACCGCACAATTCCGCGCCTTTTGGCAGACGCTGCTGCCGCAGCTGACCGATGATGACCTGACCACGATTGAGCGGCTCTATCCCGACCCGCTCACAGTCGCAGACTCGCCCTACCGCGAGGACCGCCTCGGGGTCGGGGCCATGTACCGGCGCATCGAGGCCGCCTACGCGCACTATGCGTACATTGCGCCGGCGCGGCAGACGGCGCAGTGTGCCGGCAACGACGTTCCCGTCTACCTCTATCGCTGGGCGCTCGAAGCCGACACGATCAACGGCGCGCGCCACGGCGACAACATGCTGTACGAAGTGCGCAGCGCGGCCAAGTGCGGCCTGTCGCCGGCGCAAGAGACGCTGTCGGCGACGGTGCACGCTTATGTGACGAGCTTTATCTGCACGGGCGATCCGAATGCGCTCACGGGCGTGGCTCGGCCGACCTGGGCGGCGTATCAACCGGATAAACCCAAAGTTCTGGCCTTTGGCCTCGACAACAAGGAGCTGGTGGGCGGTGCGGTCGGGCCGGCGGCGACGCTGATCGATGATGTCTGGGCGCAGGAGCAGTGTGCATTTTGGTGGAGCAAGGT
This sequence comes from Leptographium flavum, assembly GCA_963580335.1. NCBI lineage: Eukaryota > Fungi > Ascomycota > Sordariomycetes > Ophiostomatales > Ophiostomataceae > Leptographium > Leptographium flavum. Next base: position 2,111,276 of record OY756935.1, read on the forward strand.
GGCCGTGTCGCAGCAGTAGAGTGAAAGAGTGTCGAGTAATAGCGTCGGAGTGCTGCAATGTTTCAGAACTTGTTCAGTCCCTGCGGTGAAGTGCCCCGCGAGCCATCTGCTCTTGACAAAACTGTCTCTGATCGCCATGCTCATCAACTAGATGAGTGTCCGTATTAGTAAGCAGTCTTCACAACTGTTGCATCCATCCACTGCCGGGCTGCTTAAATACCCAGCACCTGTCCATACATGTCTGTTGCCACACGGCTGTTCCTGGATGCACCCCTTGGCTTCTGCAGGTCCGATGCGGGGCGATCCGCCTGGTGGTGTCCGTCTGTGTGGCACTTGCAATTAGCCAGTACTCCCATAAGCAGTACTACAGATGCATGTAGACATGGTTCCGTCCGGCAGACAAACCAGTTGCGCGTTGCCCAAAGCGAGACCGAATACCTTTCTCCAAGCGAGTATTGATTTTTCCTCTGTTTCCGGCTTCTCCCTTTGCAGCATCTTGACTGCACCGCTCTTCGTCTCACCGACACGTGCATCGATGGCTGCTTGGCAAACACGGCCGCTTTCACGCACCAATCACGAGAGCCGTGGCCACCACGTTCAAGACTCGTTGCGCCGCTGCCCAGACCTATAAAGCCTTGGCACTTCCCGTAACGGCCGCCATCACACACACAGCACAAGAGCCGATCTCGCCAGGATGGCGTCGCCAAGCGCGCGCAACGCGTCCTCAACCGCAAAGACGCAGCCAAGAGACGCAGCCAAGCCGCAGCCTCGATCCGTCGGGGCGTCTGCACCTCCACCCCAGGGCCCTCGGCAGCACGTTGCTCACACGTGCACGCGCCGGCCGCTGTCATTCCTGGAGCGGGTGGACGAGGGCAGACAAGCTTTGTTGTGTTGCGATGCCAAGGACGACGATTACGCTGGGGGTCATATGAAGAAAATGAACCCGGAAGTGGACATGAACCGGAAAATGCCTCGCAGCAGCTGTCACCGTCTATAAAAGGACGGACGGACCGGCCAGGACACGACGCTTGTCTCTCCTCTCTCGGCTACCGCCTCTGTTCCCTGACCACCTCCTCTGCCACTATGCGCTCGTCTCTGGTCGCCCTCGTCTCGGCCCTCGCCTCCGTCTCGGCGCAGACGTACCAGCGCCTGGGCACGTGCCCGACACTCGGCTGCGTGCTGCCGCCGGACCAGCAGGATTTCCTGCCGGGCCAGCAGTTTGACATCCGCTTCGAGGTGCACGCGCCGGTCAACGGCAGCGAGGCCAACGGCGGCGTGCCCGACACGGCCTTTACGGCCACGATCAGCAAGGACAATGGCACGGCGCTAAGCATCGGCGCGTACTTTGTCAAGCCGGAGCCCGAAGTCGAGACGTGGACGTTTTCGTGGTATGAGGACCTGTTTGCCAGCGACGCCAAGAACGCGTCCGTCGTCAATGTCGCCTCCAAGATCTACCGCCGCGTGGCGCTTTACGAGCCGGGAACGTACACGGTCAAGCTGCAGTACTACGGCAACGAGACAACCGTGGCGACCTGGGAGGTGCGGCCGCTGGCGCAGGAGAAAAAGGCCAAGAATGTGGTGCTGTTTATTGGTGTGTACTCTGCGTGGACATTCTCCCCCTCCCCTACTGACCCCCCAGGCGACGGCATGACGACCAACATGATCACGGCTGCCCGCCTGCTCGGTCACAAGGCCATCAACGGCAAGTACCAGACCAAGCTCAAGCTGGACGAGTTCCCCGTCATCGGCCACCAGATGACGCACTCCATCGACAGCTTCATCACCGACAGCGCCAACTCGGCCTCGGCCCTCTACTCGGGCCACAAGAGCACCGTCAACGCCATGGGCGTCTACGCCGACTCGTCGCCCGACCTGTTTGACGATCCCAAGGTCGAGACCATTGTCGAGTTGGCGCGCCGCATCTGGGGCGCCGCCTGGGGCGCCGTCTCGACGGCCTTTATTGCCGATGCCACCCCCATTGCCCTGACGGCCCACACGCGCTCGCGCTACGCCTATGGCCCGCTCATCGACCAGGCGCTCAACGGCGTGACCAACTACTCGTGGACGCTGATGGACGGCCCCGACGCCTACTTTGGCGGCGGCGCCGAGCAGTTTTACGCCGGCAGCACATCCTACCTCGGCCAGGACTACTATGCTAAGTTTGCCGAGCGCGGCTACAGCATCAGTATGAATGCTACCGCCCTCGCAGCCGCGTCGAACACGTCGCGCGCCCTCGGCATCTTTTGTCAGTCGACCATGCCCGTCTGGCTGGACCGCAACGTCTATACGGACAACCTGGCTAGCTTTAAGAACGACCCTACCGGCGCCAAGACGGCCGCCACGGACCTGCCCGGCTTCAAGGAGATGACGCTCAAGGCCATTGAGATTCTGCACAACCGAGGCGGCGACCGCGGCTTCTTCCTCATGGCCGAGGCCGCCTCCATTGACAAGCAGATGCATGTGCTCGACTACGACCGCGCCCTGGGCGACCTGCTGGAGCTGGACGACACCATCCGCGCCACGATTGCCAAGCTGGATGCGCTAGGCGAGCTGGAGAACACGCTGATTGTGACGACGGCCGACCACGGTCATGGATTTGGTGGGTTTTCTCCTGGTCCCCTCTGTTCTTTCCACCTTTTTCTTTCCTTATCTATTTTCCCCTGTCTCCTAATTTCGTATTCTTCCAGACGTCTTTGGCAGCGCCGACACAAAGTACCTCTCCGAGCAGGAGACGGACCGCGCCAAGCGCGACGCCGTCGGCGTGTACCAGAACTCGGGCCTCTCGCAGTACACCGTCGAGCACCCCGACATCAGCTACAACACGGGCGCCCATTTCCCCGTCAACTGGGACCCGCGCTACGTCATCGCTGCCGGCATGGGCGGCAACCCAGACCACCGCGAGAACTACCGCGTCAACGAGACCGGCTCGCGCGTGCCCGCCTCGGGCTCATCTGGCTACGTCTCCAGCTACGACAACCCCGACGGCTTTGTCGTCAACGGCACCCTCCCCACGAGCGAGACCCAGGGCGTGCACTCGCTAACGGACGTGCCAGTGGTACGTTGACCGTTGATCCAGTAACAGTGCGCATTCACAGTACGCTAACAACACATACAGTACGCCTGGGGGCCTTGCCAGGAGACCTTCAGCGGCACCTTTAACAGCATTGACGTGTTTTACAAGATTGCCAACTGCCTGGGCCTGGCGCAGCCGACCAACGTGACGGTCAGCGGGCAGTGCTCGTCGTAGAGAGAGACGCGGATAGGAAGAGTCTGGTGGAAGTAGTAACAATTCACGGAAAATATTCATGTGTTTCTTTGATCTTTGACTGCCACCTTGTCGTCCCCCTCGCCACTTACTCTGCACTCATGTCTTCTTCACTCTAGCCATGACACTAACTGCCCCTCGTTAGTCTGCACTCACTTTCACGTTGCTGTTGCCGTCTCTAAGCCTGCCCGGCGCCTATATAATCTCGTCACTCCCCCTCTCGACACTCTCTCCTCTAGTCCTAAATATTTCTTACCTTTCCCGTCTACGATTAATCCATCTGCTAGTCACCACATGTCAATACCTCTCATGCTCTGGCCGGTCGGTTTTTACATCCGCAACGACACCTCTCCTATAACGTCCGCAGCCATCAGGCAGTCAATGCCATTTCGGCACTTCATGTGTCACTGCCCCGCCTACGACAGAACAAGAGTTTAAAATTCTTTGACGACGATGGTTTGACACGGTAAAGCGGCAGTGTTGAATCATGTGAGCAACAGCCAGGACAGACCTATCAAGAGAGGCTATGCTGACAGTCCAACAGTGCATCGCCGGGGAGGTACAGGTGCTGTGCTCTGCTCACTCATTGAGGAGCATACGCCTGATCCGCAAAACTTGCAGTTTGTCAAAGCAGTTTGTCCATGTATGTACGACAATCAAGCCGCACGTTTCTGTCGACGATGACTGACGTACGTGTTAGGTCAAAGCGGGACTGTCGTATTCTGTGCAGTCCAAGGCCTAGATGTACTTGCTGGAGGTCGTTTTCGACTTAGAGATGTGTCCAACTACCGACATTTTCCCGGCGGGTTTGCTTGTCGTCAACGTCACACCTCGACAAGACGACCTCGGCTCGCCTTCGGTACTTGTTAACTCGCGGCTCTTTTCTCGTTTTCATTGTGTCTCCGCTGCTCCCTCATGGCCTGTCGACCGCTGTCTCTGTCAGTATGCCCGGGGCTCCTAGTAGCTGTAGAGTTCGGATCAAATTTGAGCCAAAACGGGCATGTGGGTTTTGTGCTGGCTATTCGGAGAATATCCACGAAGTTCTAGAGGTTCTAAGTAGTCAGTAAAGATTTGGTACGCAATAAGAGCAATGTCAAGACGAGTTGAGCTGGTGATGATATCCGTCTGGTGAGGACGGCCACCTGAAAACTGGAAACGTACCACGGCATAGACTTGGCAGCTGGCAAACTAGTTACCGGCTGTTTCTTGTCTTCGATAATTGCATTTCTGGCACTCTACCGCTAGTCATAGCCTCCCTATTGTGCTGTCGATTGTGAATCAATGCAACCGTTCAGAAAGAAGGCATTGTAGGATTCCACCATACAGCTAACAGTTACATTACACGAGTCCTATTGACGAGCTGAACATTTTCTTGGCTTTGCAAGCTGCGCTGTCGATCTAGACCCTCTCTAGGCCACAGGGCAGACGAAGATATTGCTCAGACAACGCGTCGAACGCGTCGAACTGACGTCGTGACCGTAGAGACCCACAGCCCAACCTGCGTTTTCGGTCTCTGCTGCCTATTTACTCCCATATCTCTCCCCCACCCCTCTTCTCTTTTTTTTTGGTTTCCTCCTGTTCCCAAACATCTACTCAAAAAGCTCGACCAAGAACAAAGATCCAACCAATACTTGAACGCCAAGGTATGTGTTATATCTCCTGCTTCCTGTGTAATAGTCTCTTCACCATCATCATAAACTTCTTTTTCACTCTTTTCCTCACCACGTCTCTCCTCTTTCTCACCTTTCTCACCTTGGAAATATCTCTCCCCTCCTCCAACCTTGGACAACAACTGCAACAAATTATCATCTTCTGCATCTTCTCTTTCTTCTCCATCTCCTTTCGTCTTACTTCTTTATTTTTCACATCCATCTTGACCTCACTTTTTCCTGTTTTTTTCTTTAACCTCACAGCCTCCTTCTCCTTCTCCTCCGTATATTTCCCTCTTCTTCCCCTTCTGTCTTTTCCTCCCACCCCCCCTTTTACCTCTTCGCACCTCATATTTCTTCGCTCTTTCTTTTCTCTGTTTCTCGACTTCTCGACCTCTGACAGACAGATGTCGGACGATCCTAGATATGTCGACATGCACATGACTCTCATGCAGCCACAGCCCTACCCGGTGATGCCGCTCTACCCCATCGAGCCCCTGCAGCAGGCGGCCGAGAACATGGCCATTCATGAGCAAGAGAACGAGGCCAACGCATCAGAGCTGCAACAGTTCAAGTTTTACGTGCTCAACAACATGCCAAAGCTCGAGGGCCCGGCCGACTGGAACCGCTGGTACCACGCCTTTGAGGCCGGCCTCATGTTTCTCGGCATCCGCAACGTGGAGGAAATTGACGACTACGGCCCTAGAACTCAGGACACCATCCGTGTCTGCCTCCAGTTGCAGGCCTGTGAGGAAATCAAGGACTACATCAGCGACATGTCCTCGCCCGACGAGATCCTCGACCGCATGCGCCTCCTCATCGCGCCGCGCGAGGGCGATCTGTCCATGGATGCGGCTGACAAGCTGGTGACGATGCGCTGGCACCGCGATGAGAACATTTACCTGTTTGAGTGCCGCTTTGACCGCGTCTTTCGCGAGCTCCAGCGCAACTTTGGCGACTTTGGCACCAAGTTCAAGACGGCGTGCTTCCTGAACGCGGTCCGCTACCATCTGCCGGAACTGAACCTCGAGCTGATGCGCATGTGGCACGAGGAGTGGTCCGAGATAGAGGACCAGCAGGGAAAGCCCTCGGCTTATGACTGCGCAAAGCTCTATGTGTTTGGCAGTGTCTAGAGCGCTCGCCAGACGACCACACCCACTAGGCAGTGGGCAGTGTGCAGCGAGGGATCGCGACCAGCCAAAGAGCTGATGCCGGCAAGGGAAAGCCAAAGACTCGTGACACTTTAGCAGAATATGAATAGTTCATCACACTTGATTGTCGTAGTTGTGAACAAGTAACGTGACTTGTTTGAGATGTACCCTTTGTTGTCCGACAAGGTGACATGGTTGCAAACAAAGAACAGTCATTGATTTCGAATGGAGTACAAGAGTTCCTTGACAGTTGCCATGAGAATAGAAGGAGGCAAGTGGTTGTCTGCTCCTTCCAATTTGGCAGTCAGTTTTCGAAGAAGCGTCTTAACTGCACCCGTTTGCATGTAGTTGTAGTTGTCCGATTCGGCATAAGCAGGGCGAGTTGGAGGACAGATGGACCAAACGGGACTGTTCAATGATGTTATAGTCCAACCGATTGTGGATTCTGTTGGGTGTATATACTGGTAAGAAGAAATACAGTCGGTATAGCTCTCTCTCTGCCATTTGCTAGAGTTCTGACATCTCCATTCATTGTATTCCGTCTCTCTCCGCCCATGTTCTTTACATTCGGGGAGAGCCACTCTCCCTCTTCTAATCCTCCTTCTCCTTCAGCCCGTCCAGCTCAAACTCGCCCGCCGCGTTCTTCTCCAGCGCACCCCGCTCCGTCACAATCACGTCAATCAAGTCATGCGGCGTCACATCAAAGGCCGGATTCCACACGTCGATCCGCTGGTCCGCCGTCGCCACGCGCACGCTCTGTGCCACGTCCACCGTGCCGTCAGCCCGCACCAGCGGCCCCGAGATCTGCGTCAGTTCCTCCTTGCGCCTCTGCTCAATCGCAATGCCGGCGCCCGTCGCCGTCGCCAGATCGATGCTCGTCGTCGGCGCCGCTACAATGAAGCGCACGCCGTGGAAGCGCGCCAGCACCGCGAGCGCATAGGTGCCAATCTTGTTGGCCGTGTCGCCGTTGCGCACGACGCGGTCGGCGCCCACGATGACGGCCGCAATATGCATGGCGTCCTTTTGCAGTGCAAAGAGCGCCGCCGCCATGGAGTCGGTCAGGAGCGTGCTCGGGATCTGCTCGTAGACGAGCTCAAAGGCAGTCAGCCGGCTGCCCTGGTTATACGGCCGCGTCTCCGTGCAGTAGGCGTGCCGCAGCAGGCCCTCGTCGCGCAGCGAGCGCACAATTCCGAGCGCGGTGCCGTGGCCCGACGTGGCGAGCGAGCCCGTGTTGCAGTGGGTCAGGACAGAGATGGTGTCGGCGGCCGACGCGCCCGTCTGTCGCTGCAGCCACGCAGCGCCGTGGCGGCCAATGGCCCGGTTCGTCTGCAGGTCCCGCTGCAAAATGGCCTCGGCAGCGGCAATGTAGGCGTACTCGATCGCGGCCTTGGCGGCGGCGTCGTCGTCGAAGGCGGCCGCGGGAACGGCGCGCACGGCCTGCTTGAGGGCCGCAATCGCGTTGGACAGGTCGACCGCCGTCGGCCGGCTCTCCTTCAAGTAGTCGAGGCGGTTGTCGATAAAGGCCACGGCGGCGGCGGGCGTCGTCGCGGCTGGACGTTGTCAGTCTGTACCACGGTCCAGACCAGCGGCCAGTCACATACCACAGCCCCCGTTCTGCAGCTCGACGGCCAGGGCGAGGCTGGCCACAATGGCAATGGCCGGGGCACCGCGCACGCGCATCGAGCGGATGCAGTCAAACGCAGCCTCGCTGGTCGCCACGTCGTCGTAGTGATGCTCGTGCGGCAGCCGCAGCTGGTCCAGCACCTCCAGCCGGCCGGGAACGTAGCGGATCGCCTCGAGCGACATGTTGAAAAGGATAGTGAACAACTATGAAATAAATTGAACCAAAATGAGAAACGCCAGGAGCGCAACACAACAACTCACAATCTCTCGATGATGCCATCCATTTTTGGCAGCAAAAATTCTGCCGCCCCGCCATAGCTGCGTGCGCCTTGGCCAATGGACCCGCCCGTGCCTGTCTCACCGCCTTCTGTATTCGGCTGACCGAACATCGTGGCATCGCCGACTTTCGAACCCTTCACTACCGCCAGGCTGTCGCCATGGACCAGCCGTTTTCCACGTCGAAAGTGACCGGTGAGCCAGAAACGCCTTTTGATTCTCCATCGTTCGGCCTAACCTTCCAGTCGAATACTACGACCCTTATGGCCTCTACAAGCTCATTGCCCCTGGCCTCGTCGCGCGGCTACCGCTGCACCACCTGCACTGGCAGTCGCATGCGGGGCCGCTGCGCTCCATTGACACGCTGCACGTCGAGCTCGTTGCGGCCAGCACGGGAAGCGCCGCTGCTGCCCCCATTGCCGCCCCTCCCGCCCGTCCGGGGCTGCCTGACCGCTCGACGACGCGCTCCGCGACCTGGGGCACCGACGACGGCTTCCAGACGGCCTCAATCGGCGGCCGCGACGGCTCGTCCGAGGACGTGACGACGGCAGCGGCCCCATCTACACTTGCAGCGGTGCCGACGACAAAGGAGCGCCGTCACCAGATCCCCGGCCTCCGACGCACGCCGTACCTCAAGGTGCTCCTGATACGCTGCGACAGCAACGAGAGCTACAAGGCGCAGGCGCGCGGCGAGATTCGCGAATGGGTCAAGCAGCACGCGACGATGCAGCCGAGAAAAAAGGGCGGCGTGGCCGAGAACCACGACGCGTTCGAGTGGATGGTCGTGCACGTCGTCATCCCCAACTCGGCTGCCTACGCGCAGCCGCGGACCAGCCGGCCGGCCGACGGGGCAACAGACACGAGCAGTGTCAAGAGCGGCACGCACGGCAACCACGCGGCGTCCTCGCGCTGGGGCAAGAGCTCGGCGACGCTGCTGGAACGGATGCGGGCCGACTTCAACGGCACCGGCGGCAAGGCGACGGTCGAGCGCGTGGCGCAGATCCGCGTCGACGTGCGCGACATTCCGTACGAGCTGCTGCCGCTGGTGGTGTCGGCGGCGCCGGGCGGCAGCCAGGTGGAGTCGGCGCAGGAGGTGCAGGCGGCGTGGCAGGACCTGCTGGACACGCTCAAGGCGCGGATCCTGGCCAGCTTCGACGTGCGTGTGACGCAGTACGAGGAGGACATTCGCGAAAAGGACCTGCAGCGCATGCTGCCCGGCTGGAATTTCTGCACCTTTTTCATGCTCAAGGAGGGCCTGGCGCGCGGCTTTGAGAGCGTCGGGCTGGTCGAGGACGCACTGGTCGGCTACGACGAGCTGAGCGTCGGTCTCGACACGGTTGTGCGCGAGCAAGAGGGCGCCACCACAGGCACCGCCCTGCCGCTGCCGCTGTACACAGACGACCTGCAGGCGCTGGCGCGGCGGGTGCGCGGCGGGCCGGCAGCGGCGGCGGACGACGACGACACCGAGCCGGAAGACCTACAAGGCGGTCCGAGCGCGGCCGGCGCGACGGACCCCCACGCGGCCGTCCTCGACGCGATTCCACTCAGCGCGACGCGCAAGCCGTACCGCGAGCTGATCCTGGCCAACAACGTGTCCGTGTTTGACTTCCGCTGCTACATTTTCGCCCGCCAGGTCGCGCTGCTGCTGCGGCTCGGCAATGCCTGGGCCACACGCGAGGAGCTCCTGGCTAGGCTCCGGGAGCAGCAGGCGGCCGTGCTGCCGGTAGCCGCGCCGCCGCCTGTGCCCGCCAAGGGGACACCCGAAGCCGAGAACCTGCCGATGCTGGCCGAGATCTGCCGGCGCGCGCTCGAATTCATCCCGGCGCTGGCGCGGGTGATGCGGGAGGATCTGTTGCGGGGGGCGGCCGAGGACCCGGAGCAGGTCGAGGACCCGGCCGGCCTCGTCGACAATATGGTGGCCTCGTATGCCTTTTCGATTGCGCAGCAGATTCTAGCGCAGACGGCCACGGACCAGCTGCCTGTGGCCGCGGTGCGTCCCGACGACACGCACCCGGCGCGGCGCTCATCGTTGCAGGCCGGCCCCGGCAGCAGCGCGCGCGGTCCGCCGAGTCCGGGCGTCTTTCCCAGCGCCGGCTCAGCCGCAGGCGCGCTGGCTGACATGCGGCAGCAGCAGCACAAGACGGGCCTGGAGGAGCTGGCGGCGCGGCGGGCGGATCTGTACATGTTGTCGCGGGGCATCCTCGAAGAGGCCGGCAAGCGGCGCGGCTGGACGGACGGCTGGGCGTCGGCGCCGGCAGTGGGTGCCGAGCTAGAGGAGGTGGACTTGGAGGGGACGAGTCAGCCGGACAGCGAGCCGGACCAGCCAGAACCCACCGAACCAAACACCGGCACAATCAACGCACTCCTCTTGGCGGCCCTCGACGCCCCCGACGCGTTTGCCCGCCTCTACGAGACCCTGACAGACCAGGCTCTGCGGCTCTACACGCTCGCAGGCCACGCACATGCGGTGCACGCGGCCCTGGCCGACCTGGCCGTACTCAAGTACCACGAGCGCGACTACGCGGCGGCGGCGGCGTACTTCTACGAGACGACGCCTTTTTTCGGCAGCAGCAGCTGGGACCTGCTGGAGCTGTCGATGCTCGTCATGTACGCCGACTGTCTGCGTGCGCTCGGCCGCACAGATGAGTACGCCTGGCGGCTGCTCAAGCTGCTGACTAAGGCGGCCGAGGTCGAAAAGGACCGGCTCGCCCAGGCGGCCGGCCGGCCGGACCAGGCAGCCTGTGTCGACCTCGACGCGCTGCGCGGCCACCTGCCGGCGCTGCTGGCAGCCGCGCAGACGCTGAAGCGCGAGATGCGCGTGCCACTGGCGAGCGTCTTCAGCGCCTTTGACCTGGCCAGCACGCCCGTCTACGACAGCCAGCATGACTGCTTCGACCTCGTGCTGCGCTTCCACAGCCTGCTACCCGAGGCGCTGCCAGTCAACGGCGTCCGCGTGCGCATGCTCTCCGCCGCGGCTGCCGGCGCCAGCGCGGCAGCCCCGCGCGAGATCTGGCTCGAGGCGACGGGGCCGCAGACGCTGGCGGCCGGCCGGGGGACGTTGCGGGTGCGCAGCACGACGGTCACGCCCGGGCTGTACGCGCTCGACCAGGTGCGGCTCACCAGCGGCAACGTGGCCTTTGTGCACGAGCAGAACGCGGACAACCGCGGCGACATGCTCTTTGCAGCGCCGTGCGTGGTGGTGTACCAGCCCACAAGCGCGCTGGACGTGCAGCTGTCGACGAGCAAGACGCTGCAGCTGGACCGCAACAACCACTTGGAGGTGGCGCTGGCGACGGGACGCAATGCGCTAACGAGCTGCACGCTGCACATCCGGGCGGCGACGGGCGGGCTGCGGCTGCTGACGGCCGAGGCGCGGGTGGTAGACGTGGACGACGCCGCTGGACCGGCCGTCGCCCTGGACGGCCCTGTCCAGGGCGGCGTGCTGACCTTTGGCGCCATCGCGGCCGGCGCGACGGTGCGCATCGCCTTTCCCTTTTCCATGGAGCAGGACGTGCTGGACCTGTGCGTCAAGGTCGATGTGACGTACACGACCGCGGCCGGCACCTTCCAGCTGTCCAAGGCGCCGTCGGTCGCGACGGCCCTCGCCCTCGGCGTCAACGTGCAGGACGTCTTCAAGCACGCCCGCCTCTTCTCGCGCTTCACCGTCTCGACGGCGACCGCTAGTCCGCTGCGGCTGCTGCGGAGCGAGCTGATCGACTCGGACCTCTTTGCCGCGGCCTGTGGTCCTGCGCCCGATGCGCCGCCCATGGTCTTTCCGCAGCAGCCGGCCAGCCTGCTGTACCGCATTGTGCGCAAGCAAGAGTCCCCCAAGGCCACCAAGCTCAACAAGACGATGCACATCCGCCTGCACTACAGCGTGCTGCAGGACGAGATGGACGCCCAGCTGGCCGCCTCGCTGGCCGCCGTCCTGCACACGCCCGCCCTCTACGAGCTGGCCAAGACGGCCACGGCCGCGGTGCAACAGCACCTGCACGCCACGCTGACGCCGGCCGACCTCGAGCGCGCTACGCTGCTGGGTGCCCTGTCGACGGCCTGTCTGGCCTCGGTCGACTGGGCGGCTCGCTTTCCCGGCCTAGGCTGCGACGCCGCCGGCGCCGACCGGGCCGCGCAGCTGGCCGCCGCCATCAGCTCCTGGCAGGGCATGCACCCGGTGCTGCCGCTGGAGGGTGGCACCACCGGGGGTGGGCCGCCGCCGCTGGAGAAGGCGCCCACGATTCTGATCCCCGTCGACATTCCGAGCATGACGATTGTGCACACGGCCGACATCCGGCTGCGGCCGGTCGGTGGAAGCAGCGGCAACATCGGCGGCAACACCGGCGACGACCTCTATGCCGTCAATCAGCTGCTGACGGCGACGCTGCAGCTGCGGTGGACGCGCGCGTGGGATACGACGGGCGCGCCGCTGGCGGACCTCGAGTTCAGCTTCGAGGTGACGGCGCCAACAGACACCTGGCTGGTCGGCGGCCGGCGCAAGGGCCACTTCGTGATCCCGGCGCCAGACGCGGACGCGGGCATCGGGCTGTCGTCGACGCCGGCGTCCGAGGCGGCGATCCCACTAACGCTGATTCCGCTGCGCGCGGGCTGGCTGCCGTACCCGAGCGTGGAGATCCGGGAGGTGCACAGCGGCGCAGGCGAGCACGGCGAGGCCGGTCTAGCCCTGGCAGCAGCAGCTACAGCAGCGCCGCGGCACCACTGCGAAACGGACTACCGCAACCTGGGCGAGACGGTGCACGTCGTGCCGGACCGGCGGCGGGTGACGCTGAGTCTGGACGCGAGCGGTCCGGGCGGGGGCCCGCTGGTTTTGGAGAGCGAGCAGCGGGGTCTGGCCGGGGAGTTATCCGTGTGAGAAAGTGTATACTTATGTAGTGCATGGGCGTGGTGCGTGTTGGACGCAATAGTGGTCCGATGCCCAACAGACTGTTTCAACCCGGCGTGATTTTGCGGCTCTACAAGCGTTGTCGTACAGAGCGCTCTTTTAGCTCTGTTAATAGGGGCCGCCCCACAGGACCGCCTGGAACGGCTAGCCCAGGCAAAACGGCAGACTGGCGCGACCAAGAGCCAAGAAGAACGATTTGGCCACGGATTCGCGGCTAGGTTTGCTCGTCGTCTTTGCATTACACCCGCTCTTCACCATGGCTCGACCTGTGCGCGCGGCCGTGCTGGCCGTCGGCTTCTTTGTGCTGCTTGCCATGTTCTACCTCACTGTCGGCAGCGAGAGTCCCACGTCGCTGCCTGACGATGTCGCCGGACTGTCACAGATACCAGTCGCGGACGCGGCTGGTGCTGCCGCCGGTTCTGGATCGGTCTCTGGCTCCTCTGGCGCCTCTGCTTCCACCACTCTCCTCCACGACGACGCTGCCCAGTTCGCCCTGCCGGCCGGCGTGCTCAACGGCGGTGCCATCGCGCCCAAGCTGGAGAACGCGACGATCAAGTATGTTTTCTTCTTCTTCCTCCCCCTTTCGTTTTGTTCCCCTCCCTCTCTTCTTCTCTCCCCCTCTCGTCTTGTCTCTCCCTTCCTCACACCTCTGACCCTTCCAGGCAGGAACTCGGCCGCGCTTCCTGGCGCCTCCTCCACACCATGATGGCCCGCTTTCCCGAAGAACCGACGCCCGACGATAGCCTCGCGCTCAAGACCTACGTCCAGCTCTTTGCCCGCCTCTACCCCTGCGGCCAGTGCGCCGCCCACTTCCAGACCCTACTCGCCGAATACCCGCCCCAGACGTCCAGCCGCACCGCCGCCGCCGGCTGGGCCTGCTTTGCCCACAACGAGGTCAACAAGCGCTTGCACAAGGAGATTTTCGACTGCAGCGCCATTGGCGACTTTTACGACTGCGGCTGCGGCGACGAGAAAAAGGGCGAGGGCGAGGGCGAGGGCGCGGCTGCGGCTGCGGCGGGCGACGCAACACCCGCGGGAGAGCTGGCCAAGATACCTTGAGGGGTGTGTCACGTGATCGTTTTGGAAATGCTCCTGCAACACAACACTCTTCGCATGTGCATAGTTTCTTTTTCAGCGTAAAGCATATATCTAATTTGCATGGAATACACCGTACTGGACTCTCGACTGCTACCTGCTTCAGTCCTGTGAAACTGTCGCAAGAAGCATGTTGTACCTCTCCGCTCTGTTCCCCATATATCACGTGACAATTCTGCCTGGCGGTGACGGGCAACGCGTTCCAAGCTGCCTGGAGCTTCCTAGCAACAACGAGGCGAACGACTGTGCTCGACTCCTACCGACCACATCTCTCGCTTCCGCTCCCTTGACGACCCAGAATCGCTTTTCCGACCCCTTTACGCATCCCGATCCTTACCGCTTACGGTCGAAATTCATCATGGAGTTTGGCACCTCGGGTCAGCTGAGCGAAGGTATGCTCGGATGGAGGGCGTCGTGCTGCACGTGCGTGGTCATCGGCTGCTAACCGCACAGATGGCATCCACGTCGACATGGACCGGTTGAAGAAGGGCGAAGTCAAGTAGGTTGCGCTCCGGATTCGTACAGACATCTTGCTAACGTGACAGTCTCGGAACGTCCATGTGAGCACACTGCGACACGATGGCCCTTTGGTCTGCATAACTAACCCAACAGCATGGCGGTGACATTCAAGGACGGTGTGATTCTAGGTAGGTCGCAGGCGTCTGGTCTTGTGTGGACATCTTTTCCGGGTTGCTAATGCAACCCTCAAGGCGCCGACTCCCGGACCACGACGGGCGCGTACATTGCGAACCGCGTGACGGACAAGCTGACGCGGGTGCACGACACAATCTGGTGCTGCCGGTCTGGGTCGGCGGCGGACACTCAGGCGGTGGCAGACATTGTGCAGTACCAGCTGGGCCTTTATGCGATGCTCAACGGCAAGCCGCCGACGACGCAGACGGCCGCGGCCATCTTCCAGGAGCTGTGCTATTCCAACAAGGATGCGCTGAGTGCCGGCCTAATCATTGCCGGCTGGGACTCGCGGTACGGCGGACAGGTGTACTCGATCCCGCTCGGCGGCTCGCTGCACAAGCAGTCGTACGCGATTGGCGGCTCCGGGTCGACGTACATTTACGGCTACTGCGACGCCAACTGGCGCGAAGGCATGGAGCGCGACGAGGCCGTCAACTTTGTCAAGGGCGCACTCAAGGAGGCCATCCGGTGGGACGGCAGCTCGGGCGGTGTCATCCGCATGGTTGTGCTGACGGGCGAGGGCGCCGACCGGCATCTGTACCTCCCAGATACGGACTATGCCGTGCGGTATCAGTAGGGCGGTACAGGTGTGCTGAGACGAGAGAACAAGACATGCTACAGGACAATTGCATTCAAACTGATAAGACCCCCTACGTGCATATCTGTTATGCCTCTACCCCGCATACGACAGCGGTGTGTTATCGGACAGCTGGTCGAGTGGGCCAGGCTGGGGGCAGTGCAACAGCGGAGACCCCGTGTTAGTGTTGCGGACCGAGATTGGTCGGCGTGGTGCGTTGATAACAGGGTGTGGAATGTCTGCAGTCGTCTGGAGATTCTGGTGCGTGGTGCGCAGGGGATCTCTGGCCAACACGCAATACCGCTCTGAATCTTCCATGACAGGCCGTCATAGCGTCTACGTGCATGTCCTCGCGCTGCTTCGATCAGGCCAGCGCGGGGAAGCCGCAGAACGACGCTCCTTCCAGCAGAATTCTAGGCCCCTCCTACCCTCTGCATTGTCCCTCCAATCAGCCACTACGCATAGCTACAGCAGGCGCTAAGGCCCTAGCTTCTTCACCGCCGCGCCGCTGCGAGTCCGCTGGCGACTGCCCTTTGTGCGCATGGCGAGAGAACCGCTAATTGTTCGCATTGGCAGCTCTCCTTTGGCAGGTCTCCAGAGGTGCAGCTCCTCGTTCCACTTTTCCGCCGCCCTTTTTCCCGTTCCGCTGTCTCTCGCTCAGCTGTCGCGACATCTCCTTCTTCCCTTTCTCTGACCACACAATACCACAGACGCCCCCGACGTGGCCCCTCCGCCTTCCCCCTTTCCCTTTTCTCCCCCTTCCTCTCTCTCCCCTCCTCTTTCCCCCTCTGGTCTCCGCCAGCCTCCGCATTGCCCCCCGCGCCCGCTGTCTCACTGTCTCATTATCTCCGGGTCGTCTGTGGCGGCACGTTGCCGTGCAGCGTCCAGCGTCCAGTCGAATCCCGCGAACGAGTGCCGTGCACACGTTCTAGTCCCTGCAGCACGCTCCGTCCCGTGCACGAGTAGCGGTGTCGGCCTTTGTGTGCCGTTTGCGCTGTTTGGCAGTCTGGCGGTTTGGCCGTTTGGCTGCTGCCACTTGGACGCTCGCTGGCCGTTGAGTCGCTGGTCCGTTGGAACGTGCTGCTCGTTTTGGATCCGACGCCGTCTGACAACGCCGTCTGCTAGCCATTCATGCACATTGCCTCCTCGCGCGCAGCTGATTGTAAGTGCTGGCCGCGCTGGTCGCCTCCCCTCTAGCGATCTCGTTCCGGGCTTTTATCGCGGCCTGATAAGGCCAACAGCTGACACGAATCATGATTCCAGCATTCCGTCTTCATTGCGAGTACTCCATAGAGAATCTTCGTTGCTGCACTGCCTCCACCAGCCGCCCCACGTCCACACCATGATATCATGGCCGCGGTGATCTGCAGCTTTAGGCCTCCCGATCACCCTGCCGCTAAGACGACCCCGTCGTCCATGTCGACCTCGACTGTCGCCTTTCGTCACCCGTCGCCTTCCCGGTACATGACGCAGCCCCCGACGACCGAGGCGCCGCCTACCACGACAACCTCGACCGCCTCCACGGCCGCCAATTCTGCCACGTCCACTGCCTCCACCGCCTCCACGTCCGCCACACCCCCCGACTCCTCTCCGGCCAGCGCCCGCGCCGCGCTCGTCCGCTCCCCGGCCGGGCATGCCTGCACGGTCCCCATGGCATCCTCCATAGCGATGGTCCCGGCCGCTGCTGCCAGTGCTTCCAGTGCTGCCGTGCCTGCGCCGTCCGTCACGTCCCCTGCTGCGCCGACAGCCTCATCGCCCACCTCCCCCCCTCTCCACACCCAGCGCACCATTCGCATCCAGAGCCTCACGCACATTGAGACGCTCGCCCGCCTCGATGGCTCGACCGGCAACGGCCCCAGTATCCTCAACGAGCCGCCTCTGCAGGATATAAAGTTTGAGATTAGCGACATGCCCATTGCCGACATTATCAGCATGGTCGCCGCCCTGCTGACCAAGATCACCACCACCAACGACCACCAGCACGACGCGCTGCACCGCGTCAGTGCCGCACGGGCTGCACACGCAGAGGCCGCCTCCTCGGCCACAGCCAGCGACACCCACACGAGCCCCTTTTCTGCCTCTGTGCTCGCCTTCCATGGCCGCAACGTGCCGGCCATTACCATTCTTAGCTACCTCACCCGCATCCACAAGTACTGTCCGACCACCTACGAAGTCTTTCTCAGCCTGCTCGTCTACTTTGACCGCATGACCGAACGGGTCAACGATCTGGTCGTGCGCGACGAGGAGGAGCGGCGGCAGGCTCTAGCGGCTGCCCAAGACCACAACGGCCAGCGACGCCCTCCCGGCCAGGCTGCGCCAGCCACCTGCTCTACCACCGCTTCCGTCCCCGGCTCCTCCGATCCCGACGTCCCGATGCGCGACAGCGACGGGTCCGAGTCGAGCCACGACGACGAGATGGACGAAGGCCTCGCCGACAGCGACGATAGTGCCGACGACGACGATGGCGGTGCCGGCAACAGCCCAACCGATCCCGCCGTGCCTCCGCCGCCCGGCACTTACTTTGTCGTCGACAGCTTCAACATCCACCGGCTAATCATTTCCGGCGTCACCTGTGCCAGCAAGTTCTTTTCCGATGTCTTTTACACAAACTCGCGCTATGCAAAGGTGTGTTGTTTCCTCCCATCTTTTGCTTAGCCGTCTTCTAACCCCTCCAGGTCGGAGGACTGCCACTTGCCGAGCTTAACCACCTCGAGCTGCAGTTCCTCATTCTCAACGACTTCCGCCTCGCCATCCCGCTCGAGGACCTGGAGGCGTATGCCACGATGCTGGTCGAGTTTTACGCCCGCGAGGTCATTGGGCCGCGGCCGCTTCCGCCGGTCGTCTTGCCAGCGTAATGAGGCTGTCCAAAGACGGCAACCCCCGGGCAGAGTATTAATCAACGATGACACGGATGCAAGACGGACATGGATTACGTGGAGGACGGAGTTTGGCAGGCGGCGGGACGGACATCGCCCAGGCGGTGGTGGTATGACTTTAATAGAACGGGTGTGTCTCATGGACGACGGCGGCGAGCACACCTACGAGACACGCGGGTTGTGCGTGGCCAGTCGCGTGTTGTTGGCTTGTTCTTCTTGGTGTTGTGTATTGTAGACTCGTCGCATGCGGCGTCTGATTCGAAGACTTAGATCTCATTCAGTGCGGTTGTTTGTGCCTCGGCGTCTTTTTTCTGCTTCTGGCTACAGGGATAGAGTCACCTCAATCGCGTCGTAGGTGTCATCGCGGGGATGCGTGAAGCGTGTCTCGGCCGTCGTCCAGTTGATAATGTTCCAGACGTTTTCCACGTACGACTGCTTGCCATTTTTGTACTGTCCTGGTCAGGGCCTGTCCAACGGTCTATCCAAGTCTCAGTCTTTGTCCTTCCGCTCACCTGCAGATAGTAGGCGTGCTCCCACATGTCGATGCCGAGAATGGGCACGTCGTCGACGACCGGGTCCTGGTCGCGCGTCGTCGTGATGCGCAGCGGCCCCTGCGGCCCCCGGCCCGTCCGTACCAGCCAGCCCCAGCCGGAGCCCTGGATTCTGAGCAGGGCGGCCGCAAAGGCAGCATAAAATGCATCGAGGCTGCCGTACTCAGCGGCCAGGGCGGCCAACAGCTGCGGCGCCTTGGCGGCGGGCTCGCTAGCATCGGCGCTGGTGGCCGGGGCCAACGAGGGCCAAAAGAGGGCGTGGTTGATATGGCCACCGCCATGGAAGCGGATGCGCGACTGGAGGGCAATCTGGTCGGCGATGTGGCCGTGGGCGGCGGCGGCGGCGTAGTCGGTGAGGGCGGCGTTGAGGTTGGCGACGTAGGCGGCGTGGTGCTTGTCGTGGTGGAGGATCATGATCTCGGCTGAGATGTGCGGTTCGAGGGCCTAGCCGTTAGGAGACGGAAAAGACGAGGAGCAGGGACCAGCGACCAAACGGCTTACGTCGTAGTCGTAGGGCAGCGGCGGCAGGCTGTAGGAAGCCTGAGCAGTCAGCAGAGACAGGTCCTGGGGGACAAGAGACAGGAGGAGCGCACCACACCCAGGACGGCCTGTCCAGGCACAGCCAAATTGGGCATCTGAGTGAGTCCGGCCATGATCAGTGGAAGAGCGAAGAATGAGGAACCAACGGATCGCGGATGGATGTTGGGGAAAGAGGCTGAGTGCTGCGGAGGTAGTATGGAGGCTAACGCCGATGGGCCACCGAGACGGGCCCCATTGGCTAGATCTGCGGTGCGCAAATGTGCTCGTGCCAAAGTAAGATACAACCGACAGCGAACAACAGACAACAGACGAATGCGCAATGAAAAACGGCCTCGGCTGTTTCGTCCAGCTCTCCGGTCTCCAGTTGCGCCTGCCTTCCCTCATTGGTCCGGCTGACACCTTCCATTTTTGGCAGGTAGAGTCGCATCATGGCGACATGAAAACCCTCCCAAATAGGCAATTGAGTCTGTTCAGCAGGTAGGATGGACAGTGGTCGGTCTTGGCAGACATGGCCAGCAGGGGCAAATGATCGGCACCTTCCTGTGCCGCGTGGGACGAAATAACACGTCGTCTGAATCTTTGAAGATCTCGCAAGAAACTTGCTCTCTGTTGTTGTCCCAGAATCCGCGCATTGGTCGTTGCGTCGGAGCCCGTGTCAGTGCCCGCCGTTAAAAGGCTCGTCTCTCTGTCGTTCTCGGCTTCTCCAGTTTCCATCTCTCTTCGTCTTCCGCTTCCCATCCACTCGAAATGCTTCTCTCTCTCCTCCTCTTTGCCTCTTTGGCCTCGGCCAAGGTCATGGACAGCTTGGCCGCTGTTCCACCCGGCTGGCGCCTCGTCCGGGAGGCCACTCTCTCGGACGCCGTGACGCTCAAGATCAGCCTCCGGCAGCAGCGGGCCGATGAGCTGGAGCAGGTCGTGCTTGCAGTGTCGACGCCCGGCCACGCCAAGTACGGCATGCATCTGACGCGCGAGCAACTACGCGCCTACACGGCGCCCTCGGCCGACGGCACCATGGCCGTGCTGGCCTGGCTGCGGCACCACGGCATCAACACGCCGTCGCTGGATCACGACTGGATCAGCCTGACGACGACTGTGCGCACGGCCAATGCCCTGCTGGGCGCGCACTTTGCCTGGTACCAGTACGAACAAAGCACGCAGCCCGTCCTGCGCACACTTGCCTACAGCGTGCCCGACGCGCTGGCTGACCACGTCGACCTGGTGCAGCCGACGACGCGCTTTGGCCAGCTGGGCCCGCGCCGGTCGACCATTTTCGACATGCAGTTTGTGGACGACGACGAAGCCGACGGGCTAATGCATCCGGCGACCCACGCGGCCGTAGCGACGACCGACGTTGATGCCATTGCGGGCTGCTCGTCCACCGGGGTCACGCCGGCCTGTCTCCAGACGCTGTACGGCATCAACTACACGGTGGCGGATCCGACCGGAGACCGGGTTGCTTTTGCGTCGTACCTCAACGAGTATGCTCGCTACAGCGACCTGGCCACGTTTGAGGAGAATCTGCTGCCGAGCGTGGCGACGCAGAACTTTTCCGTCACGCTGATCCACGGCGGCCTCAACGATCAAGAGTCCAGCGCGGACAGCGGCGAGGCCAATCTCGACCTGCAATACATTGTTGGCGTCAGCCACCCGATTCCCGTCATGGAGTACAGCACGGGCGGACTAGGGTGCGTGGCAGAATCCTGGCTGTTGCCGAGAGAAGGATGCGTGCTAACTGTTGTCACAGACCCCTCGTTCCGACCGCCGTGGAGCCGACGCAGCCCGGCAGCAACGAGCCGTACCTGGAATTTCTGACGTACATTCTGGCGCTCAACGACACCGCGCTGCCGCAAACGCTGTCGACGTCGTACGGCGAGGAGGAGCAGTCTGTGCCAGAAGAGTACGCCCGCAAGGTGTGCAACATGTTCATGCAGCTGGGCGCGCGCGGCGTCAGCGTACTATTCAGCTCCGGCGATTCGGGCCCCGGCGACGTGTGCGTGCGCATCAGTGACAACCAGCCGTACTTTGAGCCGACGTTCCCGGCGGGCTGCCCATACGTGACGGCGGTGGGCGCGACCTACAACTCGGCGCCGGAACAGGCCGTGTCGTTTAGCTCCGGCGGCTTCAGCTCGCTGCACGCGCGGCCAGCGTGGCAAGACACAGCCGTCCGCACGTACCTCGACCGCATCAACGGGACATACGCGCCCTTTTTCAACGCCTCCAATCGCGGCTTCCCCGACGTGGCGGCGCAGGGCAGCAACCTGCTGGTGTACGACCAGGGCCGGCTGGCGCGGCTGTCGGGAACGAGCGCATCGTCGCCTATCTTTGCCGGCGTCGTGGCACTGCTGAACGCAGCGCGGCGCAGCCAGTCGCAGCCGCCGCTAGGCTTCCTCAACCCGTGGCTGTACGCGAACGCGGCCGCACTGACGGACATTACCAGTGGCCAGAGCACGGGCTGCACAAACACGTCCTACTTTGCGTTGTCGGCGCACTGGAACGCGACGGCCGGCTGGGACCCAGTGACGGGGCTGGGGACGCCCAATTTCGAGGCGATGCTGTCGGTAGCGGCAGGCGTAGACAATGTGTAAAGGGAATCTCACAAGAAGCAATCGTGTTGCGTCATGGCATATCTGGCATGTCTCATGTTGCTAGCATTCAGATATAACGAGCGGCAGTCTTCCAATCGAGACGGGTGCAATATATACAGAGAAGTAAAAAGTCATAACGCGTGCTGCGGCCGGGCAGAGTCCTCTATTTCCCTACAACAGCGTCCAGGCCATCCAGGCCGAGAGGACACAGGCCATGGTACATAGGTGAACGGCGCCGGAAGAGGTGCCGCTGGTGGCAGCCGCCACTGTCGAGCCGGAGGAGCTGCTGGCGCTGACGCTGGCGCTGCTGGCGGCGGCGGCGGCGGTCGTGCTGGCGCTCTTGGTGGCCGTCGTCTTGGAGGCCGTGGTGAGTGTCGTGGCCGCGGTGCTGGCGGTCTTGGTCGTGCTGGCTGTGCTAGAAGTGCTGGAACCGCTGGGAGTGCTGGCGCTGGTGCTAACCGTGGCCGAAATGGTCGTGCTGATCGCTTCGGAAGCGCTCGAGGAGCTGGCAGTGGTTGATGTCGTCAGGGTAGTCCAGGTGCTGGCGGTCTGGCTGGTGGGCACAAAGACACCAGGCGAGTAGGACGTGTCGGTAGAAGCCTGGGTGGTCGTCTTCTCGGCCGAGAGCGTGGTCGGCGCCTGGGTAGAGAGCGTGGACGACTGCGCCGGAGCCTGGGTCGACTGCGCTGTGGACTGAACCGTGGACGGCGTGGTGGAAGCCGCAGCCACCTCGGCAACGGTTGAGGGAGCCAATGTAGACGTCGCGGGCGTCGTCGCGGGCGTCGTCTCGGGCGTCGAGCTGGCGGGCGTCGAGGTGGTCGTGGCGGTCGAAGCAGCGGCAGTGGACGACACAGTGTCGTCCGTCTCTTCTGTCGAGTCCGTCGATGCGGTCGTGTCGGCCTCGGCATCGTCCGCCAGCGCCACGCTCGCCGTCACCTCATCACCCGTCGTCGCCTCCGTCGCCAGGCCGGTGCCGTAGCCAATGTTGTAGACCGGCGTCGTCGTCAGCGACGGCGTCAGGCCGAGCGTGTGCGGACAGCTCGGCTGGTTGCTCACGCTCAGATCCAGCGAGCACTCCTCGTCGTAGCCGAGCGAGCAGAGCGGGTCGGCAATGTTGAAGAGCACATAGTTCTGCGCCACCCAGCTGTCGGCGTCATCCAGGCAGCTGGCGACAAAGTTCATGCTGTTGGACGCGCTCAGCGGCAGGCGGCCGTCGTCGGTGTGGATGAGGCTGGCACACTCGGAGGCGTCGACGTCCTCGTACGTCATGGCGAGGCCGCCGCCCATGATCGGGTCGACGGTGGCGGACTCGCCCGTCTGGAGGTAGACCCAGGCGTCGTAGGAGATGTCGTGGGCGCTTTCGGACGAGTCGATGCGCAGCAGGTGCAGGGAGCGGTCGCCATACGACAGCTTGACGCAGAGGCTGGAGCAGTCGACGGAGCCGGGCCAGTAGGCGACGCGGTTGGTGTTGATTTTGCAGCCGAGGACGCCGACGGAAGAGGAGTAGCTGGCATGGGGCGTGACGGTGACAGAGGTGCCAGCAGCGGCGAGGCCGGCGGCCGCGAGCGTGAGGAGGAAGAGCATAGTGAGCAAGTGAGTGTTTCAAAGAGTGATTCGGCGATTCAAAGAGTGATCAAGTGATTTGGATGATTCAAGCAATTTTCGGAAATCAAAGAGTGATTCGAATGATTCGAGTGAGCGTGAGCGCGAGAGTGGGAGTGACAGCGAGACTGCAATGACCGAACGTCTAGAGAGCGAATGACTACCGAACCAGTGTAGTCGAAAGGAATGCGATGCCGAGCGATACGGCAAGACGATGCGGAGAGTGGCCGGCCACGAGAAAGTGCAGAGGAGGATGAGAGTGAGGGTGAGGCGATGCTACCAGCTCCAGCGCCCCGTGGTGCGGCTGGTCCCCCTTATACCAAAAACGAGCGAGCGGCCCGACACCTTGGGGCCAGGGACCAGGACAACAAGACCACGCTCCGGACAAAGACACTGCCCTATGCTGGTGGAGTCCAGCGGGCCTTGGTGCCTGGCAGACTTTTCTTCTTTAGCTTAGGCCTTAGCTGGCGCCGCTTCCTTTCGGCAGACGCTAAGTGGCTGTGTGCCTGGACTAGTTGACCCGCTGGTTTAGGCCGACAGGCCCAAGGTCCACTCCCTGGCAAAGAAACAGCGCAAAGCACACATCCGCCCGGGGGAGGCGGGGAGCGAAACATTGTAGGGTTACAGCCGCTGGTGGCAGGATCTGCGGAGCGTGTTTGAGGTGGATGAAAAGAGCCGAGACAGAGTACTTTCTTGGAGTATCTTACGGAGCACAAAAGATACTTACATAAAAGTATCTCTCGCCGTAAAGGGGGCCGAATAATGCTCCTTCGGGGATTTGGGCAAATTTCCGACGGATCCTCTGAAAACAGCGGCTGCACAGCGCTTTAGGCATAAATTTACTGTTTTTTGGTCCCTGCCGCCCCGCTATCCAGGCACCGCTGCGACACCCGTTCTTCTTTGTCTCCGTCCCATCTTTCCCGTTTAACTCTCACGCATCGGCTGTATGTCGGAGCCGTTTCCCGACTTGACCGTGTTCATTCCGTTTCTTTGTTGCATCCCTTCGTCAGCCGAGTACATCGCAACGGCTGCCTGCCGGATGCCTGCCGGATGTCGGCCGGCAGGATTATTAAATGGGTGGGAAAAGGATTCCCTCTTTGCCGACTTCCGAATGCTCCAGACGCCCGACTCTCCGTTGTCACGACAGCGCACGTTTCATGGCGTGCGACCTCTTCGATTGGTTGAGGCAATTGCTGCCGTGTCTGCAAGCAGGTCTTGCCGCCTCCTGCAGGATGTGCCGTGTCTTGCCTGGCTGTCTCGCTTGGCCCGCTCTCATTGGCAGCCGCAAGCCCCGGCGGACATCCGAAAAAGGCATGCCACGTCGAGTCTCGTATACCGTAAGACTGCATAGCCGTTTCATCTTTCCTTTTCTTTGTCTTCCAACTTAGTTCTTCCAAGCCAGATTTCTGCCTTCTCTCCCCTTTTTGTCATCCGCGCTGCTTCCCAAGTCACATGACACATGGATCACTTTGCAAGATGTCGGTGAAGGACTGTGAAGCCTTCCGCCCAGTAGCATCGTGACAATCCACGTTGTTTTTGTTTATATTTCTCTCGTCACCTTCTCATAAAATGTCGGCTCATCGGCTGCTCTCTTCGCTCTTTGCGCTTTCTTTTTTCTAGCAAAATGTCCGCCGCTGCCGGCTGCGATATCACCATGCAGGCCCGGCCGCCCTACCGCAGCCGGCACGGAGCCCGAGATGAATGCCAGAAAATTTACTGTTTGGTTGTGCGCTTCTCGCGTGCTCTCTTACGATTTTCCTCCGCGCCTACGAGTACTCGCTGCGGCTGCCCCTCCTGCGTACGCCATCGCTCATCGTCAAATGCCCCACCTGATAACGTGACGTCACCTCGCAAAAATTGAGCCTTTTGTTTCCTACCACGACCAGGACGCTCAATTCCGGCTTCCTTCTCGCGATCGTCTGCAGTCGGTACCGTCATCGCGCCCCTCTCTGCCAATCACAATGGTCGAGCCCAATGCTGGCAGTCCCTCTGCCAAGGTGGACGTCACCATTGCCAAGGACGCGGCCCAACCGGACGCTGTCGTCAAGCCGGATGACACGGCAGCGCCGCCTGCGGCCGACAAGGACGCCGCCGCCACCCCCGCCGCGGACGCCGATGCCGATACCGATCACAAGCCCTCCGGCGGCTTTGACGCCACGCCATTGCCGGACCTGCCGCCCGGCTACACGGTCCGCTTCACCTTTCACCGGGCCATGAACTTGCCTATCTCGGACATTGGCACGTCGTCGGCCGATCCTTACATCAAGGCGACGCTGACGACGGATGTGCCGACGCGCCACAAGGAGGACCCGCCCATGGTGCACCGAACGCGCACGATCCACCGCTCAACGGAGCCGGTCTGGGACGAGGACTGGATTGTAGCCAACGTGCCGGCCTCGGGCTTCAAGCTCAAGTGCCGGCTTTACGACGAGGACTCGTCGGACCACGACGACCGTCTGGGCAATGTGACGCTCGAGGTGGCGCATCTGGGAGACGGCAGCGACTGGAAGGACATTGTGCACGGCACGTACAGCGTCAAGAAGCGGATGGGCAGCAAGCGCGCGTACCTGTTCAAGGGCGTGACGACGCTCTTTACGCACTCGGACATTACGCCGGTACTGGATCTGAGCGTGCAGGTACTGGGCCGGACGGAGGCGCCAGGCGGGCGCGTGTATACAATCGGACCGACGACGTGGACGCGGCACTTTTCGCCCATGATTGGGCGGCTGACGGGCACGCTGGTCAACAAGGACGAGCGGCAGGACGAGGAAGACGGCAAGAGCAGCAAGGGGACGCAGAAATACGAGTGAGTCTAGCTGTCTTTGTCTTTCCCTTTTTTCTTGTCCTTCCTCCCGTCTCACGTCTCCTTTCTTTTTCTCTCCCCCCTCCTCCTCCTCTCTAACCCCCAGCTTCCAATCCAATGAACTCCAACTCCAGGGTCCCGTCCCGGCCGAGCTCTACCACCGCTACGTCGAGTTCCGCCCCATTATCGGCGTCATGTTCTCCGGCCGCGGCCTGCGCGGCCACGTCCTCAACAAAGCGCTCCACAAGCAGCACAACCGCATCTACCACTACGACAGCGCCACCAAGTACGGCGCGCTAGACGCTGGCACCGACAAGGCCACGCTGCAGTTCCTTAAGCTCGCCCACTTTTCCGAGGGCGCCCGCATCTTCACCTACATTGTCTCGCTCGACGGCATCATGCGTTTCACCGAGACCGGCCGCGAGTTTGGCATCGACATGCTCTCCAAGCACACGATGCACTCGGACGTGGCCACCTACATTGCCTTTTCCGGCGAGTTTTTTATCCGCCGCCGCTCCGACCGCGCGTCGCAGTCGCTAGAACCTGGAAGTCCTGGCCGCCCCGGCAGCAGCGCTGGCAGCATCCTGACGCGGCTCGAGACCAAGGACCTCGAGGCTCTCAAGGACCCCAAGGAGCTGATTGCGCACTACGAGCTCGTCATCGACAACGACTCGGGCACGTACCGCCCCAACAAGGACGTGCTGCCGCAGCTCAAGGCGTTCCTCAGCCACAACTTCCCCGACCTGCGCATCGAGGCGGTGCATTGGGAGGACAAGCGGCACCAGGAGATGAAAAAGGCGCAGCTGGAGCGGAAGAAAAAAGAGGGGCCGGGCATTCAGATGGTTCTGAACCGCAGCCCGAGCAACAGCTCCTTCAGCTCATCGGACGAGAGCCGGCTGAGCGACATGGGCCGGGCGTCGGCGGAGGAACCGGTCAAGAGCAAGAAGGAGACGGCACTGGACATTGTCGAGGATCCCAGCCGGATAAAGGAGCTAGCTTTTCGCCACAAGGAGGAGGGGAAGTGAAGCGGCATGCGTGTGGTATCGTAGTATTTGATTCTGCCTTATGAAGCCCAAGCGATGAGATAAGAGAAATGTGAGGTTTTTATCGTTATTTTTTATCGATTTTAATGGTAGATTTGATATGCATAACTATTTGATCTGTTATTTCACATATTAAGCTGTCTCTTACTATTCATACTTGCCTCGAAATTCCTCCATTTCTATGCCTGTTCATTTTAATTCAAAATATCCCTTCAATTCAACAAACTACCTAATTGACAAACACACAGCACAATGTGGTGATCCCCCACACCACGGCCCAAAGAGCGGGCATGCGACAAGTCACGTGACGACAAGGATCGCAAAAACAGATAACGTTAGGCTGCGATCCAGGATCGCAGAATTCCTGCAGAGATAAGTGCGATCCAGGAAGAGATGGAGAACGGGAAAGATGTATATAACCCACGCTCCCTACCTAGATAGTTTCCTTACTACAGCTCTTCAGCAACTAATCTAAGTTCACTCTCACACAGTGGTAGCCTCACAGCTTATGATTCACACTCTGAAGAACTACGACAACGCCCACGACTTGGCACTCACCGACAGTACTGTGTTTACGCCTTGACCGCCCTGGTTAACACAAACTCGTGAAGAAGCACTGAAGTTCAGGGAACTAAGTGCCGGTTCATAACACACAAGAAGCAAGCGAGGGAAGAGACGACTGAAATAAACGACCACTCGTTGCTGACTAATGCAATAAGATAAGGACGTTTTCCCGGCCCTAGCCGCGCTTAGCCTTTTGCTGCTCCAAACCACGACAACATGGCCAAGGACGAGGATAAGGCGGCCACGCCGTGGACACCCGCCGTCCGGGAAAAGTTTGAGACGTGCGTGTGCTGCTATGGGTCCTTGCCGATTGCCTCTGCTAACCCCCCCAAGCAAAAGCAAGAGCGAGTTCCTCGACCCTTGCCAGGAGGTCGCTCAGCGCAGCATCCGCTGTTTGCACCGCAACGGCGGCGAGCGCAGCATGTGCCAGGACTACTTTCAGTGCGTGCAGATACTTCTGTGACGAGAAAGGAGGACAGAGAACAGGACAGAGGACTGACCAGCAGGGCTTACCGGGATTGTAAGAAGATCTGGGTAAGCACGAACCGCGGACGATTTGAAGCCTGCTCGCATCACCCATTGCCTTTCAGACAGCATCTAATAACCATTTAGCTCGAAAAGCGGAGGGAAGACCGAGCCAAGGCAGCCAACAGCGGCGGCGGGTTCTTCTCGTGAGCTGGAGGAGGGACTGCTGCCGGAGCTGGCGCTCCACAGCTGGACCAATGGACGGCCAGCCTGTACGCTTTGTATGATAAGAATATGCCGTGTCTAGTGAATGAAGAGAATGTGTGCAGGCCTTTGGGCTAAGAGTTCTTTGTCGTGTCGTTGCTCGTTGGTACAACACCGTGCACCACACTGTACGCACACGGCCATCATAGCGGGGCTTAACTTTTTTGCGCTGTGACGGGTTGCTTCTTCGGGCAGCTCTCTTGACGGATCTCTCGACACTCTCTCGACAGCTCTCCCGCTTTGCCATCCCACCCCTGCCACCATGCATCCCCCTGGAATGCCACCGGCTCTCAAGAATGGCGTCGACATTCAGCTGCAGTCGGCCTTTGCAGACGAGAACTGGGCGACGGTGATCCGGCTGGCCGACAAGCGGGCTAAAGCGACGGGCGATGCCTATTACGAGGTGAGTGGGCTGTCTTGCGCAGCGTCTCGTGTGTCCCTAACGGAACCTAACGGCAGGCCATCAAAATTAGTGCAGAGGCGCAGCTCGACGGGGTGGTGGACAAGGCGGCAGCGGCCGTGGCGATCGACCGATGGGTGCGGCAGAACACGGTGCCCAAGGACGTGGAGGCGTTGGACCTGCTGGCCTGGGGCTGTGGCGGGACGGCAGTGCGGCAGGACTATGCGGCGGCGCTGGGGACGCTGCGGGTGCGGTGGGCGCGGACGTACCGCAGCAATGTGCCGGGGCTGCTGGCGTGTTTGCGGGAGTGTCTGCTGCAGTGGGATCTGGAGAATGCCCAGCAGGTGAGGCGGTGACGACGACGACCAAGGCTTTCACGCGTGCTCACCAGCAGATTACTATTCTCCTCGACAAGCTGCCCGGCGCACATGACCGGCGGTTCATGTTTTGGAACATTTTGTTGATGCACATGTTAGCGGTAAGAAGACTGTGAACTCTACGACAACGACGATGACGACTAACAACACCAGACTAGCCCGGAATATCCCCCCATGAAACGCATGGTCTACGGAAGCCTCGCGCAGAAGCAGCTCCAGCGCGCTGCTGAGCTGGCCACGACGACGCCACTCCCGGACCGCAGCCTGCACGAGGAGGAGGAGTTTCTGCTCTATTACCGCGTCGTGGCCACGCACGGCAAGACGGCCGACTTTGTGGCGCTTGCCCTCGACGCCGATACGGGTGCCCTGGCGCAGCTCCGGCGCGGTCGCAAGCAGGCGTTTACCGAGGCGCTGACGACACTCGAGGCAGCCGACCAGTGGGACGCTGTTTTTGCGCTGTGCCGAGATGCGTTGCAAATGGCCGACGCCGATGGCACGCCGGCGACGCTGGCGTGTGACGTGCGCATCTGGAAGGCGTTTGTGGCGTCGGCGACGCAGCAGGCAAATGTCGAGGGGTGAGTAGACTGGACCGGAAGCGACAGCATGACCACTGCTGACAACCGCAGCGCTTTCGACACCGTCCAGCACGTGCTGCAGACCTTTGTTGCCGCCCAGGCCACGATCCCGCGCATGTTTGCCAAGACGGTCGGCGTCGCTCTGCTCGAGACTGTCTTTGCCCTGCCGGCCGCGCTGGTCGCCGAGGACGACGCCGCGCCGGACGCGACGGAGCCGAGCCTCCGCGTCGAGCAGCTTCTCGCCTACATGGCCGCCCACCTCGACCGCGCCGCGCTATTTGGCGACGTGCGCGGCTACGTCGAGTGCCTATCCTTTAACGAGAGCCGCGTGCTGCTACAGGGCGTCGCCGCGCTGGCGCCCAAGGAGAACACGTCGGCGGCGGCAGCGGCCTTTGTCGCCCACCGCACCGTCCTCTTGCTACAGCTGCGCTACCTCTTGGCCACCAGCCCACAGACGCGCTGGAGCAGCCCGGCAACACCGCTGACGTGCAAGATGTGTCGCCAGCCCGCAGCGCCGCACGGCTGCGCCACGTGTTTCCGTGTCCTTGCCGCCGACAGCCTCTCCGCGCACCAGGCCGTGACTGCCGACGCCGTGCTCGCGCCGCAGCTGCCACGTCTCGACAAGGACCCGCGCGTCGCGCTTGCGCTTGTGGCCGCCAGCAGCCTGCTGCAGCTGGCTGGCCTTTCGCACGCGCGTGGCGACACGGGCCGGCTACGGCTGACCCTGGCCGACGGCACGCGCTTGCTGCAGGCGGCGGCCCTGCTGGCGTACCAGCACCGGCAGACGCCGACGGACAATGCGTTGCCACTGCTTCTGGTGCGCGTGCACCTGCTGCTGGGCTGGGCGGCCGAGGCGCTGCGGCTGTGGAAGCCGCTGGGGGTGAAGCGCACGATCCTCGACGCGCTCGGCCCACTCCTCTTTGACCGCCTGGCCACGGTCGCGCCCGTCTGCGTGCACGGCAGCCCGCCGCTGACCGAGGGCCTGCGCGCCTACTATGCAAATGTGCTGCAGCGGCCGGCGCCGGTCAAGATTTGGGACGGGTTCGCGGCTGGCAGCTACAGCAGCATCCTCGACATGGCGCGCTTCACCGCGGACCTGCGCCACAGCACGACACGCGCCATGGCCGTCGTCGAGGCGCGGCGGGCGGCGCGGGCCCTGGGCGGCTACCTGGACGACGTCGAGACGCTGCCAGTGTTTGACGACCTCGCGCCGACCGTCGACCTCGTCACGGTCACCGACGACGGCGCACTGCCAAACCCCAGCAGCAGCAGCGCGCCTGCCCTGGTCGAGACGCTGGCGCTCGGCCCCGGCCTACACACGACGCGTCTGCACCTCGGCCTGTTAACGGAGCGGCTGCTCGACCTAGTCAGCCACAAGCCGCCCAAAGAGTACAAGCCGCTGCGGCCGGCCGAGGCGGCGCGACGCGACCTGGCTTTTGTGCGTGAGTCGCTGGCTGCCGTCGCCGCGTCCTTTGCCACCGTGCTGCACCGCCCCGACACGCCGCGCCACCTCACCGCCGCCGAGCGGACCCACGCCACCGTCCTGTCGCTGCTGGCCGAGCTGGCAGCGCTGGCGGTCGAGGGCCTTGCCGCGCCGCCGCCGCCGTACCTGGCCGACCTCGTGGCGGCGCTGGCGACGATGCACGACGTGGCGCGCGCCGGCCTCCCGTCGACGCGCAAGGCCGACACGCCCGAGCAAAACGCGGCGGCCACGCTCGACCTGCTGACGAATCTGCACACGGTCGCGCTCTTCCGCGAGACAGCGGCCGCCATGAAGCAGACGGCCGTCTTTTTGACCGCGCTACACGACCGCGAGACGGCGCGCGACCGCAGCGGCCGGGCTGGGCTGAACAAGGACGTCCTGGCGGCGGTGCGCACGCTCAAGGCCACGGCGGCGCAGGCGTTTGGCGACACCAAGGCACTCCTGCAGGCCGGTGTGGATCGCATTGCGGCGCCGGGCTTCCAAAACGGCTTCAACGCGTGGGTGGCCGGTGCAGGCAGCGACGATGAGCTGTCGCGGGCGGTCGTGGCCGTGATCGGCGGCCGGGATGCGCTGGACGCGTGGTCTGCCTGTCTGGTGAGCGGTTGGCGCACGGCCTTGCGGGAGTGGACGACGGTGCAGCTGGAGTAGACGCTCAAGACAGCAGCTGCAAACGAGCAGATCAATCGTGTATTCCAACATGAAAAGAGATATATGGCCGTCGTAGATGCCGCAAAACGCCACCGATGCTGTTGTCCGTCTGTTTCCTTTTTCCGCCCCTCCGGCCGATCGGATCCCCGCCCGTCCTGGCCCCCCCTCAGTGGCTCTGGCGTGCGTGCTTGCGCGCCTTGCGTGCCAGGATCTCGTTGCGTTCCTCGCGCAGCGTCACCCAGACCCAGAACCAGGAAATCGTCTCGACAAAGATAAAGGTGAAGAAGAGCCGGTTCTTGAGCCCGTCGCCCGCCGTCGTCGGCGCCTGGTGATGCATCGCCGGGCGCGTGCGCGGGCCGGCGCCGCCGTACAGCGGCGACGAGGCGCTGAAGAGGAAGGAGTAGAACATGAGGTTCATCGAGATAAAGAGGCGGAGGGGCGCTGTAGACAATTTTCGTTAGGACGCAGGACGCTGATGGAAGCGCGGGCCGGAGAGCACACACCTTGCATGCCCCAGTGCTGGACGAGGCAGACCTCTTCGGGCAGGCTGAGGGTGACGAGGTCGCTGATGCCGCCTGAGGCGAGCACGATGCCGAGAAAGGCCAGCACGGGCGAGGGCGTCTCGAAGCCGCGCGGGTAGGGCTGTCGCCGTTAGGCATGGGGCAGATGGACAGAGAAGCAGACGAAAAGGACAACGCACCAAACCCATGGACTCGCCCAGGATGTAGACAATCGCTTGTTCGGCCACCGTGATGGGACTCGTGAGGAAAAAGAAGCCCAACGTGATGTGGAAGAGCGAGAGCGACGTGAGTATCGTCTTGGCAGATATCAACGCCATCGTGATGGAGAGTAGTGTATGGTATTGTAGGGATCTTCACAGCGACCTATCGAGATTTAAGCTTACGAACGTCCTGTCACGTGCTGTAGCGCGAGGGCGTTGGGCCACTGGGGCCCGTGGCTAGTGAGTTGCCCCATAATAAATGTATCTTACAAAGTTGTAAGCAACCAACCAATGATGCACAACGATGTGTCAGATGATATTTGGGTAACAGGTTGATTGCTGTCTGTGTCTGTGTACCTCTAGAGGATTCCCAAAGTCCTAATTAATTACTGATTTTGTGCGGAATTTTCATGCTTTTCCGGACGCCACACATTGGTCACAGTACCTCTAATCATGGGCACAAATCTACCTTGATCATGACCTACTTTTCATCCTCCTTCTGGGGATCCCGGGCCTGGACACCAAGCAGGGACTTGGCTGGCTTCTTGCTGGCCAAATTCGGAGTGCACCCGTCGAATTTCCGTCGTAGCAGGATCCAAGCCTTGACAAACTAGTCCAAGATGTGCGCGGGCGGCGATGACGGCACACTGGACGATGTCTCTGCTAGGTATAAATACCCTTGGGCTAGTCATGGGCCTTTCTAATCCCCAGCCAAACTTACTCAATTATATGTTCGTCCTCTTCAAAGGCATGCACCCGCTTGATCCTCTTTCCCTTTTTGTTGCGAAAGTCGACCATGCAATGGTTGCGGTAGTCACTCAGGCTGGTGTGCTAACCGTTGCTATTGGCTTTGCATTAGTTTCTGCTTTCTTGTCAAATGGGGGAGTAAAAGCGTACACGACGCGCGCGCTGGCGGGAGCCCGAATAGCTCGAGGTCTCTTCTCAAGTTCTTGATAAGCTCGACCATGTTGACCGGAAGTGAAACCGATGGTACAAGATAACAGTTTTTGCATGGATAAAATGAAAGTCAGAATTGCTGCACTTAACGTGATTTATAAGCGAGCCGAACATATAAGCGAGCCGAACACTTCTTGGCATAACGCGTCTTCCCTCTACCTAAACATCAATTCTTCCACAACCCAATATGTCCTCCTCTTCAAAGGAAGCCAGGGTGATTTTAGCCCTCGAAGCTCTTCAAAACGATAAGAAACTAAGCCTCCGAGCCGTGGCTAAGCTTTATAATGTGCCAGTTACAACCCTCTACGACCGACGCGCTGGCCGGCCTGCACGACGCGACACTCCACCCAATTCGAAAAAGCTCACTCCATCAGAAGAGGAGGTCATTGTTCAATATATCATTGAGCTAGTTGCGCGATCTTTTCCACCAAGATTGTGTGGTGTGGAAGATATGGCCAACCATCTGTTACGCGTACGCGACGCGCCCCCTGTCGGTAAGCTCTGGGCACACAACTTCGTCAGACGCCAGCCAGAGCTCCGGACGCGTTATTCGCGTCGATACGACTACCAGAGGGCCAAGTGCGAGGACCCAAAGGTTGTTGGCGAGTGGTTTGCCCTCGTGTGGAACGTCAAGGCCAAGTATGGCATCCTGGATGACGATGTCTACAACTTTGATGAGACTGGGTTCATGATGGGCATCATCTTTGCGGGCATGGTGATTACGACCTCGGATGGCCGTGGCAAGGCAAAGCTGGCCCAGCCTGGCAATCGCGAGTGGGCAACGGTTATCCAAGGCGTTAATGCCCTTGGCTGGGCTGTCCCTCCGTTCATTATCTTAGCCGCGCAGTATCACCTTGCCAACTGGTATACCGAGTGCGACCTCCCAGCCGACTGGCGCATTGCAACTACCGATAATGGCTGGACGACTAATGCTGTTGGCCTAGATTGGATCAAGCACTTTGACTTCTATACAGCACCTCGGACAAAAGGCAAATATCGGTTGTTAATCCTTGATGGCCATGAAAGCCACCACTCAACTGAATTCGAGCTCCAATGCCAGCAAAACAACATTATTACACTTTGCATGCCTTCGCATTCCTCTCACCTGCTCCAGCCACTTGATGTTGGCTGCTTTGGGCCGCTAAAGCAAGCATACGGTCGCCAGGTAGAAGACTTCATGCGCATGCATATCAACCATATCAGCAAGCTCGAGTTCCTTTGCGCTTTTCGCAAGGCCTTCTTTGCCTCTATTACTAAGAAGAATATCCAAGGCGGCTTTGCAGGTGCTGGCCTAGTGCCACACGATCCAGAGAGGGTGCTCTCTAAGCTAGATGTCAAGCTTCGTACACCAACACCCCCAATCTCACGAGCCGGCACCCCACCACCTTGGGTCTTCCAGACACCACACAACCCCCGAGAAGCCGACTCGCAGTCAACACTCATCAAGACTCGCATTACCAACCATCAAAATAGCTCCCCGACTTCGATGTTAGCTGCTGTGGACCAGCTTGCCAAGGGTACGAAGGTTGTAATGCACGAGGTAGCTCTTCTTCGGTCAGAGGTGTCTTCGCTCCGCAAGGCCAACGAGGCACTAAGTAAGCGCCGTAGAGCTAAAAGAACGCGCGTACAGCTTAAAGGGTCCCTTGCTGTACAAGATGCACAGGAAGTAATAGGCCTAGGGGCTATGGGTGAGGAGGGAGTGCAAGAAATGCAGCCGGATGGTGGTGGTGCATGGGGGGTTCGTACGAGGGTTCGGTGCTGCAGTATGTGCGGCAAGCCTGGCCATAATGCCCGCACTTGCCAGGAGGGTGCGGAAGCATCTAATTCAGCTGCTTCTCATGTAATTATAGTTGATTCCTAGTGTTGTAGTGTAGCAATTAAGCATGGTTGTTACAGTGTGGTGGAGAGTGTTCGGCTCGCTTATATGTTCGGCTCGCTTATAAATCACGTTATCAGAAGAATGATGAAAAGTGGGTCCTGGTCGAGGTAGATTTGTGCCGTCGACTAGGTACCTGTGACGGTTGTGTGGCGTCCGGAAAAACCTGAAAAACCCGCACAAAATCAGGGATAAAAAGGACTTCGCGCAGTCTGGAGAATCACACAGAAGACAGACATAATCAACTGGTTACCCGAATATCATCTGACAGTTATGAGCCCGGTTTGCGAGTAACCTGCAAGATTTCACAAGAATATCACGAATATCAACAAAAACAAAGACTACGAGACCCTACAACGCGTAATTCGCGTCCCAACAACCCTCTACAACGACAAAATACCCTTCCTCCATTGAGCAACGTTCCCGTTCATCAGCAAGAATGGCAGCAAAAACGGAAAACGAGATCATCCTCAATGGGCAGGAGAACTGGACCGCCTGGTGGCTCCAGACGAGACTGGCGCTGAAGAGCCCTGACTACTGGGGGATGGTTAACCCAGCCGATGACCGCCTGCAGAGGAGGTTGTTACCGACCTAGAAGGAGAAGAACCGAACCCTAAGGACTTCACGTAGGGTCTCGTTGTTTTTGTTTTTGTTGATATTCGTGATATTCTTGTGAAATCTTGCAGGTTACTCGCAAACCGGGCTCATAACTGTCAGATGATATTCGGGTAACCAGTTGATTATGTCTGTCTTCTGTAAAACTACGCAAACTAATAACCAGAAATAATTGACCGGATTTACGTTATCCCGACGAATGACAATTGAACCCAATGGCACACGAATCGACTCCCGAAGAGGAGATGCGCGACGCGCCCGCCGACACGTCCTGCGAGACGAAGCGCGACGCGCCCCCCGACAAGGCCCTGAAGACGACCGCGAAGAAGAAGACGAAGCCACGACAGGCAACGACTACTCCTACAAAGACGACGGGGACACAGGGGACGCAGGCAAAGCCCAGCACGGCGGGCGCGCCTACCACAACAAAGAAGAAAACGGCAGCAACGAACGTCCTAGCGCTGCTACAAAAAATAGCTGGTCAGCTGGCTCCGGGGATCCTCCGGTCACTAACGGAGGGAGTAACCGCGATGGAGGCAAAGATGGAAGCGATGGGGGCGGAGATGAAAGTGCTGAAGACGAGGGCGCAGAAGCTGGAAGAGGAAGGAGCGCTGGCGAAGGAGGTCCGCCAGCTGATCCAGCAGACGCGCCAATCGGCGAAGGTGACGCTGCAGTCACCCAGCACTTCAACCAACAACAACAACACACCAGCGACGACTTGGGCGGGCGTGGCCGCGATGGCGATCCCAGCACGCAGCCTGAGAGAGGTCGTGGTCACCGCCGAGAACGCGCCCCCCGACCTAACGAACCGCGACGCCCTAGCAACGGTGTAAGCCGTGAACGAGGCGATGGGTATGGAGGCTGCCAAGGCCGTGCGACGTCTGCAGAATGGACAGACAGTCGTCCCCTTCAACGAGGAAGCCATGGCCCGGCCGACTGGATCTTGGATCCAGAAAGCCTTTGGGCCAACAGCCTTGGCGGCGCGCCGACAGTACTCGATGCTCGCCAAAGGGTTGCCGGCAGTGAAGCTCCGCGCGGAGAGCAATATCCTGAAGGTTCTGCAACAGCAGAACACCCCGGCCATCACCAAGGTGAAAGCCGAACTGCCGAAAGATGCGGAGGGCCAGCGAGCGGCGGTAATTCTGTTAGTCGACGACTTTCACAAGGCCCAGCGGCTGTGCGCGGACGGAATTGTCTGGAACGGCCAGGTCTTCCCGTGCGAGCCGTACTCGGCAGCGGCGCGGCCCACGCGCTGCTTCAAGTGCCAGGGGTACAGACACATCGCACGGTTCTGCAAGAACACGGCGAGATGTGGGCACTGCGCGGCAACGGCCCACGAGGGGGGCGAGACGAACTGCCCGAAGATTGCGCCGACCGCAGAGAAGAAATGCGCCAACTGCCGAGGCTCGCACGCAGCGTGGGCAAGGGAGTGCCCGGTGGCGATGCAGGAATGGCAGCTGGCGGCCGAGGCCTACCAGCACCGGCCACGCCAATTCGCACTACAGGGACAGCCCGAACCGACGACAACTTCGCCGATGCCGAGGATGCCGACAGCCAGGACAGCAGAAATGTTAGCAGAGGACGACGGGTTCGAGGTCGTGCAGCCGCGCAAGCGCAAACAGCCGGGACGGCCCTCGGCTGCGGTGCGCCTACAGGAGCCAGAGCGGAACAACGGCAACATCAGGGTGCTGATGTCGCAAACAGTCGCGGTGCCCCCCCTGCTGTCGCGGGCAGCACCGCCGTCCCCGCCAGCGGCCCAGACCGCCGCCTAGAGCTAAAAATTGTCAGCTGGAACACCGCGAAGAAGGCCACCAACGACGCCATAATCCAGTCGGACAGGGCCGAGTACGACGTCATAGCCACCCAAGAACCGTATGTGAACAAACATACGATGACGACGTACTGCCCGGCCCGCGGAAACTACAGG
This sequence comes from Leptographium flavum, assembly GCA_963580335.1. Lineage (NCBI taxonomy): Eukaryota > Fungi > Ascomycota > Sordariomycetes > Ophiostomatales > Ophiostomataceae > Leptographium > Leptographium flavum. The sequence goes on from OY756935.1 coordinate 2,149,374, forward strand.
CGAGTCTATGGCTCTGGACGGGCCGCGCTGTTCGTCCACAAGCGCCACGCGCCGTCAACCTGGAAAGCGGAGGAGGGACACGATTGGTGCTCGGTCAGGTTTGGGGAAGGCCGCGGCTCATTGACAGTGTGGAGTGTCTACTCGGAGAACCCCCAGCTACGCCCATGGCGCAGCCCACTGCAGAATCTCGCCCAGCGTCGGCCAGGCCCAGGCCGGCACGTCCTTGTCGGTGACCTAAACCTCCACCACCCTGCCTGGGATAGGGCGGAGCGGGTGTCGCCACACGTCGACGTGCTCTGGGCACTAGCCTCGAGGTGGAGCTTGGAACTTGCCACGCCGCCGGGCGAGCCAACGAGGACCAGGCACGGCCAACAGGACTCCACCATCGATCACATATGGGCAACGGTCGGTCTCGGAGTAGAGCACATGGGCGACGCGGGTCTGGAAGGGTCCGACCATCGTGCGCAGGTGGCTTGGGTGCGGGAAGCAGGGAGAGTCGCTACTCCGACACCACCAAAGGGCTGGAGCTGGCCGAGGATGGACCAGACGATAGTCGAAGCCGAGGCGGCCACGATCGACAATCCAACCAGCCTGACCACCCAACAAGACATCGACGAGGCCGCAGACCACCTAATCGAACAACTGACAACAATCGCCGACCATTCTACCCCACGGCGGAAAAACAACACTGGCAAGGGCGATGCCTGGTGGAACCTGGAAGTCGACGAGGCGACCCGCGAGGCTAGGAGAGCCCGGCGGCAGTATCGGGCGACCCCTTCGACGCTGATGGCAAGACGGCTACGTCAGGCGTGCAACAAGCAGGACAGGGCGGTGACAAAGGCCAAGCAGCACCACTGGCGCAAGGCGTTGGCACGCGCGTCCAGCGATAGCAAGGACCTCTGGTCGCTATCTCGATGGGCGCGCTTGCGCAGCCACACTCCAGAAACGAGCACGACAATGCCCGCCATGCGGCGGCCAGACGACGACACACCAACGGCACATACCCACGCGGAAAAAACTGCTATTTTGGCTGAGAAATTCTTTCCCAATCCAGCAGCCGACCTGTCCGACATCACGGACAGCACCTGGGCCGACCGGGCGGGGCCTGACCCCTTCACTCTCGACCGCGGCATTACCGAAGACACAATTGCCAAGATCTGCCACCGTATGGGCTCGTGGAAAACACCGGGTACGGGCGACTATCTGCCTGCAGGCTTTTTGAAAGCCTGTGGCGAGCCGCTCTTCCGAGCACTAGCAAGCCTGGCTACCGCCAGCTTATCGCTTGAATACTTCCCGCGGCGCTTCCGCACGGGCGGAACCATCGTTCTCCAGAAGCCGGGCAAAACAATGCGCGACCGAGAAACAGCAGGGGGCTGGCGACCTATCGCGCTCCTCAGCACAGTCGGGAAGGTGATAGAGGCCGCTATGGCGCAGCGAATTTCCGAGGCGGCCGAGCTGCACCACCTCCTGCCAGACATGCAGATGGGGAACCGGCCAGGGCGTTCAACCGAGCTGGCTGTCCGGATCGTCACTGAGACGGTTAAAGCAGCCTGGGCAGAGGAAATGGAGCCATCACTGTTGCAACTGGACATTGCTGGCGCGTTCGACACGGTGAACCACGTGCGGCTTTTGGATACGATGCGCCGCCAGGGCTTCCCCATGTGGCTCATCAGGTGGCTGGCTAGCTACCTGACGGACCGCTCTACCCAGTTGATCTTCGACGGCCAAGAATCGCCCTCGATCCCACTCCGAGCGGGTGTGCGACAAGGCTCACCCCTCTCGCCAATACTGTTCCTTCTCTACGTGGCATCACTATACGAGGCTCTCGAGCCCACAGGAGTGATGGTCGTCGGCTTTGCCGACGACACGAACCTCGTGGCTATTGGCAGGACATTCGTTGAGAACACGAAGCGGCTGGAACGCGCGTTTACGGCTTGTGCGCGATGGGCCCGTACCCGAGGCATGACGTTTAACGCGGCCAAGAGCGAGCTGATACACTTTTCGCGCAGCCACAAGAAACCGACGCAGCCAGTACGCCTAGGCAACGCGGTGGTACAGCCAGCAGAACACTCACGCTTCCTCGGCGTGTGGCTCGACCGGAAACTCAGCTGGCGGGCACACCTGTCCAAGGTCCAGGCCAAGATGGCGACGCAAACCCTCGCGCTCACGCGACTCGCCGGCTCCGTTTGGGGCTGCACACTGGCACGCGCACGCGAAATCTACACCAAGGTGGTCCGCAGCGCCTTGGCATACGGGGCGTCGGTGTGTGCCACACCGACGGCCGACAAGCCTGGCGGGATTGCCAAAGCCATGTGTAAGACACAAACCCGGTGCCTACGAGTGGTTGCCGGCGCGTACAGAGCCACACCGACATGAAGCATGGAGACGGAGGTGGCGGTTGCGCCGCTAGACCTGCATTTGAACCGCCGGCTGGCCCAGTTCGAGGCCCGACTGCAGGAAAGCGGTAAGGCAGAGCTTCTCCGTCACTGCCAGGCGGCGGTGGCGGCGGCGGTGCGGCGACGACGTGAAGCGCAGGGACGAGGGCGGCCTAGGCGGGAGGGGCCGCAGACAGGCCAGGTGCCGTGGCAACAGGCGTGGGCAGAAGGGTGGCTCGGAACGATGTCGCCAGGGGAGGCGGAGCAACGGGACTGGACACAGCGTTGGCAGGTGGAATACGACAAGGCCACGAACCGCCCCGGAAGACGACGGGTGGTCCAACCAGCAGATAAGCCACCAGGGAAGAAAACAGAAGACACGCTTTGGGCGCACCACGGCCTGCTCAAGCACGAGAGCGCCGTCCTGATTCAGATCAGGACGGGCAAGATCGGGCTTCGAGCGTTTCTGTTTGCCCGAAAAGTCCCGGACACCTACACGCCACTCTGCAGATGCGGCACCGCGCCGGAGACTGCCTCGCATCTTCTGCTCTCGTGCCCCGGGCTGGAAACGGAGAGGAACGAGCTCCAGAATGTCCTGGCACCAAAGCGACTCGCCACGAGCCGCGACGTCCAGTTGCTGACGGAAAGCGCGAGCACGGCCGGAGTAATCGTCCGATGGCTACTCGGACTCGGCCGGCTGACCGAGTACCGACTGGCCACAGCGATAGGCCAGGAAATGCGGGAGGAGGATCGGGCAGCGGAGGCTGCAGACCAACTCTCGGGCCCAATACTTGGCTGGTAGGCAGGGAGGCTGTTTGGGCGTTGGGTGGTTAGTTGTTGTTTGGTTGGTTGGCTATGTTCTCCATCCCCGGAGCCCTCTGACTGGTAGGGTGACACCAGTTTCATCACCGATGACAAGTCCGCGCAGCAGGCATGATGGACGCGGGTTTTCATCCGGCTGGCTGCGGCCAGTACGGTTTTACTGCGCGTAACAACTAGTAGAATTACTGTGGGCCGATCCTCGGTCAATCAGGTACCAATAATAAATAAATAAAATGTCTGTCTTCTGTGTGATTCTCCAGACTGCGCGAAGTCCTTTTTATCCCTGATTTTGTGCGGGTTTTTCAGGTTTTTCCGGACGCCACACAACCGTCACAGGTACCTAGTCGACGGCACAAATCTACCTCGACCAGGACCCACTTTTCATCATTATTAGCCCCGCCAAGAGGTTCAAATAGAGGCAGGTCACAATAAAATTTCGCTGCCGATACCCCATACTTAGACCAGAAAGTGGGTCTGAGTTGCTTAAAACATTGGCCTCGACAAACTACAAACGACGCATCTCCATCCTCAACGTCTTGAATATGAGCCTTTCTCCCCCTTCCACTCCGCCGTATGGGCCTGTGGACTATGAAAAGAGATCCAACAGTATTACGTCCGTCAGCGAATGGGCGGATTACATCCCGTCAATCTCTGTGGCGTTTTCAATGATCAATACAAGGTCATCCGAAAGCTCGGGTATGGCTCCTTCTCGACAATTTTGCTGGCCAGCGATTCAGAGTGCGTACTCTCCGGCATGGACTCTGCTTGCTCAATTCCCAGAAATGGCAGATATGTCGCACTGCAAATCCTCGACTCAAGCATCTCAGCATCGACAACAGAGCTCCGAATGCTGCGGCACATTTCCCAGGCCGCTCCAGAAGAGGGATCCCGGCATATCACGCAGCACTAGGACGAGTTTGACCACCGCGGCCCCAACTGCACCCAAAAACGATGGGGTAAATGTGTCAGTCCTGTATTTGCTCTACTCAAATCCACGGATTGCCCGTGTCAAAGTTGTTGAGGTTCAAGAACAGATTAAAGTACTGCAGCCGTTAGCTCCTGTCCATCACCCGAGAAGCCAGACACGTACATCGTCATCAAACACGCTGGCAGAACCGGCTAGTCGAAGCAGAAAGTTGTCGTCGACCTGCTCGTCAGCATTGTATCGGATCGCCATCCCCGCATCCAGCACTGCCTACCTCGTTTGTCCCCATGGCTGGGCCGGCCTGGTGGATGCTCGCCTGGTAGGCCTGGATGCTCCGTCCAATCGACTCCTTCATGGACGCTACCGTTGTCGTGTCGTCGCCCACGGCGGCCCGTGCCAGCTCGGCCGACAGCTGCATCCACGCCCACGTCCGCTGGCTGACAATGTCGGGCTTGCAGATGGCCGCCGTGGCCTGTGCCGTGCGCTCCATCAGGGCCGCCAGCGCCTGCAGCCGCTGTGGATCGCTGCCCGTTGCCGCCGCCTGCACCGGTGCCGGCTGGCGCCGCCGCTTGACGGCCTGGGTGAGCAGTTCGTGGCAGAGCAGAAAGACGCTGTTGGCCATTTCGCAACGGCACACACTGTTGACCACGCCAAAGAGCAGCGCGGCCTCGGGCGTGCCGCAGTCCAGCAGCGCGAGCGCCTCGGCCAGCACCGTCGTCGCCGTGTCGACGCAGACCTCGCGCGAGTACAGGTACCGCGCGTCGTACAGGGTGCGGGCCAGAAAGGGGGCGTGCAGCGCAATGGTCGCGCGCCGGGTCAGAATGGTTAGCAGGATGCGCTGGCCGCCGCTGCCGATGTCGTCGGCAGCCTCGGCGCGGATGGCGCGGTCGGCGGCGCGGAGAAAGGCCTGCAGCTCGCCGTCTAGCTGGAGCACGGTGCCGTACTCGGCCGTCAGGTGGATGCCGTTGACGGCGCGGCAGACGCGCGTGCGCAGTGCGAGGGACTGGGCGAGGCAGACGTAGAGGGGCTCCGGCAGGGCGGCGGCGCGGTCGGCGGCGGCGGCGGCGGCCAGATCGGCGACAGCCATGCTCTCGGCGAGGCCTTCGTCGTGCGCAATGGCTAGCGGTGGCCGGCAGTCGTAGTCGTCGTCGCGCACCGAGGGCGTGCGGCCCTTGGCAAACGAGGCCTGCAGGTCAAATTCGAGAATGGCGTACCACAGGCGGCGGCGCAGCTCGGCGTAAAAGGGCGAGATGCGCGTAAAGTCAGAGGGCTCGCGGTGCAGGCCGGCGGAGATGGCGTGGCGCACCAGCATGCCGGACGAGGTCCAGCTGCGGTCGATCTTGATCCAGTGCACGTCGCCAGCGACGAGCATGAGCAGGTGCGCCTGCAGGTGGCCGAGCGTCATCTGCATGCGCGGGTCCTGCTGGAAGAGCCAGAGACGGACGACCTCGATCCACTGGCCGGCGGCGGCAGCAGCGTGTTCGGTGGCCACAAAGGCGGCGCCAATGGCGCAGATGCCGAGCACCTGCGCCAGCAGGTTGGGCGGCCCGAAGCCGGCCACGGCCACGTCGGCGTCCCAGAGGCGGGCGTAGTCGCGCAGAAAGGTGGGCGTGTGGATGATCTTGTACGGCGCCGCAAAGAGGCGGATGTAGCCATCGACCAGGCGGTCCGCCTCGGCGCGGGGCGGCAGCAGCGCACGCAGGCCGGGGTCGTGGGCGCGCACCGGGACGGTCTCGCCGGGTCGGGTGCTGCGCTCAATGTGGTAGAGGGCCGACACGTTGTCATCGTCATCGTGGTCGTCGAGGTCGTTGCGGTCCGCTAGCAGCAGCTGGGCGGCGTCGGTGATGCGTGGCACAAAGTTGGTCTCGTGGCTGCGGCCCCAGTAGACGGTCGCGTCGTTTTCGCCGAAGACGACCTCCTTGGGCGTCGAGATGGTGCGGCCGTGCAGCGGCTCGACGTAGGTGTCGACGGAGCGGCTGCCGTGCCAAAGCAGCTGCAGCGGCGTCACGGGCCCGGTCTCGGGGGACGTCGACGGGGCCACCGCCGCCGCGGGGGGATCGTGCGAGAGGGCCGGGCGCGGTCGTCGGGGCGCGTCAGTCGTCGTCGTCGGCGGCGGCGTCTGGGCATGTCGCCGCTGGTCGCTTGTCTCGACGGCAAACACGAGCTGGCCGGGCATCGCGCCACGCGCCGTCGCGGGCTGCACGTTGTAGTGGCATCGGTCTTGGTTGTGCGCGAGGACGCAGCGCTGGCACGGCCGCGCGCGATCGCACTTGACCTTGCGCGTGCGGCACTCGGTGCACGAGAGCCACAGCCGGTTTTGTCGCCTTCGGTCCATTGCGGCGGCGGTTGCTGCGAGACGGAGCAGGACTTTGCCCTGGAAAGGACTCTGTGCCGAGATCCTGGTGGCGCGACTGCTGACGTAAGTCATCACGTCCCGATGGGGCAAAAGCCCGGGGGCGACAAGGCTTGGCCCCGTCACATAATACGTTGGTAATGGGCGTCCTGCCATGGTGGCACACAATGAAGCCAATGCGAGGGGAAGTGTATAAGTATATATTTGGCCGGCTCGCTGCCAGGAGGTCCGGCCCCATGGTCCGTCGACCAATCCCCAAGTCCCCCAGTCCCATCGACCCTTGACCTTGACCATCGCCATGGACGACTCTTCCGCGCCGCCGTCGCGCAAAGACGAGCAAGACCTGCAGGCCGCCGACCTGCAAGCGCTGGACCAGGATGCACCCGACGTGCCCGAGGGCGGCTGGAAGGCGTGGATGGTCGTGGCGGGCTCGTCCGCCACCATGTTCTGCACGTTTGGCTACCTCACTGGATTCGGGTAAGTGCGGCTCGCTTTTGGGTCGATCTGGGGCCGATGGATTTAAGCTTACACAACGGCATGCAGCATCTACCAATCGTGGTACGCGGCGCACCAGCTGGCCAGCTACACACTGTCGGACATTTCCTGGATCGGCTCCTTTCAGATCTTTCTCAACTTCTCCATTGGCCTCGTCGGCGGCCCCCTCATGGACCGCTACGGCACCGTCGCCTTTGTTCCGTCGGCCGTCATCTACGTCGTCTCGCTGATCCTGACGAGCTTCTGCAAGGAGTACTACCAGTTCTTCCTCGCCCAGGCCGTGCTTGGCGGCCTCTGCCTCGGCATGCTCTTCAACATTGCCCTCGCTATCATCGGCCACTACTTTGTGCGTCGCCAAGGCATGGCCCAGGGCGTCGTCATGGCCGGCGCGGCTCTGGGCGGCGTCATCTTCCCCGTCGCCCTTAACCGCCTACTCAACGACGTCGGCCTCAGCTTTGGCTGGTCCGTCCGCGTCTGTGCCCTCATCATCCTCGTTCTACTGGCCGCGGCGGCGCCGACGATGCAGACGCGTCTCCCCCCGACGCGCAACCACATGGACTTTCGGCTGATGCGACGGCCGGCCTACGTACTGATCGCGGCTGGCGGCTGGCTGCTCAACTGGGGCATGTACGTGCCGCTCTTTTACCTGCCCTCCTTTGCCATCTCGGCCGGCCTCGACAGCGACATGGCCCCCTACACCGTCGCCATTTTCAACGCCGTCTCGCTCTTTGGCCGCGTCTTTTCCGGCTCGCTGGCCGACGCCTTTGGCCGCTTCAACGTCGTCATCGTCAACGGCCTGCTCTGTGCGGTCATGCAGTTTGTCTGGCCCGCGACGCATTCCGCCGCCAGCGTGTACTGCGTGACCGTCTTCTCCGGGCTCTTTATCGGCAGCATTGTCAGTCTCCAGGCGGCCATTGTTGCCCAAATCACACCCGAGCCAAAGTACATTGGCTCTATGATGGGCATCACCATGGCGATCTGGGCCTGCGGCGGCCTCACCGGGCCGCCGATTGCGGGCGCCATCCTCAACGTCCACGGCAGCTACAACGAGCAGGCTTATTTCGCGGGTGCCTCGCTGGTCGTCGGCTCGTTGCTGTTCCTTGCGGCGAGGCTGCTCACGGAGCCGCGGATTTTTGTCAAAATATGATGCGTTTTGCGAGAGTAGGATATGAGATACCACGGATGGTTTGCTTTGCCAGGACAATAGACGCCAGTTGCCTGTCCAGACATGATTTTCTCGGGGACTATTTGATTTAGTCGCCGCGAGCGGAAATGTGTTTGTACACCGGCCGACAGTATATCAAGGCTGTAACCCGTCTTGCAGTGAATCTCGCTCCCGTTTGCCGCTCCAGACATTCAAACGCCACCATGTCTTCTCTTTCCGACGAACAGAAGCAGGAGATTGGCGGGCGGTACTTCCTCCCGCGCAGCCTGGCAGAGGCCGAGCGCATGCAGAACCAGCATGAATGGCTCAAGGGCGGGGCGGGCGGACTGGTTCTGGCCCCGATCGACCTCGCTGCCGGTCCCCTGCGCGTGCTCGACGCGGCCACGGCCGACGGTAGGTCCCTCCGTGTCTGCCGCGGCTTGCCTCTGACCGGTCAGGCTACTGGATGCAGGATGCCAAGACTCTGTTCCCGCCAGGCACCGAGTTTGTCGGCTTTGACAACGCGTGCGTCTCCTGTCCGTCTCCTTTCCCGCTGCCACGTCCAAGCTGATCCTTTGCAGGCCCGACGAGTACCCCCCGCTGAGCCCTCCTCTGAACATTGCCAAGCAGAATCTGCTAGACACATTTCCCGTTGAGTGGAACGGCCGCTTTGACTTTGTGCACCAGCGCTTCGTCACGCCCCTCTTTGCCGACAGCGAGGTCCAGCCGGTACTGCACCGCCTCGTGGGCTGCGTCAAGCCGGGCGGCTGGATACAGCTGGTGGAGATGGACTTTCAAACGCCCGTGTCTGAGCCGCTGGAATCGTGTCCGGCGGCGCGGCAGTTTCATCAGCTGACCAGCTCCATCGTCTCGGACCCGCTCGCGTGCACGAAGCTGGCTGGCCGGCTGGCCGAGGAGGGGCTCGAGGACGTCGGCTTCCGGACCGTTGACATGATTGCCGGGTCTGCCCACCCCGACCCAGCCCTCGGCGCGCGCGGACGGCGCAACATGCAGTCCGTTATGGCCTACTTTCAGTCGGTGTCGAGGTGAGTTGTCTCGTGCATGTTTCGCTCTCGTGGCTGACTAATACCAAACAGCGCCAAGACAATGGGTATGACGGAAGCTGAGTGGACGGATCTTCCGCGCAAATTTGAAAAGGAAATGGATACGTACAAGATCGCCGTCCGTGTCTACTTTGTCTGGGGCAAGAAGCGTGTGTGAAATGTGTCCGAAGAGGTGCTTGGCGGAAAAAGTGCCCGAGAATAGATTCCACAAAAAGTCGCCGAGCACGTTCCAACATTTGTACATAAAAGACTCGTCGCTGTCCTTGAGGTGCTGTTTGGCAATATACTTTTCACTCCACCATGGCCGCCTTGATTGATGTCATCGTTGTCGGCGCCGGCCCGGCCGGAATGACCGCGGCGCTGTCTGTGGCTCGACAGCAGCAGAGCGTCGTCCTCTTCGACGACGGCAAGTACCGAAACGACCGGACAGAGTACATGCACCTCATCCCTGGCTTTGACCATGTCCGGCCGTCCGACTTCCGCGCCCAGGCCCGGGCCAACATCACGACCAATTACGACCAGGTCACCGTCCAGAATGCGGCCCTCGTCCGTGCGACCAAGGACGACGCCGGCATCTTCACGGTCCAAGACGACGCCGGCCACAGCTGGCGGGGCAAGAAGCTCATCCTGGCGAATGGCGTCGAGGATCTCCCACCTCCGCTGGACGGCTATGCCGACTGCTGGGGCATCTCCATGTATGATCTGTTTATTGCACCGCGCCACAGATGCCTTCTCACCCAACAGATTCCATTGCCTGTACTGCAAGGGCTATGAGCAGCGCGGCGGCGCCTCCGCCGGCGTCCTGGCGATCGGCGGCGTGGCAAAGGCCCCCGTGGCCCTGCACGTCGCCCGGCAAGTGGCATCGCTGAGTCGGCACGTGACGATTTACACGGACGGTGCGACCGACCTGGCCGAGGAGATTGCCCACGGACTGGGGACCGCCCAGGCGATGACGGTCGATGCGCGCAAGATCCAGCGTCTGGTCCCACAGAGCCCCGGCGCGGGCGTGCAGCTGCAGTTTGCCGACGGCAGCACGGCGACGGAGACGTTTCTGGCGCACACGCCGGCAACAAAGCCGCGCGGGCCGTTTGCGGAGCAGCTGGGCCTGGCGCGGCTGCCGACGGGGGACGTCCAGGCGGGCCCGCCCTTTTACCAGACGTCGGTGCCGGGCGTGTACGCGGCGGGCGACGTTTGCGGCATGATGAAGAATGTGCCGCATGCCATCTTTTCGGGGTCGTTGGCGGGAATGGGCGCGTCGTCGCAAATTGTGGCCGAGGCGCTGGGCCAAAAGCCGCTGTTTGGGTAGTGGACAGTGAATGTATCGTATCTTACAGCGCTCCATCCACTAACTCCATTATCGGCATGTATTTCAGAGGGCCCTTTCAGAAACATGCCGGTGCAGACGGCAGCACCATAAAGTACAGGTCACTGGAGGACAATGGACTCGACAGTTTCCCAACAGCTTCCTAAAAGTTTCCCATACCGGTCATACGCAATATGGCCTCGCACGAAAACGGGTTGCGCACCTTGCTGGAGCGCAACTTCCAAGTCTTGCCCCATTCGATTGCCTGTTCCGGCCATGGACAGTCCTGGTCCTGCCACGACCTGGACCGGGCCTCGCTCGCGCTGGTCACGCTGTTTGACGCTCGCGGGCTGGTGGCCGGAGAGGAAGTGCCCATCTTCCTCTCGAGGTGCCTGGAGAGTGTTGCCTCAGTCGTGGCCCTCGTCCGGCTCGGCATCTGCTTCGTGCCGATGGACGTGGAGTCGTGGAGCCAGGGCCGAGTGGACGCCGTGCTGGCGGCCGTCCAGCCCAAGCATGTGATTTTCTCGGCTGCCACGAAGCTGGCGTGCGGCCAAGTTCCGAGCATCACCGCAGAGGATGTCTCGACACACTGCCACACATTGACACCCGATCTCGATCCCGCTCTCAAGCTCGATCTCGCCAGCCGACCGGACGACGCAGACCGTCCCGTCTACATACTCTTCACCTCTGGCTCGACCGGGCAGCCTAAAGGCGTCGTCATCCCGCGGCGATGCGTCGACCACTACGTCCAGCAAGGCCGCCAGGGCGGCATGCCCTTTAGTCTGGACGTCCAGCGCGGCGACAAGGTCCTGCTCCTCTTCTCGCTGGCGTTTGATGGTCCGTCCCCGTCCATGCTCACCCCCAAAAGGGCGGTTCTTGCTGACTTGTAGCTGCCTGGGGCGTCTTTTTCAGCACCCTGTGCTGGGGCGGCGAGCTCGTCCTGTCCCAGCCCGGCTCGGTCCTCGAGGACGCCCGGCAGTGCACCATTCTCCCGGCGACACCCTCGCTGCTGCTCTCCCTCGGCGACCCGGCACCTTACGAGCACGTCCGGAGCATATTTCTGGGCGGCGAGGCCCCGAACCCGGCGCAGATCCAGCAGTGGTCGGCGCCGCACCGGCGGCTCTTCAACTGCTACGGGCCGACCGAGGCCACCATTTGCGCCAGCATGGCTGAGCTGCGGCCAGGGTCGCCCATTGTCCTGGGCTATCCGATCCCCGGCACGCAGCTGGTCCTCCTCGACGGCGCGATGCAGCCGGCCGACCAGGGCGAGCTTTGCATTGCCGGGCCGGGCGTCGCGGCGGGCTACTACCAGAACGCGGCCCTGACGGGCGAGCGCTTCCTCTCCTGGCAGGGCCTGCGGCTGTACCGCACGGGCGATCGGGCGCGCCGGACACCAGACGGGCTGGTCTTTGAAGGCCGCGAGGACAGCATGGTCAAGAACCGGGGCTTTCTCATCAACCTGGACGCAGACGTTGTTCCGGCGCTGCTGTCGTACCCCGGAGTGGTGTCGGCTGCCGCGTTTATGCACAGGTCGCGCTTGGTGGCCGTTGTGGCGCCATACGTCGACTCTGTGGACATGCGGCGTGTCCTGGCCGCCAGGTACGATGCTTTTGTCGTGCCGGACTGCATCGAGTCCCGCGACGCGTTGCCGCGCACGTCCAACGGCAAGGTCGACGTGAGGCTGCTCCAGGCGTCGTTTTCCAAGCACACGGCTGCCGCAGACACCGCAGACAGCAAGCCCGGCGGTCCGGAGCAGAGGGTCCTCTGCGAGGCCGTGGCAGAAGCCTTGGGGTGGCCTCCTGGACTGGTGCCGCTGGACCGCAGCTTCTGGGACATGGGCGGGAATTCCCTGCTGGCCGTGCGGCTACTCTCGTCTCTGCTGCGACAAGGCCACAGCCTGCGGTTCGAGGACATTCTGGCGCCCGAGCCGCTGTCCGTGGTGGCGGGGAAACTGCAGCGGCTGTCGCTGCGCAAGTCCGAGACGGCACCGATGACGCCGACCCAGCTCGGCATGGTCCACTCGTCCCTGCGGCAGCCGGGCGTGAGCTACATGCTCATCTCTTTCTGCATGCCGTGGGAGACGCAAGGCGACTTTGGCAGTCGACTACGCGCCGCCTGGCAGACCGTTCTCCAGCGACATTCGGTGTTCCGCACGTCGTTTGATCTGCTGGGCGGACTGCAGACGGTCCACGAGGCGGGCGATGTCGACTGGGCCGTCCAGACGGTCGACCGGGCGAGCCACGACAACAAAAAGGAGAGAGCAGCGCTGTGGACCAGCATCCAGCACGGCCCGGAGAACGACGTCTTTGTGCCCGTCAACGCGTTCCGGCTTCTGGTCGACGGCAGCGACGAAGCCCGGCTGCTATGGCTGGTGCATCACAGCCTCATCGACGGCTGGTCCGTCGGCATCCTCGTCCAGGAGGTGCAGGCCGTCCTCCGCGGCGAGACACTGCCGCCCCAGAAACTGCAGTTTGCCGACTTCTCGCAGCATCTGCCCGCCTTTTTCGACGCCGCCCGCGATACGGACCGGCCGTTTTGGGACGGCCTTGTCGCCGACTTTTCCGGCACGGCGCCGCTGGCGTTGCCCCGGCCGGCCGACGGCCTGTCCGGCTTTGGCCAAGTCCATCTCACGATGGCCCCCGCCCTGTCCGTGCTCCAGCAGCGGTGCCGCACTGCCCAGACCACGCTCGCGGCCGTCTTCCACACCGCCTGGGCCCTCCTGCTGCGTTCCTACACCGGCCAGAGCCGGGTCCTGTTCGGCACCGTCTTCTCGGGGCGGGACTTTCCCCTGGCCCACCTGGACGAAGTCGTTGGCCCCGTGATCAACACGTGCCCGTTTCCGGTGTGTCTGGAAGAGGCATCCTCAACGGCCGACGGTCTGGCCCACGTGCTGGCACGGCTGCGTCTCCTCAGCGCGCACCAGTGGTCCGCCTCCGAGGCCGTGCGACTGACCCGCGCTCTGCAGACGATGCTCTTTCTCGAATACGACCTGCCCGGGCTCGGCCATGGCACCTGGCGGTTCGACCGACAAGACCGGCCCGAGTTTGGGCTGACGGTCTCGGTCCGCCGCGAACAGGCCGCGCTCCGCCTCCAGATCGTCTTTGACCGCGCCACATACACGGCACCGGTCGTCAGCCGCATGCTGTCGCACTTGCGCAACCTCGTTCTAGCCTTGCTCGATCCGCGCTGCGAAAGCCTCTCGGATGTGCGGGATCGCATGCTGGACCCCGACGAGTGGCTCGCCCTGACGGCCGTCTCGACCGCGCTGACGGACCCCTACGTAGGCCCGCCGGACCTCAAGACGGCTTTTGAGACGGGCGTCGACCAGTGGCCGGACGCAGTGGCGCTCGAGGGGCCGTCGGCATCGTCCATGACCTACCGCTCCCTGGACCGCGTGGCCAACCACGTCGCGCGCTCCATTGCCGCCCACGTGCACCACGGCGAGGCCGTCGGCGTGCTGAGCGATCGCAGCCTGCCGTGGATCGTGGCCGTGCTGGCCGTGGTCAAGGCGGGGGCCGTGTACGTGCCGCTCGACACGCAGCTGCCGCGCGAGCGGCTGGAGAGCATGCTGGCCATGGCCGACGTGAAGCTCTGTCTCTTTCCCACCGACGCGGCCGTGGCTCAGCACGGCGGCATCTTCACGCCCAGCCTCGCTCTGCCCGCCCTCCTGGGGTCCGAGGCCGAACGGCTGCCGACCGCGACGCAGCCCGGCGACGCGGCATACATTACCTTTACGTCCGGCTCGACGGGCGCACCCAAGGGTGTCCAGATCGTGCACGAGGCCGTCGTCTCGTACCTTTCCTACGGCCCGGCACGCCTGGACGCCCGGCCGGGCCGCCGGCACGCGCAAATGTTTGCGCCCGGCTTCGACGTGTCGCAGGCCGAGATCTTTGGCACGCTCTGCTACGGTGCCACGCTCGTGCTGCCCGACCCGGACAGCCCCTTTGCCCACCTGGCCCGGGTCGATGCCACGATGATCACGCCGTCGTTTTTGTCCGTCTGCCAGCCGGAGCGTCTCGCGCACCTTGACACCATCCTGTTTGCCGGCGAGGCCGTCCCACAGGCACTTGCCGACCGCTGGGCCGGCGGCCGGCGGCTGTACAACTCGTACGGGCCCTGCGAATGCACGATTGGCTGTCTGGTGCAGCCACTGACGCCGCACGAGCCCGTCACGCTCGGCCGGCCCATGCCGCGCGTCGGCGTCTACCTGCTCGACGACACGGGCCGGCCGGTGCCGTGCGGCGTGCCGGGCGAGATCTGTCTGAGCGGCCTCCAGGTGGCCGACGGATACATGGGCGCCGCGCTGGCCTCGCTGTCGCGCGCGCGCTTTGCGCCCGACCCGTTCGTGCCGGGTCTGCGCATGTACCGCACCGGCGACTGCGCCGCCTGGACCGAGCGCCTGGAGCCGCGCTTCATCGGGCGCTTCGACAGCCAGGTCAAGGTGCGCGGCTACCGCGTCGAGCTGGCCGAGGTCGAAAATGTCATCACGCTGGCAGTCGCGGCCGTCCGGCGGGCGGCCGCCGTGGTCCAGGGCGACGTGATTGTGGCCTTTGTTGAGCCGGCGACCGTGGACATTGCGGCCATCGACGCAGCTCTACGCCAGAAGCTGCCGGCGTATGCCTGTCCGTCGCGCATCGTGGCCCTGCCGAGCCTGCCGACGATGCCGAACCAGAAGCTGGACCGCAAAGCGCTGCAGACGCTCTTCCCGCCGGCGGCCGCGCACAGCCCGACGCCGCTGACGGCCCTACAGCAGACCGTGGCCGGCCTGTGGAAGACAGCCGTTGGCCTGCCGCCGGATCTGGCCCTCGCCGCGGACGCGGACTTTTTGGCGCTGGGCGGCAGCTCGCTGTCGCAGATCCGCGTGGCCCAAATGGCGTCGCGGCGACTCGGCCGGAAACTGCCCCTGAAACTGTTTGTCACCAACACGACGCTGTCTGCTTTGAGTGCGCAGATCGCGCAGCATTGCGCCGAGCGACCGTCGGCCTCCTCTTCCTTTCAGCAGTCGTGGCTGGCGCTGCAGCCGCCATTTGCGGCCGTGACGCCTGCGGAACAAGAGCTGGTCCTGCTGTCGCTGGCGTCGCCTACGCCACAGGCCTTCCATGTGACGGCTGGCGTGCGTCTCGCTGGCGCCATTGACGCGTTGGCGCTGCAGCAGGCCATCCAGGCGGTGGCGACACGCGAATCCATCCTCCAGAGCTGCTTCCTGGTCGACAATGGGACCGTCTCACGGCGCCCGTCGGCTTCGGCCGTCGAGATCGAGGTCTGCCATGACGCTCGCCCCGGCCTGACCGAATTCGCCAGCCGGCCGTTTGATCTGCTCCGTGGCCCGTTGACCCGCTTCCTGCTGTCCTTTGCCGACAAAGAGACCACCATTCTGCTCGTCCAGCACCATGCCATCACCGACAAGGCCGCCATGAAGGAGCTCTTCCGGCGGATTCAAGCCGTGTACCGGCAACAAGACCCGCCAGCCGACGGCCCACAGTACCCAGCCTGGGCGACATGGATGAGCTCTACCCCCCACGTCGTCCCGGAAGCCACTGTGCAGTTTTGGAGGACACAGCTCTTGGGCCTGCCTGGTCCAGTGTTTCCGCCTGCTGTCGGCGCTGTCGGCGGCTATGTGGGCAAGTCCTGCTCTGTCGCTCTGCCGCTGCACCCCGCCGGCATGGAGCTGGTCGTCGCCTTAGTGGCGGCCGCCTTGTCACGCGTGCAGGGCTGCCACGACGCAGTGATTGGCATCCCGTACATGGACAGGACCGAGCCAGGCACCGAGGACATGCTGGGCTTCTTCCTTGACCGCATTCCCATCCGTGTCCAGTCGGATGGCCAGCTGGATGCGGACCACGTCCGGGCCGTGGGCGTCCAGATCCAAGAGGCACTGGCGCACGCTGTCTGCCTGGAAGACATTCGCCGCATCACCGGCCGCGGCGAACTGTTCCAAGTCATGGTTGTCTACAATAGACAGGAAGACGCGCTGTCCCAATGCATCTCCCTTCCTGGCGTAACGGCCGACGATGTGTTTGTGCGGACAACGGGCGCAAAATTTCCGCTGCTCGTCGAGTTTACGGAGCACAACGGCGCGACGCAGTGTGACTTGGAATTCATGGAGCACGTCGTTCCAGAGGCAACGGCCGTGGCCATTGGCGATGCCCTGGTGGATATTGCTTCTGGTTGGGCTTTGGGCTCTTAGGCACTGAATAGCGCTGTAGGGGAGCTTTAGCAGAAATACATCTGTTTACCGCTAAACTACATGCTTTGATACGCTAAAACGCCCTCGCTGATCCGATGAAGACCCTCCAACAGCGACTCCGTCGGCATGCCGTAGCAGATGCGGAACCATCCTGGCTGCTGAAAGTGGTAGCTAGACCCCGTCGACACCGACACGCCCTGGGCCTTGAAGCAGCCCTGCAGGCTCCCCTCCTCGGCCGCCTTGTCCGTCTTCAACAGCCGTGCAAACACAAACATGCCGTATTGCGCCGGGATGAACACAAACTGGCTGGCTTCGAGAAAGTCCCGCACGATGCGGTACGCCTGTGTCAGTTTCTCCCGGCTAGAGGCCAGAATCGGCCCGACAGCCGCCGGCGCGAGCACGGCCCGTTTGGCCAGCGCCGTCGAGACCGTCGATACCTGGCTGTGCACGCTCAAAGCCGCGCTGAGACGAAGGGCCTGGTCGGACTGGTTGATCAGGGCACCCTCTGCTGTCAGACGCCCATTCCCAAAGCAAAAGGGGCAGGTGACAGACACACCAGTCGGAGGCCGTTGCAGCCAAAGTCCTTGCTCAGACTGTAGATAACATGCACCGGCGCCGTCTTGGTCGCGGTCAGCCGCAGCGCCGACACAAACGGCCGGGCGACGCTGTATTCTGGCTGGTGCGCTGAGAGGGCGTAGACCTCGTCGGAAATGTAGTGTAATCCGTGCCGGGCACAAAACTGCAGCATGGCGTCCAGCGTGTCCCGGGGGTAGCACTGGCCCAGTGGATTGTGCGGGTTGCAGAGCAGCACGGCCCGGACCGGGACGGCGCTTGTCTGCAGGGCGTCTGCGTAGTACTGCACACTCGTGGCCGAGAAAAAGACGTCCAGCGGCACATGGATCGGCACGATTTGCGCATGGCAGTGGATGCTGACGGCAATGTCCAAGCCGGCCCAGTACGGCGCTGCAATCAGGATCCCGTCGCCCGGGTCGCAGATCTGTTCTACCAGCGCCGTGAGGGCAAAGCTACCGCCCGCCGCCAAGACCACGTGGGAGGCATCGAGGCGCTGGGCGGGATGGAAGCGCAAAGTCAGCAGCTCGCCCAGCAGGCTCCTCGTCTCCAGACAGCCGCCAATACCAGAGGCATAGGCCAGATCCTGGCCGTCAGGGCGCGGCTCGGTCGGGCAGGTACTGAAAAACGCACCTCTTCGGTCAGGTTCCGCAACTCTTCTGTCAGGCTGCTGACCAGGCTGTTCTTGACCGACCAATTTTCCGCTGTGCTGAGATCGATGACTGCGGCATCCCCAGTGAGAACGGCGGCGTGCTGCCCCAGCAGGCTGGGGATGATTGTCTTGTTTCTTTGCATGCACACGCGCGACAACATCGTGGCGTCCTGCGGTGCCTCGTGCAGTGGATGCAGTGGATGGATGGGGGGGGGGGGGGGGGGGGGGAGTTAGCTGGAGCCTGGTCAAATACGCCCCATTTAGTCGCCGATGGCGGTTTAGTCGCCGTCTGGACACTATCTTTCCCTTCTCATCGTGGTATATCAATCACAGAATGAATTGGAGTGGCATACTTTGGTATGCGTCTTCCGCCATGGCGTCGACAATTTACGAGTACATGTCCGTCCCACTGTGATTCAGTCCAATGAGGCATTTCTGACAAAACAGGAAACAAGCCGTCACGGCGCGGCCGCTGGGAAAGGGATGGAGGCTCTCAGAGGACCTCCCACAGTCGAGAATTCCGGCTCCGGCAGTACGATGATGTGCATTGCTGTTTGATTCCCTTCAGAAGTCTAATGTGTCCACCAGAATTCAAACACACCGCTTCCTCCCGCCGCGCCCGACGCTGCACTATGGAACGATGACATTGGAACTCTGCTAGCGGAGATGCTCGCCATGGCCGGCTACCCTGCTTCTTCCATTGCTCTGCACACGCAGTTCTTCCGGACATCGGTGGCCCCCCTCCTTGGCTTCCACCCACAGCGCAGCGAAATGCCCCACGTCTGGAAGAGCTTCATGACCGACGACCACACGCCCGTCGAATTGAGTTGGTGCTGGTCCGCAGCCAAGGATACGCCTGCAGTCCGCTATTCTGTCGAGCCCATTGGCCGGTCGACCTCGACCGGTATCGATCCCACCAACCTGTCCGCTGGCGCTCGTCTCTTGGGCGAAACCCTCTCAATGGCACCCGACTTGGACTTGTATCTGCACCGCCACTTCCGCGATGCCCTTCTCTCCGCCGGCACTGTCTGGAAGCGCGGTGCGCGGCCAGAGGTCACCCAGTCACAGTGCTTCATCGCTTTTGACCTGATCCGCGACCGCATGGTCGTCAAGCAGTACTACCTTCCCAGCCGCCGCGCCCTGGAGGCGAACATGTCCAACTGGCAGGTAGCAAAGGCGGCCGTGCAATCCCTCTCCGGGCCGGCAGCTTCGCTGCTGGACGCGTTTGGCGTGCTGATCCAGTTTATCGAGTCTTTCTCGCCGGATGCGCAGCCGGCCGTCGAGATTGTCGCCATTGACTGTCTGGACCCGGCCACGTCGCGGCTCAAGATCTACGTTCGGTCGCGCGAGACGTCTTTCCGCAGTGCCCTGGCGATGCTGTCCCTAGGCGGTCGCGTCCCCCTGTCCGACGAGGACCAGGATGCTCTGCGCCAGCTCTGGCTCGCCGTCTTTGGCCTTCGCTCGGACATCTACCACGATGACGACGAGCTCCCAACCAGATCCCACCGGACGAGTGGAATCCTGTACTACTTTGAGCTCAAGGGAAATGCCCGCTTCCCCAAGTCCAAGGTCTATCTGCCCGTCCGCCACTACGCCCAAGATGACGACCAGATTGCCCGAGGCCTCTCTGCCTATCTCGACCAGCGGGGCAAGCGCATGGCGACGGGTTCGTACTATGACGCTGCCCAGAAAATATGGTTGGTTGCCTCTCTGCCGTGTACTTCTCGTGCTGACTAGCAGCAAACACCGACGTCTCGTGGATGCGCTCGGCTTCCATACGTACGTTTCCTGGGCGTGTGACGGGGGCACATGGAACGTGACTGCGTATGTGAACCCGGAGAGTTACTCGCGAGAGTTGGATCATGGGCAATAAGTGTTTGGTCAATACGACTATTTTAAAATTTTGTGTGCACGATAGCAGGTAGTATTTCGGACAATATCTCAGTGTCCCAGAATTCGGCCCGTAAATAAGTGCTGGCTAAATATCCATCTTAGCATCTTCCACCACTCATCACTCTCAAACGCATGATTACTCAGGACAAAATGGGAGCAGTAATCCTTGTGCTTCTAATGGCCCTTCTTTGCTGGCTATGGGAAAAAAGGGACTCGATTTCAAACAATCTTGTAGGTCACCCGCTCTAATTGGTTGTAGCTGCTAATGTTAGATCACGGTATGCATTCCAGTGTCAGGACAGCTACTGCTCGGACCGCCGTGGAAGTTTGTGGATGGCCAGGGTATTGCCAAATTTCTGCGAGGACACGAGGTCAGCAAACTGTGGCAGCAGTACGGGCCTGTCTACCGCATTTGGTCGGGCCTCGTGCCGGAGATTGTCCTCACCACGCCGGAGGATGTCAAGATGTTTCACAGTGATTCTCCGAGCCACTGCAAGTCTCGTTCGAGCAATGGCGGCGCTCTCTTCCACGATCTCCTTGGGGACTGCATGGGCCTCATCAACGGTGAGCGGTGGAAGAGGGTTCGCGCAGCATTCTTGCCATACTTTATGCACCGTGCCGTCATGGAGATGACGCCGCAACTCGAAACAGCCGCGACAGAATTCATTCAACAGCTTACGACGGATGATGAGTGCTCGATCAGTGCGCAAAAAATCGCCCGGTTTCCGTTCATGACAACCGCAGAATACATCTATGGTCCTCTCACAGAGGCGGAAAAGGAGTCGCTGTGGTCTTTGGGCCAACGCAGCCTGGCCTTGATGGGCACTGTCCTGTCTGGGGGCATTTACCGGTTCGGTCTCTACCGCTTTCTGAGACCGAGCAAGTACTGGGCGCTCAAGGAGTTTGAGGACGACTGGACCCGGTTCAACGAACAAATGTATCATTCCCGAGGGGAATCTGATCCCATTGTCCACATCTGGAAGTCTCTGCAGGAGGCTGGCTGTTCCCAGAAGGAGGTTTGTAGTATCTTCTCGGTATTCAGCTTGTCTAACATCGTCCAGATGGTCCAAACGATGAGCGAAATTCTGTTTGCCAACTTGGATGTGGCGACTCATGTCCTCGGCTGGTTCCTCATTTTCGTTGGCCAGGACGCTAAAATACAAACAGAACTCCGGGACGAGATGAAACGTGTCTCAGTGGAAGAACTGCTCTCCCAAAAAGACTCTTTGCTGCATTTCTGCTTCTTGGAGTCTCTTCGCCTGCGGCCTTTTACGGGTAAGGAGTGGATTCAAGGAGCAAAGCGCAAACATTAACAAACAGTCTTTACCATTCCCGAATACTCTCCGCAAGCAAAAGTGTACAATGAAAAGACGATCCGCGCTAAGGTATCGTATGCTGCTTTCTCCTTTTGTGAACCAAACTAACAGCTAGTAGATTAGCGTTGTTGTGGACACTCTAGCCCTGAACCACGGCCCGTTTTGGGGCGACAAGAGCCTAGAATTCGACCCGTATCGCATGCGGCAGTTGTCGCCCACCGAGGCGAGTTGATCTCCAACGTCTCGTCTTCCGTCTTCCGTTCTCACAAACAGATGCGCTACAATCTCTTTACCTTTGGATTCGGGTCGCGCAAGTGCCTGGGCCAGTACTTTGCCGAGGCCATGATGAAGCACTTCCTCGTCGCTCTGCTGCAGCGCTTCGACATGACGCTGGCCGACAGTGAGCGCTACAAGGGACTGGACGAGCAGGCGGGCAGTGATACATGGGTGCCGATTTCGGGACTACAGATCACGCTTAGGCGGCGGAGTGTACATTCTTTGATTGTGTAGTCTTTTACTTTTGGCTATCTAAGACGGCAGTCTCCTCCTCCGACAGCCCAAAGCGCGCAATCCGGTGCATCGCGCGCGCCACGGCCGGCACCTGGGCCATGCGCTCGCTCCAGGCCTTGAGATTAGGCCAGTCGGCAAAGTCCAGATCGGCCGACTGGGCAATCGTCTCGTTGGCGAGCGGCAGGACGGCAAAGTCGGCAATGGTGACGCGGTCGGGCAGGGCGACAAAGGCTTGGCCGGGCCGTGCAAGCTGGGTCTCGAGAAAGTTGTACTCGGTCCGAATGTAGCGCAGGAGGACGGTGAGTGACTGGCCAATGTCGACGTCCTTGGGCATCCGCATCAGCAGCCAGATCTTGCCCGTCGCGCCGAGGCCGGCCGTGTACGACATGAGCCAGTTCATGATGACGGTGCGTTCCTCGCGGGTCCGGCCGGCGTAGAGGCCATCCGTGTCGTACTTGTCGGCGAGGTAGGTCAAGCAGGCGGAGCTGTCAAAGACGTTGATGCTGCGCGTCTCGCCGGACACGGGGTCGACGTCAAAGTCCTCTAGCGCTGGCACCATCTTGTAGGGGTTGACGGCGTGGAACCATGTCTGCTGGCTGGTCGACTGGATGACGTGGATGTGGTGTGGAATGTCCAGGGCCTCGATCATCATCAACGGCTTGACCGAGTTGGCCGTCGAGGTGGGGCTTGCTGCAGCGGTCAGATGGCTTTGCTGTGGCGGCGGCCTCACACACCTTTCTTGACATAGAGCACCAGCCTGTCCGATGGGATGGCCGGCCGGATGGAGAGGTCTTGCTCGGAGGACATTTTGACGGTAGACTGGTGGACGGAATGGGGCAGCATGGGGCCGCGTGCGCTGGCTCAAGTAGAAATTTGGGGAGGAAGAATTCTGCCCGCCGGCGACTATGATACTGTCCGAAAAAGGGTCCGGACCAAAGAGGCTGCCAGCATAAAATACGCCACCTGGAACGTGTGCCATCTGGAACGTAAAGCACCTTGCCTCGGGTCCTCCACGCAGCCCCCACGCAGCACCATGGTCGTCGCCGACACCTACCGCGGCCCACGCCACCAGGGCGAGTATGACCGCCTGCGCATTCAGCACGAACTGGCCAAGGCTGCCATGCATGGCAAGCTGCTCTACTCGGACGTTGATCTGGCACAGCCCGGCCTCCGCATCCTCGACTCGGCCACTGGCGAGGGCACCTGGATCCTCGACATGGCCCAGTCGGTCCCGTCCTCGGCGCAGCTCTTCGGCGCCGACCTTGCACCGCAGCACTTTGCGCCGGCCGAGACGCGGCCGACAAATGTCACCCTCTTTGCGCACTCCATCTTTGACCGGTGGCCGGTCGATCTGCGGGAGAGCTGTGACGTCGTGCACCAGCGGTTCGTCCTGACGGTCGGCTCTGATACGACGGCGCCGGAAGCCGTCAAGCTGCTGTTTGAATGCGTCAAGCCGGGTGGCTGCATTGAGCTGCATGAGGGTAACATGCTGTCGATCCAAGAAGGGCCGACGCACCAGGCCTTCATGCGGTTCCGCGACATCATGGTGGCAGCCTGGGCGGCCATTGGCAACCAGCCCAATCCGGGTGACCATCTGGTGCAGTGGCTGGAGCAGGCGGGCGCCGAGGCGATCCAGCAGGACGTGCAGACGATTGAGGTGGGGGCGGCAGCGACGGACAAGGAGCAGGGGGAGCGGGCAGTCTTGGTGCTGCTGCATTTGCTGGACGGGATGAAGAAGATGCTTGCTGGTGAGTGGAGAGAGAAGTGACGGGGGAAACTTTCAACCGATTCTGACCAGCAGGAAAACCCGGACAGCCGACCGCGGAGGAGTTTTGCACGCTGCGGGACGAGCTAGAGACGGAACTGCGGACGGTGGGCAATGTGTACTACTACTATCTGGCGTGGGCACGGAAGGCTGCTGCATAGTTGGGTGAATCTCGCTACTGCCTGTTGACCACTTGTCCTGTGACATTTCACTCCTACACACTCTGAGTCTCCCTCTTCTCCCCCGCAGTCACTCCCGGCTGTTCCGTCTGCACCGACGGGAATTCCTGTAGAGCCTGGTCGGCCGGGCCCGGCCAGTAAAATGCCGTGATGAGCAAGGCGCCGGCGCCCAGCACGCCGGTCAGCAGCCAAAAGGCATCGCGGTAGCCCTCCATGGACACGCGGGAGACGCCGTCGACGGCCTCCATGTGCGAGCTCATTAGGGAGTTGGCGCCGGCCAAAAGGACACTGGCGCCGACTTGGTACGCCGTATTGAAGAGCGCGCCGGCCACGGCATGGCTGCCGGCCTCAATGTGGCGCAGGATGATGCTCTGGGCCGGCACCATGGCCAGCGGACTGCCGCAGACAAACAGGATGGCACACAAAATCGAGTACCAGAAGCCGCCGCCGTGGCCAGTGCCGCCCGCCTGGTCCGGAGTGGCAAAGGCCCAAGCCACAGCGCCGCAGGCAGTGATGACGAGGCCGAGGACGAGCGTGCCTTTTTCGCTAATGTACTTGACCGACAGGGCGGACAGGGCGCCGCTGACAATGGCGGAGAAGGCAGCGGGCTGCAGTCAGAAGAGAGGAGAGAGATAGAGAGACCGGCAGACAGAAGGGAACTCACCAGAAAGTACACGGCCGTCAGCACGGAACTGTAGCCCAGCAGATTGACGCACAGCTGGGTGACGACAAAGAACCAGGCGCTGAAACTGCCGCCAAAGGCCAAGACGGCAAACAGCATCAGCGCCAGCGGTCCCGACGACCAGACGTAGCGGGGAATGGCGGGCTGTGACACCCATCGCTCGACGACAAAGAGCGAGAGACAGAAGCAGCCGCCGAGGACGACGCCGACGAGCACCGCCGCCGATGTCCAGCCAGCCCGTGCACCATCATTGACGCCGTAGACAAGCAGGGCAATGCCAACGGTGAAGACGGCCGTCCCGAGAATGTCAATGGAGACGCCGGGCAGGGTCGAGAACTTCGGCAGGAAGAGGCAGGCCGAGACGAGCGCGAGGCTGGTCAGGATGATGCAGACCCAGAAAATGGATCGCCAGCCAGCCGAAGAGGAGGCCAGCAGAGAGCCGGCAATGGTGCCAATGGTCGAGCCCAGCGGCGCCGCCGCCGTGTAGACGGCCAAGGCATTGTTGCGGGGAGGGCCGTCGGGGAACGTCTTGCTGAGGATGGAGAGGCCATTCGGGGCCGTCAGGCCGGCGCCGACGCCCGAAATGGCACGGCCAACGAGTAGGGCCGCCCGGTTTGGGGCGGCGGCATTGATGATGTTGGACACGACGAGAATGGCGGTGCCGGCGAGAAAGGTCTTTTCGAGGCCGATGCACTGGCCGATCTGGCCGCCGAGGAGCAGGACGGCGGCAAAGGAGATGCTGTAGACGACGAGTACCCAGTTGACGTCGGCGGTCGAGAAGCCCAATGCCGTCTGGATGCTGCCGAGGCCAAAGAGCACGGCCGACAGCTGGAAGAGGTCGAGGAAGTTAACGAGCGTGGTCGTGACCAGGATGAGGCTGTGGTCGGCTCGCGCGCCGAAGCGCGCCCCAAGGCGGTAGGGGGGTAGGGCAATCATGATGGATCAGGGATGGTAGAAAGGCTAGGGAGCGGAGAAGAACGACCGCCCGGAAAACATTTTTGTAGGGGGACTGCGCACCTGGACGGCCGGAGGCTTTTCGGAGACAATTTTCGGAGACTTGCCTCTGCGTTTTTTGTGTCCGCCGCCGACCTGCCAAGGGGTTTTCTGTCCGAGAGCGTCGTATTAAGTGGCGAGCGCCTGTTGACGGCAGAGCCAGGGCACGCACGATGACCGCACATGAGGACGAGGCCCTGGCCATTCTCGCGGCCGTTCCACTGATTGGTAGGCGGGCGGACACTGTCCGACAGGCGGACACGTTCTGACTGACAGACGGGCACAATGACTGGCCGCACCTCATCCGCGGCTTCTACGACAACCAGCTGGACGGGCGCTTTGACGCGGACAAGGATTTGGTCGGCCACGTCGATGTGAAGCGGCTGCGTCAGGGCCGGTCCGGCGGCGCTTTTTGGAGCGTGTACATTGATTGGTGGGTTTTGCGAATTTTTGGCAGAGGCCTGCCTGGCTGACGGCAGGCAGCCCTCCCTCTGCCGACGGCGGGCCCCCCTCCGACGACGACGCGGCGCACTTTGAGATTCTGCGGGACACGCTGCAGCAGATTGACCTCGTGCACCGCCTCGTGCACCGCTACCGCGACCACATGGGCCTCGTGGCCTACGCCGCCGACATTACGGCCCTCTTCCGCGCCGGCCGGTTTGCCAGCCTCATTGGCGTCGAGGGCCTGCACCAGATCGCCAACAGCCCGAGCGTCTTGCGGCTGTACCACCGACTGGGCGTGCGCTACGTGACGTTGGCGCACAGCAAGAGCAACCGCTATGCAGACAGTGCGGTGGGTTGTCCTTCACCCGTCTTCCTCGCTGGCCTCTCTGACCGACAGACGGCTGCACCACGACATGACGGCCTCTCCACAGAGGGCCGCGAAATGGTCCGCGAAATGAACCGCATCGGCATGATCATCGACCTGTCCCACACCAGCGAGGCCGTGATGCACCAGGTCCTGGCGCTTTCGACTGCGCCGGTGCTCTTTTCGCACTCGTCTGCGGCGTCGCTGGTGCCGCATCCGCGCAATGTATCAGATGCAGTGCTCGCAAAACTGTGCGGCAACAACGGCGTCATTATGATCTCGTTCATCCCGTCACTGACGGCGGCAGAAGGGCCGAATCTGGACCGTATCGTCGACCACATCCTGCACGTAGCCAGCCAGATCGGGTACGACCACATTGGCCTCGGCTCGGATTTCGACGGCATGTTCCGCGCGGTGAACGGCATCGACGACGTTTCACGGTATCCATGTTTGGTAGAGAAAATGCTGCAACGTGGCATCAGCGCGGACAATGTCAAGAAAATCATTGGTCTCAACGTCATCCGCGTCCTCGCCGATGTCGAAAAGGCCAGCCAGGCGAGCCAAGCTCCCATCCTGGGCGAGGCCGTAAAACAACTGTGGGATGGCTCGTTTCGGGAGATGGTGAAGACGGCGTATCCGCAGGGACAGCCAGATATTCCGCGCAAGTAGATCAACAGACATGAGCCATTCAGGATACAGACCTCGTATACATCTACAGACCGTCGCCTCTTCCCCACAACACGCAGTGCACCCAGTCGTGGTGGTGCCACATGCTCCAGAGCAGGCAGTCAAAGCCGCACAGAAACCAGGCCGGCACATGTCCCGCGTCGTCCTGGAAAATACGGATGCCCTTTTGAATCATGGTCGATACCGGCTGCCAAAAGCCGTTAAAAAGGTACTTTCCCAGCCGGAATCGACGCGTGGCCAACGGCTGAAAGGTCGGCTGCCGCAGCAGCAGCGCCTGGTACGCCTCGGGCAGGGACTTTTCGGCCGCACCGCGAATCAAGAGGCCCTGTGCGTGAGTACCAGAGACAAGGAAACGGAAATTCTGTGCCGTCGCTTGCGACGTACCATGTACCGCTGCGATGGACGTCTCTCCCCGCCGAAGCCGCTGTGACGCGCCACCAGGGTCCGAACATGGACAACTGCGCCGTCGCGCTGCACCGTCGCCGCCAGCAGCTCTATCTTGTACGCAACGCCGCCGCTGCATGTCAGACTGGTGCAACACAGCAGCAGTTCCGGTTAGCTCACTTACCCCTCAGTCAGGACGACGCGGCGCATGTCCTCTGCCGTCAGCAGGTAGGCGACCCCGTAGACGGGCGTCTCGTAAGGACTGGACAACCGGATGCCACCCATGGCAGGCTCGCTGTAGGGAACGCCCGGGACGTTGAAGCAGAGGCAGTGCGTGGGGATCGATGCGACCTCGTGGCGCAGCGGGTGGATTTTGCGGCGGGCGACAAAGACACTGTCCAACATGTTGGCGCCATAGGCAAAGTACCACTGTCGGTCGTCGGTTGGGTCCCGTATGTCTTTTGCTGTCATCGTTTCGTCTTAATCCTGACCGGTCACCTGTCTGGTCTGGCCTCGTTTGTCCTGTCGTCTCTGACTGCCGACTTTGCAAATTCATGAAACTTCGGAGCTTTAATAGCGTCGGGGGGCGAGGACGGCTAACTGCAAACGGCTGGACAACAAGGCGTCCGGGTCGGTCCTAACTCTTCTGGTTGAATACTGCCCGAATGCCGATCGCCCCACCGGGATGTACCTGGATGTCCTGCAGCCGTTCCGTGTCCGTCAGAGTGATGGCCTTATGCAGGTATGAATAGAGCATAGTGGCCAGTGCAGTTGCGTCATTCCGCGTTGTAATGCGTCAAGCAGCCCGTCACGGATCATGCCACAGCGACCGCCGGACACGACACCAGACAAGACCCGAGGCCTGCGCAGTGCCTGTGATGGCTGCCATGCCGCCAAGATCCGTTGCAACGGCGAGAAGCCGTGTACGCGCTGTGCGCGGGAGTACGTAGACGTTCAATGTGGTGAAGTCCTGCTGACGGCCACAGAAAGGTGCCGTGTCACTACAGCTACAAGGCCAAGATTGGCAAGCCCAAGGGCAGTCTCAACCGCAAGACGATTGAGCGGCTGCAGCAGGCCGGCAAGGGGACGGTAGCTGTCCCAGCACCGCAGGAGGAGGCTGTCCAGCCCGAAAACCCGAGCGTGATGGAGATGGTGCCACAAGTAGATATTCTGGACTCGCCCTTTCTCTTCGACCTATCGGAGAATGTGGCCATGTTCTATCCCAGCGAGGAGGACCGCATGGAGGACTGGCTGACCATGATGTCGAACATGGACAAGGTGTGTGCCAGTGATTGGGCGTGGTCTTCCCTGCTGACGTGCAGACCGCAGAGACTGGCCTTAAGGGGACCACGGCTGTGCGCAGCCATTCGCAAAGCACGCAGAGCACGCAGAGCACGCAGAGCACGCAGAGCACGCAGAGCACGCAGAGCACGCAGAGCACGCAGAGCCTACAGAGCACGCAAAGCGACAGTGCCGACAGTGTGGCCGACGCAGGTGCGTGGCAGGACATCCAGGTCACACCGCGGTGCAGCTGCTTTGCTGCATTGAGCAGCCGACTGTGCACGCTGCAGGCAACGGCGCGGACACCCAAGCAAACACGGGCCATAGACCTGCTGCTGGTCCAGGCGCAGGGCACGCTCCCGGCGCTGCAGACGCTCCTCGCGTGTCGCCACTGCCTGCAGGACACGCAGGGCCTGCTGCTGGCCAACATGGTGCTGATGCGGCTGGTGCAGTGGACGCAGGCAGCGCGGGGGACGGTGATGGAGGCGGCCCAGGTGCGGTTGGGCACGTACACGGCGCCGCGGGCGTTGGGGACAGCGGTGACGCGGCTGTTGCTGCGGACACATTGCGCCGAGCTGCAGCGGACCGTTCTCGACTTCCAGCGGCGCGTCCACCAAATTGTCCCCGACCAGGCGGACCGGAGCTATCTGGCGGTGCAGGCACAAAGCTTCCAGGCAGACCTGGAACGGTTAGAGGGAATGGACACTATGTGACGCGTATGCATGTGGTGGCCTGTTGGCGCCGGTTTTTCCACTTTTCCCGGCTGCTGCCGAGTGGAGCCGAATCGGAGCAAAAATACGGAGGCTTCGCGTTTGCCACCCCCCCCTGCATCCGTCGCCATCTCGCCCTGCATCCTCTCGCTCTCCCATCCTCTCGTCATGGTCTATCAGAGCGTCGCCGTCATCGGGGCCGGCCCCTCTGGCATCGCCGCCGCCCGCGCCCTCCAGCAGGAAGGTTGCTTCGACCGCATCTGCGTCTTGGAGCGCAAGGGCGCCATCGGTGGCATGTGGCAGCTCGAGCCCGTGACCGAGGTCTTCCAGCCGACCGAGGCTGCTGCCGAGACGCCGGTGCCTGAGCCCGCGGGACTCATGCCGGGCGGCCCGGCCGTGCAGACGCCTGCCGGAGACCGCCACCGCCCCGGCACCGTGACGGCCGCCTACGCCGCGCTCGACACCAACACGGGTGCGCGGACCATGGCCTTTACGCACACGCCGCTGCCTGTTGTCCGCTCAGCCGAGTCGGTCCGTACGCTCGGGCCCGCCAACAGTACGCGACCGCGCGCGGTGGTTGTGCAGTACCTCGAGAGCGTCGCGGCACCTATACGGCACCTCGTCAGATTCCACACGCACGTCGAGGCCATGGCACGCACCGACGCTGGCTGGTTGCTGACGCTGCGCACTGAGATCGAACCGGCACACGATGCGTGGCGCCAGGAGACATTTGACGCCGTCGTTGTCGCGGCCGGTCACTTCAACATTGGCCAGGTGCCGCGCCTCGAGGGATTGGAGGAGACGGCAGCGGCAGTGCCCGGCGCCTTTTTGCATGCCAAATCGTACCGGAATGCGGCCGCCTTTGCTGATAAGCGGGTGATCGTCGTTGGCGGAAACATTTCGGCAGCCGATCTTGTCGATGACCTACACACCATCGCCCGGCCGCCGTTGTACATTAGCCGACGCCACCCGCTCGGCGGACTGCTAGCCGGCTGCTGGCAGCTGCCCAATGTGCGGCAGAAACCCGGCCTACAGAGCGTGCGTCCTGGCACTGGCGACCAGACTGTCACGGTCGATTTTACCGACGGCACGTCCGTCACTGGCGTCGACCATGTCGTCTTTGCCACAGGCTACCGCCGGTCGTACCCTTTTCTGCCCGGCGGCGTGCCCGCAGCTGGTACGAATCGTCTCGCAGGCTTCTACCAGCATGTATTTTGCACTGCCGACCCGTCGCTCGCCGTCGTCGGCCAGGTCGACGGCGCGATCAGTCTACGCGTGTTCGAGTACCAGGCCGTGGCGGTGGCGCGCTTCTTTTCTGGCCGGGCCACTCATGCGCTGCCAGCGGTGGCCGACCAGATGGCCTGGGAAAAGCAGCGTGAATCGCGCATCGGCCCTTCGGAGCGGTTCCACGAGATCTTTCCCGATACGGCCGCCTACTTTGAGTGGCTACGCAACTTTGCCGGGCCACCTTCTCCAGACAGTGACGGAGCGTATGCGCTGCCACCCTTTGGTGCTGACTGGCCAGACTGCGAGTTGGAGGTGCTCTTTGCCAAGGCAAGGTATTGGCACGAGTACAGGAGATGAAAGGACAGATCATGCAGTTGGGGTTCGAAGATTACTGGCATCCCGGCAATTTCAGACTTGTAGACAGCCGCGTGACAGAATTCAATGCGATCTGCATCATGGAGCTGGAACAGTTGATCTCGGCGTTTTAAATCGGATCATCTCGAAGTAACTAAATGCAAAATCGTATGCAGTGTGAATCTAACGAAAGTTTACCATTTATATGGACTGTCGCGGTCGAGGCTCGGTGTTATGTCTACAGAGCAAGCAATGGCAGCAGCTTCTGTCCAAGACAGGGACTGGTGATGCGACGTGAGGTGAGTGGACTGTATTTACCAACTGTCTTGACCGCTGCTCCTGTTCTACAACACGTTTATTTTAGATGGCTCAAACACGCTGTCTCGCCGCTGTTCCGTCTTACGCAGTAGTTAGACAGCCTCTTTGTGCTTAATCATCCAATTCGCCTGCACTGTACAATGACCCACACCTTCCCAAGACACATCATCATTTTCTATTGTATACAGACAAAGGAGCTGCTCATCTCGATTGCAAAATCTGCTGTGTCACCTGCTGCGTAGCCGTCACAATCAGCTGATGCTCCTCGGCATGTATCCGCTCCTCGAGTTGGTGCAGGTCCTCGCCAGGACGGCACGGTATCTCGACTGTCATAATGGGAGAGCCGCGGTCCACGACGTCAATCACAAAGTGCACCATGATGCCTGTCCGGCCGTTGGCCAGCTTTCCGGCCTGGAAATCGTCAAATGCTCTATGGATCGCATTCGCCCCGTCGTATTGTCCTTTTGCGTGTCAGCAGGCCAGGCAGTTCCACATAGCCGCATGGAACAGACAAGACTACAAAATAAAAAGACACACAAGATGGCCAGACAAACAAGATCGAGCAACAACATACCTGGTAGTGCAGGGTGGAGGTTAATGATTTTGATACCCGCCGCCTCCAACGGATCGAGAAAGGCCTTGGTGAACACGTGCATCCACCCCGCAAGCACAATCAAATCCGGGCGCTTGGTGCCGTGGCTCCCGTCCAGAATCTTTTGACTCAATGCGGCGTCGTACTGTTCGCGGCTGGTCTGCAGTTTCTTTGGATCCGACTCGCCCTTGACCTGGAAGCCGTGGGTCACCATGTTAAAGTATTCCCACGGAATGCCGGCCTTTTCAGCACGCTGCGTAGCGAATGCCTTGCCCCGGTTCACAATCAGCCGGTCAATCGTGGCGTTCGTAATTTTGCCCACGGCGATGCCGTCAACCAGCGCCTGGAAGTTGGACCCGTTGCCACTAGCCATCACTAGGATATGGCACGTCTGGCCAACCATGGTTATATGAGGGTGCTCGAGGTTCAAGCAAGAAAGAAAAATAATATGGCTTTCTTCCGCTTTCTTCTTCCCTCCGTCATGCCGTCCGTTATCAGCGAGGCCGACGAAGTAATTTTGCTGGGTGGGGCGGAGCGGACATTTCTTTTTCCGTACTGAGCTCTCATCACGTGATATAAAGCCGTGTTTGTATGGTAATTATTCAGCCAATCAGATAATCGCTCCCATAATTCGGGGCAGAGCTGACGAGCGCAATCAGCATTCATGTTGGTAGATTAGTCACATAGGTCACGTGTCTGACACGTGCCTCCTCCAGGACCCTGGGCCCTCCCTGAAAAGTCTGCATCGCGCCTCGCGATGCCCCTTTTCCTAGACTTAGAGAATAAGAAGCATTACCAACAGATCAAAAGCATATCCCCCTTTCGGAAGAGGAGGACGTGCCGGATCTAGCGTATGCGCAAGTGATCACTATTAACGGATATCTATTGTCATTCTGGACCGGTCCATCGGTTAGACCGACAATTCACGTATTTTTTACAGCTGAAATCAGTAATTGTCGGCCAGCAATTCCTTTAAAAAAAAGGTAAATGGGAATCAGGAGCCTTTTCTAGTCAATGGAGCAACTAAAATATGTTTATATTAATGGACTAGTGTATGAAATAAGTACTGTGAATGTAGCCAAACACATAGTTATCCTAGTTTGAATATTGGCGGCACATCCAAAAAAGAACAAAAAAGGACGGGACAGCTCGTTCGGTTCAAGGTAGCCTGACTCTCCGCTAGCAACAAAGAATATGGTTAGGGTCAAGAAAATGTAGTCAATTATTAACAATGGAACTATTGTCGGTCACTTATAGTAAAACAATCTTGTTCACAGACAAGAGGTCAAAAAGCAACAGCTAAGTTCATAATAAATACTTTCCCCAAGATTTCACTGCCTCCCTGTAAGGTGCACTGCGGATATGTCGGTGTCGTCTGATCGACAGGTTCTCCATTGCTGCCTCAGTCCTCCATCGCCCGTCTTTCTCACAATCGCCGCGTTCGAGTATCAACACCGGAATATTCCTCCGCCGTCAACGCCGAGAAAATATAGCAACAGATCAGCATAGCAACAAATCAGCTCGTTAACCCGCGACGCGTTGTGGCAAAAAAAAATTCAAAACAGTAGCAATTCTTTATCATTCGAAGCCCCCTTTGTTTTATTTTTCAATAGCAACCCAAATCAGTAACCCCTCCAACCCTTCACTAGAATCAGTAGGTTGGGTATAAATATCTCCCCTC
Organism: Leptographium flavum; assembly: GCA_963580335.1. Classification (NCBI taxonomy): domain Eukaryota; kingdom Fungi; phylum Ascomycota; class Sordariomycetes; order Ophiostomatales; family Ophiostomataceae; genus Leptographium; species Leptographium flavum. The sequence continues at coordinate 2,182,644 of OY756935.1, forward strand.
TCTCCCGTCTCTCTCCTCTTTTCCGCTTCTTCTCTCTCTTCTACAACACTCGATCTCTACAAAGCTCATCATCGCTATATTCAATCAACCATCAACAACTCCCCCAATCTCTTTGATCTCTCCTTTCTGCCATCCTGACTCCCTCTTCTCCTCTTCTCTCCACCTCATTTTCTCTTCATTCCGAACTCACAATGGCACCCAAGACTGCCACCGCGCTTCGCGCATCCCTCGTCGTTGCGTGGTTTGTTCCACTCCTCGCGTTTCTCATGGCCTTGGACCTGGCCAAATTCCTCGTTCGTGGGGTGGTGACTCTATCTGCCAACATCGACAAGATACTTTCTGGCAAGTCCATGGCCTACGACGTGGGCAAGTCCCTCTTCTTCTGGGCTGCCGAGATGAGCGAGACCCTAGAGGGCCGGTATTATTCCAGGCTTGGCAATCTCGCGGAGACGGCTTCTTCGCTCGTAGAAGAGTGCAAGAATGAGCGCGATGATGAGACTGAATTCATCGGTAAGTTATGACCTTTTCTCTCTGCGCAACAATGTCTGACCAATAGGCGACATAGACGAATGCAGTGAGCACACTGCCGTCGAACAGGGCACCCCGGGAGTCGGCAAAGCTGTTGACGACGACAACGACATGGTCACTATCATCGGCGCCCCTGAGTCGGACAAGATTGCCAAGAACGAAAACCTCCCCGACTCTGTCATCGGCCCAGACCCCGATACTGTTACCGACACGGCCGACACTGTCAACACTGCTGCCGATACTGAGGGGGCTGGCCATGATGCCATCTCCAAGGTCACTCCCCAGGCCGTTGCCGCGCCGATCTTTGAGACGTTCACCAACCTTATGGAGGCTCCGGCCCAAGCCGACGAGTCTTTCTAGAACAAAGACGCGTCGATCTTGAGTGACGGAAAATCGTGAGTACTCCGACATGACAAATCAACACAGACTGATAAGGCACAGCGAGGTTGTTCTCTTCGATGCCCATTACAGAGGCATCGAAATTCCCGCTCCGGCCACCTACACCCAGGACTATCCGGACGTTCCGCAGACCCCGACAAGCGACAATGACGACAATGCAGATATTCGTCGCACGCGCCATGTACACTTTGATCACCCCCCCACGACGCCGCTCAAGGAGCGACTTCGTCGCCTCGAAGTGTTGCCGACTCTGAACGAAGACCCATTCGAATGCGACGATCACCTCGTGGGCAAAAATCTTCTCACCCCGCCCTCGCCGCCCGCGGCGCTCGCGCTCTGCCCAATGTCGCTCGACGAACGCATCCGGCGCATTCTGGACGAAGAAGACGACATGGCCGACTTTTACCCCACGGCGCTCTCGCCGCCGGGTTCCGTCGCATCCACGCATCTGTCGACCATGGACGATGATGACGACGAAGATGACGAGTCTATCTTTGCCACGTCCAGCGACGGCGAACTCAGCGCTTACAGTCCTCGCACCGAAGGTAATTATCCGCTCTCTCTCGATAAAGATTCCATCTGACAGTTGCAGACTTTGACGACTCTGTGAGCGAAGCCAGCTCTGAGTTCATTCTGGACCCGGACAGCTCCTGCACCAGCCAGTCTTCGACTGACTTGCCCACCGTCGACCTTTCCCCTACCGTCGACAGCGACAGCGACGCCCCGGGTCTCGCCACAATCCTTGAAGAAGACGAAGATTGTGACGATCTGTTTGCCAACGCATTCTTTGCCGCAAGCATTGCGTCTGGTGCGGGTTCCGCCTCCGACTTTGGCCTGAACGTCGACGCCCCCGGCCTCGCCACCATTCCAGAGGAGGACGAGGATCTGTTTGCCGCCGAATTTTTTTCTGCAGGCGTTGTATCTGACGCGGATTCCACCTTCGACTTTGGCCTGGAGGCTGATGACGACGCGACTGATGCAGACTTGGTCGATAACGATGTCACCACTGACTTCGAAGACGAGGCCATTGCCGTGCAAGCGGTTGCAGGCAAGGCGTTTGCAGTCGATGCTTCGATTCCCGGAGCACCTGTCATTACCGCAGTTGATGCTTCGCATCTCGGAGCTCCTGTTGGCGAGGCAGTTGATTCTTCAGAAATCAGAGCACCTGCCACCGCAGCCGCTATACCACCATATGAAGCACCTGCACACGGGACATCCGTCGACATCGATAACCACTTTGCGCTGCCGCCACCCATCACCTGCCAAGAAAACTTCCACGACGCAGTTGTCCGCATCCGCCTCTACGACGACAAGAAGCTAGGCGTCGGGAGAGACAGCGACAACCTCTGCCTGCGCTACAACAAGCGCTGCCTCAGCCGCTGCACGTGGGATTTGCTCGACCAACCCGACGTCTTCTACAAGAACACTGGCCCCGTCTTGATGCTCACGACGCCAGAGGGCAAGATCAAATACCCACAGGAAATGAAGATGTACGAGTCAAACGACTGGTCTACGCTAGACGACCTGGAAGAGTATGGCGAGGATGTGGTGCTGTACTAAGAGGAGGATGTTTCGCGATTGCGCTTGGGAATGCGCGACCGATATTTGTTCCATTGTTTTGTTGTTCTGTTATACATCTGTTGGACCGCTGGACCAGGGCAGGACAGCTGGGCTACTCAGACAAGGACTTGGGCCCTTCGCACGCGCGCGCCCACTTTTCATTCAGTGAAGGGCCGATTAGTAAGCGGCCGGACCTTCGGGGAAACTCCAGTCCGACGCGCAGGGGCATATCTCCTGCGCGCAGACGCTGGCGCCCCTTTTCACCTTTAGACTGAGAAAAACACAGACCCGAATTATCACCAGATTTTGTATTACCTATTGCGCGCTTATTGTTTATTTGTTACTCATTGTTTACCCTGAATTGACCCACAACATCGTTACTGGAAATGGCAGTAAGACTCAAACGCTTGATAGCGGGAGTGTGAATCTAATCGGGGCCTAGGCGGACAGGGTTTTAATTCGCGGAGATCTCTACTCCTATATAGGGTGAACAATCAGGCAGTGAGCCTCCAGAAGCTGGCAATATGGTTGTATTCGTTGTTGTTCTTCTATGTGTGGGGTGCCACGATAGCAGAGGTTTTGTGTCTCTGCTAGCGCGGAGCCCCTTTCTTGCCTGAATTGGTGCCTAAGGCGCCAATCAGCGAATCCTTACCGATGCCCCGCCTTTTCTCATCTTCTGATTGGCCTACTATTCCAAGAACAATCGCGACAGCCATTGTGCGCCGTCGGCGACGTTCTGCGAATGGGCCAATTAGTAATCTGCGAAGGGCGGCGGTCATGTGAAATCCACAGGGAGCGCCATAAAATTCTCGGGGTTCTCAGTAGTTATGTTTTCTGCAATTATATTTGTTCTTCACTTTGCAAAATTCGATATACACACATACTGTCGGTATAAATGCGTCTGGGAGCGCTGTGGGCGCCCGCGTGGTCACGTGTGGGCACACGTGGCCGCTGGGCATAATCCGAAAGATAGGGGTAGCGCGAGGAGCGGTCCCTACAGGAGTAATTTGCCCACCAATTTGTGTGTTTCGTACTTTGGAGGAGACAAGCAGCTTCACCAACAGATCAATTGTATATCTTCCACCAAGAGGAGGACGTACAGGATCTAGAGTGACTTGTATTCAACAGCTAACCTACACCTATTCACTTGTACCCTTTGTTTTTATCCGTCTCGTATGGATCGACACATACAGAGGTAAGCGGCAACGAATACTCCGCTTAAGTGGTGCTGTATCTTTATCGATAGTGGGTACTCCTCCACCACAATCCTCGAAGTCCCAATCGACCGAACACAACAACAATGCTGTCTGCCGACACCATTTCTGGCGCCCAGGCGTCACAAGATGGTGCGGACGAGCTCAATCAATTTGAGTCTTTAGCCTTTCGCCTAAAGCATGCAGACGATCCCCCAGCACGGTCGACCGAGGAGCCATGCACGGCCACATTGACCGACGGCTTTCCTAGGCTTTCGCCAGACTTGGGCGCCGACCCAGAAGAGGCGCTGCATGATCATTTGCTGGAGGATGAAGACTATATTCAGTCCTATTCCCATCGCCGGACACGCCGTTGGCAGGCAAGACGGCCACCCAACACTGTCGACAGGCCACTGCGGTCGGCCATCGGCGGTCGAATTGGCAAGGCAATGCCGTCGCACAAAGTTCGCTCGCTCCGGAGACTGGCTGCACAAAGTAGCAATAGCAGCAGCAACAGCAGAAAAACCCGGCGGTTGCTCCCGGCGCGACAGTTTATCCGCCGCAAGGCTCCGCCGACGATCATGTCGCTGCCTGAACCTGTCCCGGCAAACGACATCTGGACAGCCCTGTTGGCGCTTCCCGGCTTCTCGTTCTCTACAGCCATATGGGAGGCTAGCAGTCTGGGACCCCGTCTTGGACGCCTGCTGGCTGACCCTGGAATCGTCATCAAGTGCGGCCGTTCTTTGAAGCGCCGGAGACTACCCAATTTCCTCCTCCTGATGCTCGTTTTTCCTATGCAGTCTCACCACGGCCGCGGTACGATTGAGAAAAACTGTAGCTATGCACCTGGTGATGAGCACGACCCGGCATTCTGGCAGCGCTTTGCCGTTGCATTCGGACTGTGGATGGGGCTGCAAGGCGGCAGCCAAGACGAAATCTTGCAGGGCGGAAATATTCTACGCGATCTAGTGTTCTTTCTGAGCACGTCACGCTCACGGTTCCTCGGACATGGACGGGAAATCCCGCTTGCGGACGAACAGCAGGACCAGTTCGTTCCTCTCACTGTCTGCCAAGAACCTGAACCGCCAGGCAGTCAGACGCCACTATCTAGACGGCGGCGGACAATAGTGGGTGACGAGACGGACGACGAGACGACGGAAAAAGACCACGATGACAGCGGTGCCGTTGGAATAGGAGACGGGGAAAAATTGACGGTGAAAACTGGGCAGCCGACCCAGCTGCAGCGACGGGTGAGTGTGGCCACCGACGCCTGGATGCTGTTCTTGGACAAGGCCAACTCCGTGGATTTTGATGTGGAGATGCTGGCGACCATGTGCATATAATTAATAGCGTAAGATATTTTGCCACAGTGAGCCCGTATAGCTCAGTGGTAGAGCGCAGCACTCGTAATGCTGAGGTCCACGGTTCGATCCCGTGTGTGGGCATGGAATTCTTTTTGCTGTAGTATCTAGCAATTTGATTAGTTAGAAGAAAATGGAAACCGTTTTTACATCGAGACAATTGTCCTCTGAAATTGTTGTTAGAAGGAGGACAGAAGTGGGTCCCAGTCCAGGTAGATCTGTGCCGATGACCAGGTACCTGTGACCTATGCATAGCTGTGCGCCCCTGAAAATGCCGCATTAAAGGGTAGTCAGGACTTCGCATTCTCTAGAGCGACACAGACAACGATCAACTAGCTACCCAAATATCATCTGACATAAACCACCATATCACAAACATAGTCACAATACCCCAGATTACCAGAGCATAATTCAGAGTCCGCGCCTTGGCGTGGTGGCCACGACCCAGCCGTCCCACAGAACAGAGATGACCTGAAAAGGCTTGCTGAGGCGGCCGAGGCTCCACGCCGGCCGGGGGAACTTCTCGAGCATCAAAAACGACGCGTTGTTCTGTAGCCATGCTTCCCCGCGTCGTGCCACAGGGCGGCATCGAGCTGTGCGGCAACATTGTGCCCGAAAGAATTTGTACGGTCCCCGCAAGCCTTTTCACGTGCTGCTAACAGCACATACTGTTCTGACCTTGTCTCTTATCTGGTATCTTCTAGATAAGACGGCATTTCCCGATCCAGACGGGTACGATCCTTACCGCTGGCTGTCATCAGACGAATTTAAAATGCACTACGAGATCAGTTCTACATTCTTCTTTCCAAAGGAGCCCATGTCTGCATAGGCAACCAGGAAGTTCCGTGAAATACACGTTGGCATCTAACTGGTTGGTTTCTCGTACTATGAGATGTATCTGTCTCTCTCGCAGCTGGACCGGCAATTTTGCCTCCACCGCCATCATGCCGCGCCAAGGATGGCAGCGAGTCAAGCTTCTGGCGCGGAGAAGATGGGTGGTAGCGGTTCCAACAGGGAGGCTCTTGGTGAAGGCTGTCCCAAGGATGTAGCCGTATGATAAAATTAAATTGTGTGGTGTTCATCACATCTGATCTGCTTCCGTGCCGCCTATCATATTGCTACTTCCAGAGGCACAGGTGGCTGCAGCCATGGCGTAAAGCGTAGGCATGGAAACCCTACACTCAAGTATCCTATATTTGGTTCAAGCAGTACGCTTTGAATACAACAGCCTCGCAGTCATTTTAGACATATGCCAAAAAGTCTTTATATCGTTTAATGCCTGGAGAGACAGACATACGTCAGGGCTGATCAAAAATGGCAATGGGCAAATGGATGGTAAAAGGCGAGGCAGCAGCAGCACACTTTTGGTTTTCCGTTCGAGATCCAACCGCCGTAGTCATCCGGATTCCGTTGTGATTCAAAAAGGAGCATCTGCAAAAGATTGAGATTGTTCGGACCAATAATGTTAAGTTGTCGATTGACTCCGCATTCGTTGGAAGAGTCCTTGTAGCTCGATTGGTTGGCATGGTTGATGGAAAAATGGGAAAATTGTCACATACAAAGGGAGATACAGGGGGGGAGGAAAATTGATTTTTAGGGCATAAATATCAATTTCAGTGGCATTTCAGAAGTTGATCCACTGTAAAGGTGTTTCAACTTGCATGGTCCATCAAAGCAAAACCACACTTATTTTCTGATCACACTCCTTCTCAACGAGAATGGCCTTCAGAACGCCAAAGATGTGAAGAGATTGTGCCAACTTTCGTCTCGCTCGTGTTGCTGTTAGATATACCCGACGACTGTATAAAACAAATTGCACACATTCAAGTTGGAAACATACATAATAAGGCCATCGAAGCCATGGAGTGGTAGATCTACAGCGGCGCTGATATATTCACTGCACTTGCGCCGGGGTCGTCTGCTTGCAGCCAGGGTACGTTGTAAGTCAGAGGCTGGTTAAGGAGCCTACCTCTATCACGAAGGTCACAACTTTAGGTAACAAATCATGATTTGTAGACCTCTGGTTGGTAAGATATTCATGAGACATAAAATGTATTTAACTAGGCAGGTCCGAAAATAGACGGCGGTACCATTCCTCCGGTCACACCGAAGTTTACTGCAAGAAACTAGGTTATAAAGCCAGCCTCTGCCTGCTTTTGCAGGATAAAAAGCAAAGCTGCACTTCGCGGCGCCGCTTTTTGTTGCCATAGCGGCAACTTTACACCGCCTCCGCGGCATACCAAGGCGGCGGGTTCTGTCCATCATGGGACTCTGTCCTCTTCTATGTCGCCGGTAGTCGGGTGCCGAGTAGGCTTAACCTATAACTATCTTCAATTATTAGTGCGAACCGACTTTGGACTGTAAGATGGAAAGATTGAGTGGGATGATCAGAAGGAGTGTGTTTTAATCAAGCAAAGCAAGCTTCGTAAGGTACAATCGTAGCGAAAAAAGACATCATGTCATAGGGTGATTTTAAAGAGAAGGAGCTGGCAGACGTACCCGAGCCTTGAAAGCAGTGACGTGCGCGATGCTGCTGGTCGGAGAAGGTTGTATGTGCTGTTTTACTTTCCGCGAGATCCGTAAGATCTGCCAGACTACTCTGGCCGCTTCATGCCTGTTGCAGACCCGAACCCACTGAAAGCAGACAGGACACCATCGACGAGCGCCTTAGCCATGCCCTGGCCGCGCTGGCTCCGGCTTTCGCCGCCAAAGCCCCCGGGCTGGTCGCCGTTGCCCACGGTTGGTAGCACATTGTCGCTCGCGGACAGACTGACGAAAAGGGCAAAAGGCACGAGCCAGACGCAGAGGCCAAAGTAGGAAGCGATCTCGGTGAAGGTCGGAGCATCGGTGGGCATCTCGTAATAAGAAGACATATTCTTGAACATGTTTTCTTGGTAGTTGGAAAAGTAGCGGAACCACGCGTAATGGTTGAGTAGGACCAGCACTGGGACGTTAGCGATATGCGGAAAACGGGAGAAGCGACGTACCACACGAGAGAATGAACAATGGGTCGGCTAGTTGCACGTAGGGAAATCGCCGCATATTCCCGAGATAGACCACGTGGGAAAAGACTCCCAACGCTGTTTGCCAGAGAGGAAAGCCGTCGACGAGGCAGAGGATGAGCTGCAGACCGACAATAGAGTAGATCAGACGTGTCAGAAAGCGTTTTGCTATCACCGTGTGCTCCTCCACCAGCTCCGACAGGTAATAGAGGCCGGAGGCTGTCGCAGTTAGTGTCGGAACAGACAAAAAGGAACAAGGGCAAACACACCTATTGCCAGCGTTAGGAAGAGGAAGCCCACGATGGAGCCCAAGTAGCCCACGAGAGGAAAGATCCACATGATTGCGGTGGCTTTTTGGTGCGGCTTCACATCCCACGCAAGAGTGTGCGAGGGCCGACGCGACGATGAGAGTGTCGTTGTCGTGCTGGAGATAGGTGGCTCGATAGCGTGTTCTTGTCCCAGGGCTCGTGTTTTGGCCGGAATATCTGGTTTCTCCGGAGTTAATCCGTGGTATCGATAAGATAAGCTTCCCAGCCCCGCCAAAATCTTTTGAAGATTTTCAAGACTCGTCGTCTCCGGCCTGTGTGGATTTAATTTGGTTGCGTTTCTGCGTTTTTAAAACACAAAGAGCTCGACGGGCCACCATCTGCCACAATGTCTCGGCCCGAAGATACTCTGTTAGTGGATGTATGTGCCGTTTCGGGGAAAGACTAACTTTTCTTGCTGCGCAGTGCAGCCGATATTCACTACAACGACACGGAGGCGCGCAAATACACGACGAGCTCTCGAATTCAAAATGTGCAGGCACAGATGACACATCGTGCGCTGGAACTGCTCGACCTGCCCGGGCCGAGCTTCATTCTGGACATTGGCTGCGGCAGTGGCCTGTCGGGCGAGATTTTGACCCTGTCGGGTACGACGACACGGCGGCGGCGGCGGCGGAATAGCCTCAACGAGGTGATGGAGGACGACGACGGCAATGCGAACGACTACAGCGAAGATGAGAACGATGACAATGACGACGAGAGCATCGTGGAGGAGGAGGGCGGCGGCCCGCACATCTGGGTGGGCATGGACATTAGCCCGTCGATGCTGGACGTGGCGCTGCAGCGCGACGTGGAGGGGGACTTGCTGCTGGCAGACATGGGCCAGGGCGTGCCATTCCGGGCCGGATCATTTGACGCGGCGATCAGCATAAGCGCGCTGCAGTGGCTGTGCAATGCAGAGAGCAGCGACACGTCGCCTCAGGGTCGGCTGTCCCGTTTCTTCAACGGGCTCTACGCGGCGCTGCGGCGGGGCGGCCGTGCAGTGTGCCAGTTTTACCCCAAAAACGACTCACAGCGGGCCATGATCACACAAGCGGCGGTGCGGGCCGGCTTTGGAGCGGGCATCCTAGAGGACGACCCGGGCACCAAGAACGTCAAGGTGTACTTGGTGCTGACGGTGGGCGGCACGGTGGCGACGGGCAACGGCGACATCACGGGCGTGGTGGCCGGCCTGGACGACGTGGACATTGTGGACGAGCGGCAGCGGGGCCGTAGTGGCAAGGGTGTGGCGATGAAAAAGGGCAGCAAGGCGTGGATTGCGAAGAAGAAGGAGCAGATGGAGCGCAAGGGCAAGGTGGTCAAGGCCAACTCCAAGTACACTGGACGGAAGCGGAGGATCGCGTTTTAGGAGCCCACGGGATCGAGTTGCCGAGACCAGTGCCCAATGGGGGCTGTGGTAAACTGCGGCTGTTTTGCATTCCGACGTCGAGGTATCTGGGTGGGGATAATGATTTATGGCCAATAACACTGCATGTCAATGGCGAATCTGTGCATTAGCCTGCGAGGTTACGTATCGTACGAGTTAAACAACAAGACACCCGCCGGACGGAGCACTCCGATTCAGACTGTTTTTTTCTTCTTTTCATTTCCGCGTTCTCGCTCTTTGGCGAGAGAAATGTGGAGCAGCCGTAGTCGCACGGGGAAAGGTAAAACCCCAGAGGCCTGGCCGCATGTCTCGGCCTAGAAGCTTGTGCCAGCAGGGTCCAGGCAGGGCGACTGTCAGCTCGGTTGGCAGCAAGCTAATGCGTTTATGCAGGACGACAGCGGGGTGGTTGATAGGCGGTTGATGGACTGCACCCGACACTGGTGGCCGCTCTGGTAACTGCCGCTGCTGGCGCCGACTGCCTCTGCCGCGCCCGTTGGTGGATCGTGCAGCCAAATGGACGCCCCGGCCGCCGGCTCACCGCCGTTATCGTGCATCGAGGCGGCAAGTCGTCGAGGCGTCGAGGCGTCAGATCAAGACGCCGGGGATGTGGGGCTCTGCGTATTACGTGGGTCGTCTGGGCCCGGTGGACGCCCCTGAAAATACAGTTGGAGTGGAGCTTGTCGGTCGCCCATGCTGATTGGACAGGGCAGTGTAAATTGCATTCATCACCGAAACATCCATGTTTACTCGATTAGACAGGCGCTGTGCAGAGGAAACAAGGCACCCGCGCAAAGTCGTCCAGCGCACTGCGTTTGTCGAGCGCGAGTACTCATATACTACTACCGCCATCAGCCGCTCGTACCACACGCCGCTGACGCAGCTGCACGATCACGCCCGATACGCGCCGCTACTTAGCCCCAGCCACCCCTTTCTGGCTGACCTTGTACTCGTATGCAGTACTCTCCGTGCCGATGTGTGTCCCGCACTGTCCCTTAATCTGCCTGTGTGCGTCGGCCAAATTACAAGCCACCACATCCGCCCGCTCTGCCCCGATGCAGCTAGATACAGTTGGCCCCGCTCGCTGCATTGTCCGGTAATCACTGTATACATGTTCCTGCCATACCGCTAGCGCCGCGAACTACAGCTAGACTGCACCCAGACTGCCGTTGCAAAAGGGATCCGTCGTCTTGTCCTTTTTCTCCCTCACGTCTTCTTGGCCTTCGCTCGCTTCGCCTGGCCCTGTCTGGATTCTCTCGCTTCCTACGCATTCGTTTCCCACCCTGCACTTCTCTGAGGTCATATACTCTTGCATTCGCTTTTGGACCGCTCTCGCGCTTTGACGCTTCTTCGTGCTGTCTTGTTTTCATCACACTTTCCATCTTGGACATTTGACTTGCGGCTTCGCTTTTTCTTCTCTCCCGTCCTTACGATCGTCACATTCCAGTCGGCTCCTTAGCCCGTTTTGCTCTGCTTCTTTGCTTCTGTGCCTCCTTCAGTTGTTTGCTTCTAAGAATAACTTTGTTTGGCATTTTTGGATCGGCAACTCTATTTCGCGGAATCTCTAGACTGGCTATTCTTGTCGCGTCCAACCGCTCCACGGCCTGAGCACATCAGGGGCATCCTTCCATCTGTCACAGGCAAGGCACAGTTTTCCCGGTTGTGCTTCGCTGCGTCGCCTGTGTGAAACCACAGCCTGATGCCACGCTATTCCGCCATTCTTTCGTGACACTTTATTCCAACTACAGCTGCTGTTGCAGCCGCCGTCCAATTTTCGCTCGATCGCTAGCTACAGGTGGCAGAAACTCGGACGATCCGGCCTCACGCGCGATTCCTATCCACCCCTTCTCTCGACAATTGAACACCGACCAGCTGAACGCCGTCACCTCTTCTAACACGCCTTCACAATATGCAATTATGATGCTGTACGAGCCCTCTGTCGGATCCATTACCCTTAGCCCGGACTCGCCGCCAGGCATGACGACCTCCAAGTCGTCCAAATCGTCCTCCTTCCACTCGCTCAGCTCCGAAGACAACAGCGTTCTATCCGATGTCAACCACTTTGAGGATATCGGCCTGGAGGACGACGCAGTCTCGCACCTCCATGACCGTGATACTACCTTTAAGAGTCTGCCGAACCGCTTCTCCGCTTCGTTTACCGCCGATCTCCGCGCTGCCTCGATCCAGCAGAAGTTTCCCCATCAGCACTCCTACGCCCCCCGCGAGCTGGCTCGGGCACGGCCGCGCCAGACAGCCCTCCCCAATGGTCTCTCGACAAGTCTCCCCCCGCGCCGGCCGTCCTACCCGAGTTTGCACGTGCACGTGCGCTCAGCCGACGTCCGCAGCACGAACACCAACGCTCTGCTTCCCGAGTCATTTGCCACCAAGAGTCCATCCCGCTCATCTTCGACCCTCTCGTTCCGGCAGCACAGCCCGAGCCCACGCGTTCATTCGACGCCTGGCCTTAAGGACCCGGCGCTGCCCGTCAAGCCCAGAAGGAGCAGCTGGCAATCGGCACGCGAACGCAAGACAACGCTGCAGCTCGAGATGGAATGCGATGAAGACGAGGGCGACGACATCCCTGACGGTCTGGTTCTCGACAACGTGCCGATATCACCACGCCCGCCGTCTGAACGGTCACGGCCGGTGAGCGCGGCGAGTTCGATTTCGGGCTCGCCGGACCGCAGCAAGGAGAAAAATAAAAGTGTTGGCAACGGCACGCCGCCAGTTGCCCGCGCTCAGGGTTCTTTACGCTCGCCGACGTGGAAAATGGACGCGCTTAAGTCGCCGAACGCGGCCATGAGCCCGGTCAAGATGCGGGCCAAGAGCTGGACGGCAGCGCTGTCGGAGCTGAGCTCAGAGGCCAAGGAGCTGACGGAGAAGCTGGAGGAGCATGCGGACGAGGTGCAGCACAAGTCGCAGGCGCAGCGGTCAAGCACGGGCTCAATGCCAGCGGTGCGGCGGACCGTGACAGACCCGGCAGACAACAAACCGCGACACAAGTCGGCACTGCCGGAGCTGCCGCCGTTGCGGCGGAGCAACATTATGATTGACCCGCTACCGGTATCCAAGGAGAAGGAGGCAGTGCTGTCGCGCACACGGCCCTCGTGGCTGCCGCCTAAGGATCCGGCCGAGGAGAAGCGCCACCTCAAAGAATACCGGAAGATGATGGCGCACAGCTTAGAGGCGGAGCGGCGGCGCGAGGCTGACAAGCGCGTGCGGTCCGACTGCCGGGACACGGCAGCCAAGGGGTTGATGCAGATCTGGGAACAAGACATTATCCCGCGGTGGTCGGACGCCGTGCGGGAACGGCGGACGCGCGATCTGTGGTGGCGTGGCGTAGCGCCGCGCAGCCGGGGCGCGGTTTGGACGCGGGCGATTGGCAACGAGCTAGGCCTGACGGAGTCGTCGTTTGCGGCAGCGTTGGGGCGGGCGCGCGAGGTGGAAGACCGACTGCGGGCCCAGACGGCGACGCCGGAAGACGAGTGCTATGCAACGCACTTTGCGGCGATCCGGCGCGACATTGCACAGCATACGTGGAAGGAGCTGCGGATTTTCCAGACGGGGGCGCCGCTGCACCTCGGGCTGGTAGATGTGTTGATGGCATACGCCATGTACCGCAGCGACATTGGATATGTCTCTGGGTGCAATGTAAGCCACGGCGTGTGTTGATTTCTATCGATTTGTGTTGAATTCGCTTCTAACGACCAGACCACGGCGGCACTTTTACTGTTGAATCTGCCCGGCCCCGCGTCTGCGTTTGTGGCGCTAGCCAACGTATTGAACCGGCCGCTGCCGCTGAGCTTTTACGCGGCCGACTCAGGGGCTAAATCCTCAGCCTACAATCTGATGCTGCAGACACTGCTGCGTAAATCACCTGCGCTCTTTGAGCACCTCACTGGTCTGCAGGACAACGATCCCGACTACTATCTCTGCGGCCTGTTCACGTCGCTGTTCACGAATTGCCTAGCCCTGGATGAGGCAGCGCGGCTCTGGGACGTATACGTCTTTGAGGGCGACATGGTGCTGGTGCATGCCGGCGCGGCCTTTTTGATGCGGCACGAGATGGAGCTGCTCGGTGCCAACACGCAGGATGCGGTGCTGGCGATCCTCGAAGGCGCCGCCGACGAGGCCGAGCCGCGGCGGGCGGTCGTGGCCCAGTCGGGCGAGGAAGACCGCTGGATCAAGGCCGTCAGGGCCGCTGGCAAGTAGGAGCCGCCTCCAGTCCCGGCGTCCCCCCCACCATCCCCTTGTACATGCCATCACGACCATTGCCAGCGCTTGTTTTTCCTTCTTCTTTTCTGGACGGTGGTCCAGGCCGTTTTCTTATTGGGCATACTTAATTTCTGCACCCGGTCATGCGAGCCATGCCTCCTTTTTGGATTGGATGTTGTTCCGCGGGCGTTTCTTGTCCGCGCAGGTTTGGTTTTGGGATGTAATTAGTGCGCGAACATAGAGCCGCACGGCGTCGTCTACCTCTACAGCGTGTGCGTGACTCCTGTCCCTGGGGCGGCCGACCGTGTTCGACCCGCAGTGGCGAGATATCGGCTCCAGTGTCGGCGCCAGGAACCGGCCAGCCTCTCGAACAGGCGATTTTATTGTTGGGAAGACTGAGCCGCGTCGATCTCGGACAGCTGCAAGGAGCGTGTATCGTAGCACGGGCAGCGAGAAACGTGGCAGGCCCTGTTGAGACGGAGGCGGCCACGACGGCATGGAGACGCAGATTCGTACTCGTAACAGCTCGGGCCAAAGGCAGGCACAGCGGCCTTCAAGAGTTGGCAAAGCGGGCCGCGCCAAGACGGCCGGCCAGCGAATCGGTATTGGATGCAAATGGGGGGAAGATCCAGAGCAGAAAGCAGCCATCGCAGACGCGCAAATGCCTTTGGGCGGGATGGGCACATGCAAGGCAAAGATACCGATAACCCGATTGTGCGTAGCACAAGCCAACCGCTGGCGACTTGTCCCGAGGTTAAGGGTCTGACTAGAGGCTTCCGGTATCTTACTCTATTACTTGGCAATTCGCGTTCGTTCCGTTGCGGCACGTGGAAGCGTGTCCCGATCGGGGCAAGGTCGCTGTGGCGCCGCGGTACTGCCTCAACAAAAATCTCGCCAGGCCTGCTCCGTACCCCAACGAAAAACAGCGGGTCCGCTGTCCGAAACCAGCACCGCTTTCCCCTGGGTAAATTGTCTCTGACATGTGAAGAGTGTTGTAAGTGCAGAGGAGGCGAGGGGCGAGGGGCGAGAGGGTGTGTGCGGCGAGTCTGTTGGTTTCTGTGTGTTGGTTTCTGTGTGTGTGTGTGGCCGGGGCTGAGTGGCGGCAGTGAATGACAGACGGCACAACAGGCCAGAGAACCAAAACAGAAGCAGTTGCGCGCTGACTGTCTTGTTTGCTGCGTTTTTTCTCATGTCAATGCCTCTCCACGTCTACCCGGCTTCTGTCGCCGCCGTTGGGGCAGAGCGCCGGAAACAGGGCGGTGAGGAGGAGCCAGGCTCGTCCAACCATTGCATAACGATGCCGGTTTGGAGCAAACTGGCGTGTTCTCCTGCCGTCTGTCTGATTTCTGCTCCCTAATCCGCACCCGTGCGAGTGCCTTATAGCTGTTTTGTGCCGCCTGCCAGGACGCCCTAGCCAAGAGACGCCGAGACAAAGGCAGAAACTCGCACGGTTGCCGTTTGCTTTAAAGTTTTGCCTCTCCACACATTCACGGCACCGCCTCCTTCTTTCCATCCAACCCTTTCCTTTTCTCCTTCTCCTTTTTGGCCTTTTGCCTTTTTGGACTTTTGCTCCTTTTGCTCCTTTTTGCTCCTTTTTGCTCCTCGTCCTTTTAGCCCTAGCCCCTCTTCCCTCTATATATCTGCTCCTGGAGAGCCAGCGGGCGTCGTTGGTAGCTCGGCAGTGGTCGTCGTCGTCCCGGTCCCTCCCTCTCATCCTGTTCTCACTTTGATCCCGCCTCTCACCCCCCTCGCCTCATCATGGCTTCTACAGCCTTGGCAAAGAACCCGGCCCTGCGCCGCACCATGACCTCGGCCACGTCCGACTCGGACGCCTCATCGCCGTCGACCGCTGCCCACTCGCCGGCCGACTCACCGCGGCCCTCTGCCTCGTCGACCTCGCTGTCGTCGCTGTCGTCCATGGACGAGATCGCCAAGCCCACTGCCGGCGCCCCCCCCACGACTGCCCCGTACGGCAAGCTCGTCGACACGCTGGGCAACGAGTTCCAGGTGCCCGACTTCACCATCAAGGACATCCGCGACGCCATCCCTAAGCACTGCTTTGTCCGCTCCGGTCTGCGCGGCATGCTGTATGTCTTCCGCGACCTGCTGTATCTGGCCGTCACCTTTTATCTTTTCCACACCTTCAACACGCCCGCCTTTGTGCCCAGCACCCTCATCCGTGGTGTTCTCTGGGCCGTCTATGGCTTCCTGCAGGGCCTCTTTGGCACCGGCATCTGGGTCCTCGCCCACGAGTGCGGCCACGGCGCCTTCTCGCCCTCCAAGACGTTCAACGACGCCGTTGGCTGGGTCCTGCACTCGAGCCTGCTCGTGCCCTACTTCAGTTGGCAGCTCTCCCACAGCAAGCACCACAAGGCCACCGGCAACATGGAGCGCGACATGGTGTTTTTGCCGCGCACTCGCGCAGAGCATGCCACCCGCATCGGCCGCCTTGTCCATGAGCTGTCGGAGTTGACCGAGGAGGCCCCGCTGTACACGCTCACCATGCTGCTGGCCCAGCAGCTCTTCGGCTGGATCAACTATCTGATGACCAACGTGACTGGCCACAACTACCACGAGCGTCAGCGCGAGGGCCGCGGCAAGGGCAAGCGCAACGGCTTTGGTCACGGCGTCAACCACTTTGATCCCCGCAGCCCCATTTATGAGAATCGCGATGCCGGCCTCATCGTGCTGAGCGACATTGGCCTGGCCATCATGATCACCATCCTCGTCGTCCTCTGCCGCAAGTATGGTCTGGCCAACATGGCCGTCTGGTATTTTATGCCGTATTTCTGGGTGAACCACTGGCTGGGTGAGTCTTCCGATGTGTCTCGTGTTTTCCTCCGTCTTGTCTCTTTTCGTCTTGTCTTCGCGCCGTCTCATCTGCTGTCTTCGTTTTTGTTTTCCCTCGTTCGTGCTAACCGCGCAGTGGCAATCACCTTCCTCCAGCACACGGACCCGACGCTGCCGCACTACACGCCGGATGCGTGGAACTTTGTGCGTGGTGCCGCTGCCACCATTGACCGCGAGTTTGGCTTCATCGGCCGCCATCTGCTGCACGGTATCATCGAGACCCACGTTTTGCACCACTATGTCAGCACCATTCCCTTTTACAACGCCGACGAGGCCACCGAGGCCATCAAGGCCGTCATGGGCCGCCACTACCGCGCCGACGTCCGCGACGGGCCCTGGGGTTTCATTCGCGCTCTCTACACCAGCGCTCGCTTCTGCCAGTGGGTTGAGCCCAGCGCGGAGGCCACCGAGCAGGGCCAGGGCGTGCTCTTCTTCCGCAACTTCAACGGACTCGGTGTGAAGCCAATGAAAATGGAACCGCCCGCCGTGGCTGCGTAGGAAAAGTTTTTTTGGAAGATCCCCAATCGGTTTCCAGGACAACTCAAAAAGTCGTTTTATCGAGTCGCATATTGAACATTGACGCCACAGTTGTTACGCCATCCGTTGGAAAGTCGGAGGCTGTCTGGACCAAACGATAGAATTATCGTATATAGCACAGCGTCACAATACAGTAAAATCTCAAATCGTGGCCGTGTGCAATGTAGGAAGAAGAAAGCCAAAAGACGTGGGAGGGTCATCGTAAGATTAAATAACTCTCGGGCTCAAAACTGTCCGTTGAATGCGGGGGAGAAGGCCAATCACGTCGCCGGTCGCCGCTTCCGTTTCGAGCAATACGACTGATCGTAGGCAAGGCCGTTGCGCCAACGTCAAGAGATAAGCTACTCTATGAGCCGTCTGATTTGCTGCTAAGTGCAGTCGCTGTGACGTTGAGTGCGACGTCACGTCGATTGCTCGGCTTGTATCTGACTGTGTCTGCAAAATGCATTTCTGTCCGTATATCTGTCTGTATTTCCATGTATATCTCTTCATTGTGCTTTTGTTTCCGGTGGCGACCATTCTTGAGGGGTTCAGCTTTTTTCATATTTTCGCATACCCCACCTCTTCATTTAACAGCACCTCCAACAAATGCAAATCCCGCGCAAACAATTTCCACAAAGTATCTTACCAGGAAAAGACTGGATGTCACAGACACAAACACAACACCGCCCCCCGTCTGTCACAGTACCACTGACCCGATCCCCAGACCCTACTGATCTTTTGAGACCAATCACGGATATTCTTCGCCGCACGTCAGCACTCCGTCGTCGTTGTAGATGCCGGCATCTGGTGCATTAGTCTGGTAGCAAAGATGCGGGAGACAGCGTCCAGAACATACTCAGCTGAATGGCCGAGTTGGCCCGGATGCCGTCCATCGTCGTGCAGATACAGTGCAGCGTATGGCCGACCGCCGCGCACGTCGAGCAGTACATTGAGAACTTGCCGCTGCGCTGTCAGAAGAGCAGGCAAAGGAATGCCAGACATACTATGTTGACCAGTTCAAACTGCCATTCCGCTGGCTGACGCCAAGGCAGAGGTTCAGGTCCAGCGTCGTGTTGCGCGGCGTCCACGCTCTGTTGTTTTCCAGGCAAGTTGCCGTTAGCAGGTTCAGGTGGCCCGTCGCGCCTCGATGCAGTTGCGTGTTGTAGCACGTCCGCGTAAAGTTGCCTGACAGCGCCGACACGGCCGCGGCCGCGGCAAAAAGCGACAGCCAACGCATGGCGAGGCGGAAGACGAACGAGGGTTTGCTTCCCACGCGATGCTCGCGATGCGGCGGGGTTGCTCTTGGGTGCGCGTAGATTGGACACGGAGTTTGCAACACCGATACCACTTGAACCAACAGAAGCAAGAAAAATGCCAAACGAGGTTCCAATGTTGCACGACTGCCTGTTCGGCCGAGATGTTTTTCAGGTCACGTGTTGGGGACGACTGCAGACTGTAGGCAAGAGCCAACTTTGTCTAACCCTCTGGCAGAAACCCTTTCCCCAAACCATCCTTCCGTTTTGATCCATTTGGCACGCGCCTACTGTACTATCTCCTCGGACTCCTCCAAAACCTCCTCGACGATCTCCTCGACCACCTTTTCCTCCTCGCCCACAGCAAGTTGCTCCGTTTTCTTTTGGAGCAGCTCCTCGATCATCGTCTTGGAAATGTGCAGCTCCTCGCGCTCCTCGTCCAGGTCCTTCTCCACGATCTCCCGCCACTCCACCCACTCCTCGAGCAGCCGCCGGCGCCGGTCAATGACCTCCTGGTCCGCGCCAGCTATCCGCTCTGCATCCTCCTGGTCAAAGACCCGCGAGTACTCGCGCAGATTCTTCCGGATCGTCTTCTGCTCGTCCTTGGACAGCAGCGACGCCGGCCGCGGCCGCCACTGCCACTGCTTGAACTTGTCCAGGTGCTCTTCGCGAAGAAGATCGCCCCGAAAGTCGTACACGTGGTAGCCATTCTCCATCTAAGAGGTGTCAGTGTCTGGCAAAATCAATCTGCAAGCCATCCCATGGGGGGTACGTACGCTGTGCTTCCATGCCGACGCCCAGGTGGCGACAAAGCGGCCCGAAGGATCCCACTCGACGTCCGTCACGCCGTAGTGGTCGGCCGTGTTCATAAGCTGTAGGTTGGCCGTCAGGTCCTTTTCAGCCTCGGGCTTCTCGCCCTCAAAGTCGACGTCGTAGAACTCGAGCTCGGACGACTGCTGGCTGTGCACCGTCGCGATCACAACAAAGCGGCCCCGGGGCGACCAGTAAATAGCGTTGCTGTTCTTCTTCTCGAGCGTGCGCACGTGCTTAAAGTTGCCCACCGCATTGCCCTTTGCCTTTTCCGGTGCGTAAAACGATACAGACGTCTTGGGGGGGACCGCCGTCGCACCCACCGGCTCTGTCGTCGTGATAATCACAAAGCGGTCGCCCTTGGGCTCCCAGGCAAAATTGATCACTGTGTCTTTGATCGTGTCCAGTACCTCGACCGGCACGCCTTTTTCCTTGACTCGGAAGATCTCGAGCGTCGTGGCCTGCGACTTTTTCGACTTTGAGTGCCGGTCCACTTTTACGCAGAGGTAGGCCGCGTCCGACTGCCAGTGGAGCTTCGCGTCTGAGACGCTGAACAGGTTGAGTGTGCGCACAATCTCCTTGGATGGGATGCTCATCAGGCCGACCTTGGCCGGGTTGCTGCCAATCTCGGGCGTCCAGTAGCAGAAAAGCTGCTCGTACGTCTTGACGCCGTCCCGTCGCGGCAGCGCCGGTGCCCATTCGAAGTCCATGACGCCCTCAATCTTGATCGTCGTTTTGTCCAACAGGTTCATGCGCGGCAGCTCGTACACGGAAATGGACGCGCCCTGTGTTAACCGGGCCACGTACTTGTCGTCCGACGACCACTTGAAGGCAGGCCACGGCGATTTCTGCTGTTGCTTCTCCTCCTCGCTGGCGCCCGGCCGCGACAGGTCAATGTTGGCAAACGACCGCAGCGGCTTCGCGGTCGCCATGTCCCAAATCACATAGTTCTTTCCGTCGTCGTCCAGACTGAGCGCCGGGTGGCCCTCCTCGGGAATCGAAATGGGGCGGCCCGACCAGGTGACGAGATAGTTCTCCTGTGGCGAAAAGGCCACGAGGTTGACAAACGGATGCGGGAAGCGACGGAGGCGGTCCCATTTGGGGCCGCCCCAGAGCTGCACGCCCTGGATGTGCACCGACGTCAGGTACGTGCCGAGCGGCGACCACTGCACAAAGCTTTCGGTCCAGTTGGGCCGGTCGACAATGGTCTCGGGAGACTCCTTTTCATTGTTCCAGCAGACGCCGACATTGTCACCACGGTACATGACAAACTGGTCGCGGCCGCGGCCGGTCGGGTCGGCCAGGAAGGAGCGCAGGTGGTCCTTGGGCACGAATTCTTCAACCGTGGGCGCCGTGTACTCCTCGTCGATGCGACCTTCACGACCGTAGCGCTCGATGTCCGTCAACTTGTTGACGCGCAGAATGTGCTTCTTGTCGAGGGGAACGTTATCGAGCTGACGGATGGCGGCGGCAGCCTCACCGGGAGACGAGAACTCGACAAAAGCGAATCTGGTGATCAGAAAGAGCATGATACAGTATACACCGCCCTGATGACCGAGGACAACCTACTGCAGGGACTTGCCGTCCTCGCCCATCGGCATCTCAATCATGTCCTCCTTTGTCCGGCCCACCGAGTTGAGCTTCTTAAGTAGGAACTTGACTAGCTTGGGCTTCTGTTCCGGCGTGACCTGCGGGAGGCCATCGATCACGACAAAGGTGTCGAGGCCCTCCTCCAGCTGAACCTCGTACTTGGCGCGCAGATCGGAAATGTCGACCTCATCCTCGTCGAACTCGTCGTCGTCGAGGTCTGCCTCACGCAGATGATCGAAAGAAGGAGCCATGGTGTGTCGATGGTCAAGTGGTCAATGTGGCGGTTGGACAAGACAATATTTTGGCACGGCGGGATGGGATCGCTCCTCTTGATATCAAGCACTGAAATTCTCCTTCGTGACAATATTTTCGTTGCAACTTTCAACTTTTCGGTGGGCAAATGTGGGGCAGGTTTGCCCCTCGGCGTGTTGAACACGGCAATTCATTAATCCGGGAGGCGGCGGAACTGCACATATATTCATCCGGTTAGCGGGGTGCCGGCGAAAAAGTGGTAGGTAACCGTTGGAGCTACAGCAGATAACATTTGGTTATTTTCTGCAGTCACGAAAGAGCCACGAAAAATCATCATGGTGAGGCAGCCTGCCCTCGTAGGTTCCAAGCTATGCGAAGCTGTTCTAACCTACCAGGCCTCCTTCAGTCCAACGCAAATTTTTGACGAGGGGACGACGGAAGAGAAAGGCGAGAATGCACGGTTGTCGGCGTTCGTTGGAGCCATTGCAGTCGGCGACTTGGTCAAGAGCACCCTGGGCCCCAAGGGAATGGACAAGATCCTGCAGTCCGCGTAAGTAACTGAGCACTGGGTATTTCTGGTCGGCGTTGGTGGACGTTGCTGACAGACAGGTCGACGGGTGACATAATCGTGACCAACGACGGCGCGACGATCCTAAAGTCCATCGCGCTGGACAACGCGGCAGCCAAGGTGCTGGTCAACATCTCCAAGGTGCAGGATGACGAGGTGGGCGACGGGACGACGTCAGTAGCGGTGCTGGCGGCAGAGCTGCTGCGCGAAGCTGAGAAGCTGGTGGACAAGAAGATCCATCCGCAAACGATTATTGAGGGCTATAGAATAGCGAGCCAGGCGGCACTCAAGGCACTGGAGCAGTCGACGGTGGACAATAGCAAGAATGCGGAGGCGTTCCGGCGCGACCTGGTTGCGATTGCGCGGACGACGCTGAGCTCCAAAGTGCTAGCGCAGGACCGCGACCACTTTTCGGAGTTGGCGGTGGACGCGATCCTGCGGCTGGGCGGCTCTGTGGACCTGAGCCACGTGCAGATCATCAAGAAGACGGGCGGCAAGCTGGGCGAGTCGTACCTAGACGAGGGCTTCATCCTGGACAAGCGGATTGGCGTGAACCAGCCGAAGCGACTGGAAAATGCCAAGATTCTGATCGCTAACACGCCCATGGACACGGACAAGGTCAAAATTTTTGGAGCGCGCGTCAAGGTTGGATCGACGAGCAAGCTGGCGGAGCTGGAAAAGGCGGAACGCGAGAAGATGCGCAGCAAGGTGGAGAAGATCAAGGCACACGGCATAAATTGCTTCATCAACCGACAGCTCATCTACAACTGGCCGGAGCAGCTGTTTGCGGACGCGGGCATCATGTCAATTGAGCACGCCGACTTTGATGGCATCGAGCGGCTGGCGCTGGTGACTGGCGGTGAAATTGCGTCGACCTTTGACCATCCGGAGCTGGTCAAGCTTGGCCACTGTGACCTGATCGAGGAGGTGATTATCGGCGAGGACACGCTGATCAAGTTCTCGGGGGTGGCGGCCGGCCAGGCGTGCACGATTGTGTTGCGTGGTGCGACGGAGCAGCTACTGGACGAGTCGGAGCGCAGTCTGCACGACGCGCTGGCAGTGCTGTCGCAGACGGTCAAGGAGCCGCGGACGACGCTGGGCGGCGGCTGTGCGGAAATGGTCATGGCTAAGGCTGTTGAGGCGGCGGCGACGCGGGTCGAGGGCAAGCGCCAGCTGGCGGTCGGCGCGTTTGCGGTGGCGCTGCGGCAGCTGCCGACGATCCTTGCGGACAATGCCGGCCTAGACTCGGGCGAACTGGTGGCGCGGTTGCGCAAGGCCATCTACGATGGCATGCTGACGTACGGCCTAGATCTGTTTACGCCGGGCGGCGGCCTGGCGGACATGCGCGAGGCCGGCGTGATTGAGAGCTACAAGCTGAAGAAGGCAGTGGTGTCGTCGGCCAGCGAGGCGGCAGAGGTACGTGATGATTTTGGGAACGACTGGACGACGCGCGTCGAATTTCTGCTAACCAAACAGCTCCTTCTTCGAGTAGACGATATCATCCGGGCGGCGCCACGGCGGCGGGAGAGGATGTAGGCTGCTGCCTGTTGGCGGGCGGTCGACGCGGTTGACTGGACGGTACCAGAATAGAATGCTAGAATCCTCTCTCTGCATGGATCTACCACTACGAATGACTACCTGCTCGAACGCATCGCCTCTATGAAATGACTGCCCGCTCGACTGCTACCTGCCCCATGGAGACGTATGCCTGCCGCCGGCCCTGGCCCGTAGCGCCAGCGCCGCGCAGGAGACTGGACCGCGCCGCCTCTATTTTGCGGACGGCGTCGACGCTGATGCACAATGCCGGGTCCAAGGCTTTGAGGCCTGTCTCGCCCATGATAGCCAGGGCAGCCAGGCCGAGGTAGGAGTGGTAAATGTCGGGCGGGCCGCCGGGGACCTTGGCGAAGCCGCCGATGCGGTGCTGCATGCGGTCGAGAAGAAAGCGGCGGCTGGGTGCCAGTAGCGTGCGGTCGACCACAGCGCCGTCGGCGAGGTTGGCCAGCGTGCCGACGGTCCACCAGGCGTAGCACGTGTCGGCCGGCTTGTTACCGCGGCCATTGTAGCCAATGTGCTGCGGGCGGTGATCGAGGGGTTGGGGGGCGTCCAGCAGCGCGGCCACGTCGTCGTCATCATCGCAATCATCATCGTCATCACCCTCGGGTGGGACAAGGCGGCGCGCTGCCAACCAGTGGTCGAGCGCCGCCCGGTCCGGGATGCCCTGGGCAAATAGGGCAGCTCCGTGGCTAGGGCCGGTCGCCGGCCGCGCCAGTAGGGCTAGCGCAGCTATGGCGCAAAAAGCGTAGCCCGCGTGGCTCTCATGCGTCGAGCTCTCGGCAAAGCCGCCGTCATACGTCTGGCCCTGGCGGAGGTAGCGCACGAGCGCGGGCACGTCGACGTCGGGGACCCAGCTGGGGCTGGCCGACTGCACGTCGCCGCGCAGCATCCAGCGGACCATGGCGGCCATGTAGCAGTAGCGCATGTCGGCGCCGCCCGTCACGAGCGGCTGTAGGTGGCCGGAGACGTCGATCACGACAGCCGAGCCCTCGCCAAAGCTGCCGTCGGGCCGCTGCAGCCGCTGGAGCCAGCGCAGCGTGGCGGCACGGTGCACGCCGGAAAAAGCATCCGTGCTTCCCTCGTCTGCAAGCAGCACAAGCAGCTGTAGCGCAAACAGCGTCGCGGCCAGGTTGGCGGTGCCCGAGGCGCCAACAGCTGACAGGCCCGTGGCTGCGTCGAAGCTATCGTAGGCGGCGGCGGGCGGTACGTGGGTCGGGCTGCCGGCAAAGCCACCACTAGGGTGCTGGCAGGCAAGGACCCAGTGGCGGAAGCGGCGGCGGTCGTCAGCGGAGAGGGAGGCGGTCGTCGAGGCGGTCGAGGCAGTCGAGGAAGAAGTCGAAGAAGCCGACAACAGGTCAATGGCGGCGACGATAAAGCAGCCGAGAGTCATGCGCGTGCTGTCGTTGCTAGTGTACTGGTGCGGCAGCAGCGAACGCAGACAGCGCTGCCAATACTGCCGGTGGCAGCTCGTGTCGAGGGGTGTGTCGTCCATGACAGGCAGTACTGCCCATGTCTTCCGTCGAGAATTGGTGTATCGACCCACTCTGAATTTTTGGTACGCCTGGGCTCCTACCCAGATAAAGGCCAATATGAAGTTCTAACTGTCCCTCCTTTCGGAGAAGTATCTCCTCTTGATACTTTCTAGCCTAGGAGCTATTACTCCCCTCTTGGTAAAAGTCTATCGCGAAATTCAGCAGAAAATCTTCATATACCAGCTTAATGGTGACGGACAAGCATCTTGCTAGTGACACAGGTAATGATTAATTTGGGGCACAGGGCCAGGAGCAGCGTGTCAACGACGTACTGTGACAGCCCCACTAGAGGGGCGCCTTGTCCTCTCGCTCTCTCCAGCTAACATCCGGCTTTTCCTGTTGCTAGACTGACGCGAGAATACTACCACTTCTAAGCAATTCCAAAATCCCAACATCCCACATTTTCGCCTCCCAAGCCTGCGTAAAGCAGACGCGGCATCGCATCGGCCAAATTGCTTGACACGCCCTCCTCCACCTGCCACTCTGCTCGCATCTGCGGTCACTAAGCCCCGCCGACAAGGGGTTCCCCGGGTGTCACAGACCCGCCGCCTGGCTTGCTGGTCGCCAGCAAGCATTCTGCCGCTGCACCCCGCCTTACCCCTGAATCCTGTATTTAGTCTGACTTCTGCCTGCATCCTGTATTGTAGCTCCTTGAGCTACGTCTTCGTCTTCAACCCGACCCCTGCCTGCACCTCCTGCGAGACCAGTCCTAGATTATATACTGCCGTTCCCCTGCTCGTCCCCGCCTACCCGACCTCCCGCCTGACCGCCGTGACACCGGGCTTGTTTTCTCAGGCGCCGCCATGTCTCGTTCTCCGCCTACGACGCCGTCCCGGGCAAACAAGCATAAGTTTCCCAAGCTTAACGGCAGCAGCGCATCATGCCAGATTTCCTCCAGCAGCACTCACAACTAAACGCAGATCCGCTAGCTCCTAGAAAGATATCATTCCAAGAGAAGATAGGGGCATTGGCAGCGCCACAGGAGACTTGTTTACGGCATATATCGATTGCATAGCAGGCCTCGTCCAGAGGAAAGACGTTTTGTGGGCGCCGTTTGCCAGCGACCGGCGTTTTCGCAGCCTTGGCGGCCTGTTCACATGGTCTGATCCCGCGGCCCAGGCCTGCATGCTCCTACAGCTCACAGCCATCGTCGAGTTGCTTCGAACCTTCACACTCATATCAAACGCCCGCGAATTCTACATGCAGCCATACTAGCCCTCAACCAAGGGAAGGGCTCTGCGCAAGGTCGACATAGATTTACAGCACACCCCCTCCCCTCTGGTGTAGGCGCGGCCGATTCTGCTGCCCCTCTCGGTCACAGATCCTTTCCATCGTCGAGCTGAAATCTAACCGGGCCTTGGATGGGGAAATGAAGGTTAACCTCGATCTGACCCGCTGCGAGAGGTTTTCGTGTCACAGCCAACGCGGCGGTTCCTGCTCGGATTCTCCCTTTGCAGCTCCTTACTTCGTTTATATCTCTTTGACTGCCTGGGCGCCATGAAGTCGGCGACATCATACAGTGCCCAGACGGACGGGTGCCGCATAGTCACCATGCCCTAGGCCTTTTTCCACATGACCCAGGAGCGGCTTGGCCTTGACCCGACCGTCCGCCAGTGCGGCCCCGAACGCATTATGGCGCTGCGCCATGACCACAGTAAGACAGAGATCGTTCTGGAACAGCAAATCAGTAGGCCGCCGAGTGTTTTCGGCGGTGGGACTGTTAGCAGGCACACCAGGGCATACAGACTTGGGCTTGTCGTCAAGGATTCATGGCAGTACCAATAGCAGCCGTCCGAGGGTGAGATGCTCCAGTTCGCCACCAGGCAGGGTTCTCGCTCGTGGCGCGCCACTACTGCTTGTCATGACACTCCTTCGCTCCCTGACAGAAGTACATGTCACACGGCTCCGTCCCCACTACGTTGCAAAGGAATCACGAACACAGCCGGCCACGTTCAACTCCGCGATCGATTCATAGGCTATACGGAAATGAATCTAATCCATTTAGCTAGACTTTGGCGGTATCATCCGCAACTATCTGTATTGATTAACATGAGAACAAGCGAACGATTATGTCTACCGCAGCTTGATTGATTGATTGTCGATCCACACGAGACGGCTAAAAACAAAAGGTACAAGTGAATAGGTGTAGATTCGCTGTTGAATGCAAGTCACTCTAGATCCTGTACGTCCTCCTCTTCCTTGAGGCGGGTATACAGTTGATCTGGTGGTGAAGCTTCTTGTCTCCTCCAAAGTAGAAACACACAAATTGGTGGGCAAATTACTCCTGTAGGGACCGCTCCTCGCGCTACCCCTATCTTTCGGATCTTGCCCAGTGGCCACGTGTGCCCACACGTGACCACGCGGGCGCCCACAGCGCTCCCAGACGCATTTATACCGACACTGGCTCTCTCTTTAAAAGTCGTGAGAGGCGGTATGAATGCGGTGCGTGCGTATAGAAAAAAGGAGACAAAAACAAAAGAAAAACAAAAGAAAATGATCAGTAAACGTGATCAGAAGTTTTGCGTGGCGCTCATGTAGCGCCAGCCTTTTCCTCTCTCTCTACCCAAGCCTCCTCCTTCAGCTTGATGAGATTCGTGTCGACGAGCCTCGCCAGGGCCTCGTTGGCCTTGCTTTTCGTCATGGCGTCGGCGGGGTTCGTCTCTCCAGCAATCCATTTGACTTCCGCGATCTCCCTGCGCTCGTAGGACTGGCGAAGCATGGCGACATCGATCATAAGCCTCTTCTCCGTTGTTGTCCCAAGCCGCGTGATCGCATCGAATACGCTTTTGCTGTCTGTACAGATCACGAGAGGGATCTGTCGATCATAAGTCTGGTCCAGCGTAGCCTTGATACAGCTGGCAACGTCGAAGCCGTGTACAAAAGCATATAGTTCCGCTGCCAGGACTGATTTAGTGACGCGGCGGCACTTGGTAGAGGACCAGTGAATGATATTGCAGCGCCCTGCGGCGTCACGAATCGTCACCACGTAGCCGATCTGTGAGCTCAAATCTTTGTTGTTGGCGAAGGCAGCGTCTGTGAAGACTACTACCTGAATAGAGCCCTCGTCGAGGGCCACGAAGCGCAGGCCGCGCGCTGGGTTATCGATCTGCCACTGCAGCCTCGTGTTGAGGGCTTCAACCTCCTCTTTACCGGGGTCCGTGTGTTGGGCGGCGGAGGAGAGGTCGTGGGCCGCCTCGGGCTGGCAGACGGAGGCCACGTAGGCGCCTCGGGCGCGCTGGGCCACGTACTGGCGTTTCTGATCGAGAGGTTCAGAGACTCTGCCTCTCGTGCCTTTGTTGACCTGCGGTTCTTTGGTGATGAGGCTGATATTCACCACCTGGCTCTCCTGGGAGAGTGAGAGGTCGCCGTTCTCTAAAAGCTGCAGCACTCCGCCGTTAAATTTCAGTGGCGAGGAGGCGGAGAGAGCCTCTCGGGGCTTTGCGAGGAAGCCCGCCTCGCGGAGAGCTGACTCTTCTAGGGCCGCAAAGGGCTCGTTGGCGAGGATCAGCGTGTCGTCTGTCTGCAGGCCTACGATCCCAAATGCGTCGTCTTTGCGTATCATGAGGCAGGAGTCGTACGTAGACTGCGTCATGCCTAAGGCCTCCGTGTGGTGCCTGGTGTATGTGGCAAACCAGTGATTTCCAGCCTCGGGGACGCCGTACAAAGGCCTCAGGATACGGAGGACTTCGCCCTCTGGCAGCGCCAAAATCTCACGTACAGCGGCGTTGGGATTCACGAAGAAGTCCCGCTGCAGCACCGTGGTGGCCTGAACGTAAGCCTGTGAGATATCGCGGAGTAGCAGTTGAATCCCTGGGGTCGAGAGTCTGCAGGCTGCGATCGAAAGCAGTAGGCGCTGGCTCATGCGCTGAATCGTTGGGGACTGCGTCAGCACGCTCGTTTTACCTGCATCGCTGTGCGCCTGCACCACGAAGCGGCTCTTTTCGACTGCCTGGGCAGTCCCTGCGTGCTTGATTTCGTCAACAAAGCGTCCGTTGAAGAGCCTCGCGCCGCGTGGGATCTCCGATCGAGAGACTGGCTCGAAGGCGCCCTTCTCAAGGAGGCCCAGAATCTCTGAGCGCCTCGAGAAATCGTAGGAGGGCGACGGGGGAGGGCTCGTGAGCCAAATAGCTGATACAGTGCCTTCAAGGACGGCATAGGCGGCGGGAGGAGCTCTACGCGGCCTACCTCTAGTCCGTCGGAGGGGAGGCGTCGCGGGGGCGGGGATCGTGGCCACGGTGATGGAGTCCTGATCAGGGGCCTGCGGCGGCGGTGGAGAGCCGTCGGCGCTGTAGATCCGCACGGAAGTGCTGCGGAAGGTGCTCAGAACCCCGTTACCGTTGTCTACCGTGACGTCTTCGTCGTCAACGGCGCGCACCTGGAAGGGGCCGTCCCATCCCGGGCCGCCAGGCCTATTATTAGTGCGCCAAACAAGCACTAAATCATTTAATGCGGGCTTGACGGGGTCAGGCCCGTTGCGGAGCCTCATAGCCTCGGATATCTGACGGCTTGCCCGCGCCTTTTCAAGCTCTTTCATAGCAAGCTTGATTGCATTTGCGCGCTTGCTTATCGTGGGGGACGGACTGCTAGACGCTGAAAGCCGTGGGTAGGCTCCGAAAACGAGGAGTGTGGGGACAAGGCCGTTGGGCCCTGCCGTGTCATTGACGGCTTTCACGGCCATTTGGAGGGCTGACGCTGGTGGAAGCTCCGGGGCTTCTGCGGTGATTATACGGTAGGCCCGTTCAATAACGCCGTGGTAACGCTCCACCTTGCCCACGCTGTGGTGAGCCTCCGTGGGGATAGCCTTGACTTCTGATCCCAACAACGCAGCGTTGTTTTTGAAGTCCTTGGCTGTAAAATTTGTGCCTTGGTCATGCACGACGACGTCAGGCGGGCCGATATAGGTGTCAACCCAACAGTCACGGAACATATCCCATGTGTGTTGCGCTGTCATATTGGTGAGCCAGCGGGCCGCCATGAAGCCCGTTGCTTCGTCAACCACGTGGATATATGGCTTGCCGTCGATATAAGCCACATGATTTGATTTGATTTGATTGAATTTTAACGTCGCACTGTGTGAGCAGCAACCTCCCGTGGGGTATGCGACGGGGCGGCGCGCCGGTTATAAGGCCGGCTGCCGTCCAGGGCTATGGAGTTGGGGTGGTGCCCGTTCTGTATACTAAAGGGCGTCTAGACGAGGGCGACTAATATACAGACCGGCACACATTTCGGCTAGCAGCCGCCTTAGGGCAGGCTGATGCGGGTTACCTATAGCGTTTATGGCGATTGCCTTGAAGCCAGTTCGTGGAGCCGGCCAAGTAAGGTATCTCGAGGCGGCTCAGCCGCTTGGGCCGCCGCCTGAGCACGGGTCGATTCCCGTGGGGGGTGTTGCGGCAGGTTACTGCCGCAGGAAAGAACAGGATACGAATGAAGAGAAGAAGTCCGGCTGCTTCAACAGCCGGGCAAGGAACCGGGCCCGGCGTACCGGGTCCCGGGGAACCTTTGGGAGTCGGTGCAGACCGGCCCGGGCGTTCCACCGCTCGCGGGTCGGCCGGCACTCGACAAGATGGCCGGGCTCCTTTGGGCTCCCGCACCGGCAGTCCGCGGTAAAGTCCCCGTGCGGGTGGAAGCGCACATGGTAGGAGGCGAAATCTCCGTGCCCTGTGCGTTCTGCCAGCAGGAGGTGCAGGACCGGGCGGGGGAGGTGGAGCTCGGCCGGGCCCCGTAGTTGATACGGGAGGCCCCATGACGTGTAGCGGTGGCTCAGCTTGTGCTGGACCGAGCCCCACCAGAGCGCCGCGTGATTGTGGACCTCTTGGCGGCCGACAGACCGTGCTCCGCTGAGCGTCGGAAGGCTGCCGGCCGTACGGTCCGGTGGTCCGTGCCGGGCTCCCTCCTTGGCGAGGGAGTCGGCGAGTTCGTTGCCGGCGATGTCGCAGTGCCCGGGGCACCAGCGAATGCGCGCGGCGTGGGCGTCCATGAGCTCGTGGAGTGCGATGAACGCCTACTGCGAGGAGTCGGGGGCCGTCCCTTGGGCCCCGCGGATGACCGCAGTGTTGTCGAGGCAGACCCAGATGTGTGTGGTGTCAGGGTGCTGGGCTGCGACTTCTGTCGCTGCCTCCAGGCCCCGGAGGGCTCCGATGCTTGCAGACTCGACTGCTGTACCGACAAACAATAATAAAACCAAGTCGCTTTTGTTTAAAAAACAGAAAGGTAGCGTAACACTACTGGCCATAACACTAATGCCTTACATAAGGGCTATGCCATACAGGAAAAATATCCACAGAAGGGGTATAGATGGTTTGGCGTCGAAAACGAAAAAAAAAAATAAAAATAGATACAAGAAAACTTCATAGTCACCGCAACAGCCCGTGTACGGAAACAGAAAACCGTCGTCGGCACGACTAGCCGGTCAAGCTGGTTGCGTCGCGCGTCCAGAGCAGGCTACGCACGTCCTCGTCGTTTTCATAGACAACGCCCGTTACGCTCCAGCTCAGGATCGCGGCCAGGGCGCTCTCAATGCTGCGGGGGCCGGCCCGCTCGACATGCGGATCAAGGTGTGGCAGGCCGTCTTCATCGAGAACGGGGAAACGGTAACGCGAGAAACCGACAACGATGCCCACCTGAAGCTTGCGGACCGTGTCGGGCGGGCACCAGCGGACGTAGGCATGGTCGTCATGATCGTTTTGAGTTTGTTGGCCGTCTTGCCCGTGTTGGTCGGGCGGACGTAGGTTTAGATAAAGGCCGTAGACGAGCACGTTGTGCAAAAATGGCAAGTGTGCCTTGGCGCGGGCCAAATCGGCGCTGGCTGTCTGGACTAGCAACGGCGTGATGTGATGCGGGACCTGGCGGTTCTTGACCTGGACGAGCATAGCAGACATTTGTTTTGTCTTCTTGTTCCAGCACGGCACGAGCAGGTCGGCACCTGGGCAGTTCTTTTCCAAAAACCAGCCTTGGCCCATGAGAAAAGCAGTCTGCAGCAACGACGGGCTGAGCCGGTCACGCACGCAGAGTCGAGATACGTGCGTTAGATGGATGCGGACGTCATCGTCGACCCAGCCCGGGTGCATCGGGTAAACCAGCGCGTTCAGCCACGACTGTAACGACACCGTCGCCGGTGTACGACAGCGGAGGGAATCGACATCGGCGGCCAGCAACAGGAGTAGCGCGGCGACGCGCTCACCCATGTCTCCTGCATTAATGGCGCCCTGCGAAAACAGTTTCCAAAACGCGTGAACAACAAGACTGCGCACATTGCGGTCCTGCATCTTGCCCATGGCGGCGCGCACCAGGATCGGCTCGCTGGGCTGGGTGATGTGCAGGATGGTGCGGTCGTCTGAGACATGCACAATAAAGTGCATGAGGCGGCTCGACAGCGTCTCGGCCAGACGCTTCTCATGGACGTCAAATGAAATCCGAATCGACAGCAGAGCGAGCATGCTCGCGTCGTCGAGCAGCGATGCGTCAAACAATTTTGTTTCGGCTAGTCGCAATACCTTATCGGACGCGGCATGCAACGCGTTGTCGTCATAGCGCTGATCTAACAAGACTGCGTACATGGCGCCCCAGAGGGGCCGGCCCGCCGTGTACTGGAGATATTGCCACATTGCTGCTTCTTGCTCGAGGTCGACCTGGATCGACGGATAAGGTGTGTTTGTCGGGGCGAGATGTGCGAGGAACGACTTGAGCACCGGCGTGTTGTGGGTCAGCATGTCCCACGTTGGGAGCTTGTGGATGGGCCGGAACAGCTGGATGGCGCGCGCGTGCTTTGCGCTGGGGTCGTGGATCGCGGTGGGCAGAAAGTTGGACATGCGCGACGACGTTGCGAGGACGAGCCCAAACGGCATTAACGTGTGATGTGCGTCGCCTATGTTGGCCTGTTGGTGGAACGCTGCAAGGCCTCGCCGGAACCCACGAAAACGAAACGGCGCATCGTCGTTACCCACGTCGCTATAAGGTTGTGTTGACGCAGACGGTGACATCGACAGCAAAGGCATTGCCTCATCTACAACAAGGACAAAAAACGGAGCACGAGCATCGTGCGCGCGGCCGACGGCCACCACACGCTCGTCGCAGAGGATAGGCACCACACGCTCGTTGCGGAGTACGCTGCTAAGCACAGTGCGTCGGTTGTGCTGGTTTTCGTTTTCGCGTTGGTGGGCACGCAGACGACGGTCAGCGCTGGTTTCCTTGGCCATAGCCACGCCTGTTGCTGGCGCGCTGGTCTCGTCGCTAGAGGACCAGTACGCATCGCCGACAAGAGCGGCAATTTGGCCTTGCGTGTCGACAAAACACGCATCGGCGAGCAGGCAAAAGAGCTGCCCAGGCGTCATCGCGGCGTCCATGGCACAATGCACCAGATCCGACGCGACCGCGGCATACCGATGCCAAAACGTCTCAGCCGCCGCCAGCGTCTGCAGCTGTTGAATGGTCTGTGCGATCGGCGACCGCGTCGGAAAGGCCGCCCCGCGTGGGTCGCCAAGACTGGCATACACCACAAAGACGCCCTGCTGCACGGCCAGCTGCTTGACCGTAAAGCTCTTTCCAATGCCCGACGGCCCGACCAAGGCCGTATAGGGCGAGTGGTACGCGGTCTGCCCGTGTCGGTAGTCGTGTTCGTAGGCAGACAGTGTCGTCAGCAGAGTCTTGCTTGGTATCCCTCCGACGCCGTGAAGTTCGTTGCTCGCAAACGCCCTCGCCTGCACGCTGCGTGCGAAAAGCGGCGCCTCACGCGCCTCCAACGGCCAGTGCTCAGAGAGCACACGTAGCGGCAATTCGGGGTTGCGTGTAATGTGTCTCGTGGTCGTCGCTGTCGGGATGGCGTGCAACAATGCGCCAAACACGAGCAGGGCCTCGTCGCGCTCGTGCTCCCCCACGTCGTCGCGGGCCAGCCATTCCGGCCACTTCAAAGCATACTTTTCGTGCAGTGCATCGTACAACACACCAAGCGTGTCCACCGCTGCGTTCTTGGCAGCCCTGTCGAACCCAGCTGTGCCTTGGCTGGACCCCAGAAACTCTTCAACCCGTTGCATGACCTGCACGCTAAGCACAGGCACCGGCTGCGCCTCGGACGATTCCATGGCCAAGTCGGGTGGAAACAAGTCGTTGTCGAGATGGAACGAAAGACGGAATGCGAGATGGAAAGATGAAAAGGAAAATGAATTGTTGACTGGTGTTGAATTGGATCAAGTAGTGATGGGGATTCTGCCGATGCTCACCGCTCCACGTAATCATCAGGTGTTGTCAGAAGGATGATGAAAAGTGGGTCTTGGTCGAGGTAGATTTGTGCTGCCGACAAGGTACCTGTGACGATTGTGTGGCGTCTGGGAAAACCTGGAAAAACCCGCAAAAAATCAGGGGTAAAAAGGACTTCGGGCAGTCTCCAGAGGTACACAAAAAGGAAGAACAATCAACTGGTTACCCGAATAATATCTGGCGGGTGTTTGTGTGATTATCCTAGGCGTGGGTAAAGACATATTAGTTCCTATCTACAATGCGGCCACGAAAGGGTCACGTGACCACGCGCCATCCACGCGCGAATCTACGAGAACGACAATAATAATAATAATAAATTTTAACGTCGCGCCGCGTAGCGGCGACCTCCCTTGGGGTATGCGACGGGCAGGGGCAGGCGGGTGAAAGCCGCCTGCCTCCCGCCGGTTCTATGGGGGGGGTTGAAACACCCGTATGTGTACACGAAACTGAGACACACTCGTTTGCAGACACAGAAGAGGTACAGACGTTGGTGTTGTGGTACATCCGGGGGAATACATTTCGTACACGGCCGCCTGAGTGGGCATGGCCGTGGGTTATGTGGCGTTGGCGTTTTGCCTACCTTGAAGTCAGCTCAGAGAGCTGACCAAGCAAGGGATGAGTCGGGCTGATGCGTGGTGCAGCAGAAGAAAGAAATCAAAGAAATCAAAGAAAAGAGAGCAGAATGAGGAGTCGCTACCGGCGCAGCAACGGAGAGCAGCTGGCGACGCGGCGGAAGAGGTCTGGCTGGGTGAGCAGTCGGCGCAGAAACCCGGGCCGCTGGGCCGGGTTGCGGGGGATGCGGGGGAGGCGGTGGAGTGTTGCCTGTGGGCGCCACCGGTCCGCTGTGATTGGGCAGTTGACGATATGTCCGGGGGCCTTTGGGGCCCCGCACTCACAGTCTGGGGTGAAGTTGCCCTCAGGGTGGAAGCGCATGTGATAGGCCGCGAAATCCCCATGTCCCGTCCTTTCCGCGAGGAGCAGGTGGAGCGTGGGGCGCGGCAGCCGGAGCTCTGGTGGGCACCGTAAGCGGTATGGGAGGTCCCATGATTTGTACAGGGGGTTCAGTTTGTGTTGTGCCCTGTCCCACCATTCGGCGGCGTCGGCGAGCGTGGCCTGACGGCCGTGGGTGCGTGCGCCGCTGATGGTGGGCTCGGTGCCGGCGCGTGCGTCGGCCGGGCCGTTGCGGGCCCCGTTTTTGGCGAGTGTGTCGGCGAGCTCATTGCCGTCGATGTTGCAGTGTCCCGGGCACCACCGGATGTGGATGCCGTGGGTGTCAATGATGCGGTGCATGGCGAGGAAGGCCCACTGGGAAGAGTCAGCGGGCTGTCCCTGTATGCCACGAATGACGGCGGTGTTGTCGATGCAGACCCAGATCTGGGGGTTGGGGGTGCCTTGGCAGAGATCAAGGGCGGCTTCGAGGCCGCGGAGGGCTCCCACTGCCTCTGCGTCGAAGACGTGTGATGTGGTGTGGAGACCCCCGCTTCCTGAGGCGATGTTGTGGCTGGCGCGGTAGATGGCGTACCCGTAGCCGACGCCGTGCCGGTCGTCCTCTGTGAGCTCTGAGCCGTCGGAGAAGACGATTGTGTCGGTTGGCGGCCTTTGGGCCCACCAGGTCACCTTCCCCTGAAAATAATTTTCTGACCTACCTTTGCCCCACTTTTCCCCTGACTACTCCCTTCTCGGCCATTTGTGCCTGCATCCTGCCTCTTTCGGCGAAAACTGGCGATGGCCCAGCTCCCCCCGAAGACGCCAGAGCGGCACAACACCGTCCTCCTAGACACCCCAGGCACCATTGGCCCCTTCCACAGGACCACTGGACCGCCTGTCGCACCCCCAATCGACATGCGCGGGAAGGCGCCCCCCCCTCAGCAGAAAACTCTATCACCCGACCGTCTCACCGAGACACTCAAGACCGCCGCCAACGAGCACCAGCGCATCGCCGACGCCCTGGTAGACGCCTCTCGAATCCTGGCCATACACGCCAGCACCATCCCAGACGACATCCGCCGCACCACGTTCCGCAACGTGATCGACCTGTTCCCGGACTTCGTGGCGCAAGCCTTCCAGCTCACGCCCGGACTCCAGATTCGACATGCGACGGCCAAGACCAACTCGGCACTACTAACGGCCAAGGCCACGGCACCACCCGTGACCTTTGCCAGCGTCACAGCTGCAGGGCGCCCTCACCAGACCGCACCCACGGCTACGACTCTCCCGCCGCGCCCCCCGACCACCACCGGATCGCGAGGCAACACCGACACCAGAATCATCATCAGACTGCACCAGCCCAAAGCCAAACGGGCCGCACCCATGACCATCCGCCTACAGTTGGCTGAAATCACAGGCTCGACCCTGGCAGACATCACCCGCGTCGCCCCTACGGGCACTGGCTGGGCCATCACCGCCCCCAGCGCGAACACCAGATCCCGAATCCTCGGCTGCCAAGACACCATCAAGCGCACCTTCCGCGCCAGGGCAGTGGAATACAACACCCCCTGGCACTACTACAGAGTTGAGGGCGTTGACACACGGGTCGCTGCGCTCACCTGCGACGTTGACCGAGAGGCGCTCATCTCCGACGACATCAAGGGCCAAACCGGCAGAGCCCCGATCTACATGCTATGCAGCACGATGGACGGCGACCTGTCGAACTGGTTCATCGCCTTTGAGCAGCCAGTCTCCCCTTTTCGCATCTTCGAGACCAGCAAGTGGTCTCGCCCAAACCCACGGAAAAGCCCGATCAGACGTCACGCAGACGGCTGCCAGGGCTACTGCAACCCGCTCACCTGCACCAGCGACGCCCGCTGCGCGCAGTGTGGACGCACGATGCACGATCACCCCCCTGGCCCTTGCGGGCTCCCAGCGCAGTGTGCTAACTGCCGGGGCCCCGAGGTATCCGGGCACAAGAACTGTGCCGCCTGCCCGCGCTGGCAAGGCGGCGTCCTCCTCCGCCCAACGAGATTGGAGCTCAGGGGCATTCGCGAAATGGGCCACCGGGCCTACCAACAGCGTCACCCTCATCCGATCCACCGCGCTGAGGAGGAACATCCCTCTGCGCCAGGGACCGCGAGAGAGACGACTGCTGCTGCCCCGAAGCTCTCGACCAACACCTTCACCCCCCTCCAGGACCTGGACTCTGACAACTCGGACTCTTTCTCAGATGCCGCTGACGAACTCGAGCCAGAAGAGGAGGGCAACATCACCATGACCGACGCCCCAGCGGAACCCATCACGGTTACACTAGGCACGCCCAAGAGGCCCGACGGCATCCCCAAGCCAAAACCAAAGCCGAGATTGGCAGCCCCCGCAACCGGCCCACGCTCATCTCAGCGGAACCGCAAGGTGGCCCATCAATCTCTTGCCGAAATTGACCTCGAAGAAGCAAGCCTTAGACACCTCCTTTCCAGCCCAGCCCATGCCAGGTAAACACCGACGGACCCGCGGCCCGCACCGAGGCAGCCAGCCCAGGCCACAGCGAGATCTCTCCGTGGTCTGGGCCAACTGCTCAAAAGGGCGCACCGCGCACACCACGCTCCTCGCAACCTGCGCCGAGCATTCAATCGACGTTATCCAGGTCCAGGAGCCCTGGACGCACGTCGGCACTCTTACACAAACCCATCCCTCTTATCACACCTTTGCACCAATCGATGCCTGGAACGACCCCGACACATTCACGGCAACCAGGCCTCGCGTCATCACACATGTCCGCATCTCACCGGACCTCCAAGCCCAGGAGATCCCCGGCCCAACCAGCCGGGACACGATTCGCATCTCCGTCAACAACATTTCCCTCTGGAATGTCTACCTGCAACCGCAGGTCAGCGCCTCCCTCCATGCCCTCCTTCTGGAGCCCATCCCCCGACACGCCATCGTAGAGGGCGACTTCAACACCCACCACCCGGCATTCGAACCGGGCGCCACGACTGACTCCCAGGGCAACGACCTCCTCCGCTGGACCGCCACCCAAGGACTGTCCTATACTGGGCAGCCCGGCGTAGCCACGCACAACCAAGGCCACGTCCTGGACCTGGTTTTCTCCGATGTCCCGTTCTGCCGCACCATCGTGCGAAAGGACTGGGCCACCGGGTCGGACCACTGGCCGCTGCACACCATGGCTCCCCAAAGCCTCGATTCGGCGCCCCCATGCATCACTGGCTACCGACTCCCCGAGCACCAGATCCCACTCTTTCACGATCTCGTTGCGACAGGGGTCGGCGCCCTCCCTTTGCTCACGAGGACCGCCACCACCCACGACTTGGAGGCCACAGCAGCTGGCCTCCAAGACATTCTCACTTCTGCCCTCCATACTGCCAGCAAGCAGCACCAGCAGCGCGGCCGATCAGCACCATGGTGGACAGAAGAGTGCCAACAAGCCCACCGCGGCCTCGCTGAAGCGACCGCCCGTGCGATCGACCCCCGTCACGACGACGCCGTCCGGGAGGCTAGGAAGCTGCTCGGGCGCACAACCAGGCTGTCGAAACGACAGTACTGGCGCCGCAGAATCGACGAGTGCGACTCAGACGCCGCCTTTTACAAGGTGGTCGGCTGGCACAAACTCGGCCCTTCTTTTCGATCCCCCGGTCTCCTTATCAACGGGACGGTCATCCACGACAAACAACAAAAAGCTGAGGCACTCCGCGACCAGCTCCTCCAGCGGTTCTCCACCGACGACGACCTGCCGTCGGTCCCACCGCCGGAGCACGACAGCACTATCCCATGGGACACGACAGCCACTATGTCTGAGGTTGAGGCAGCTACCATCAAGGTCGCTACCACGGCCCCAGGCACAGACGGCATCACGGCCCGCCTGCTCAAGGTCGTATGGGACGCCATTGGGCCACACACCCGCAGCCTCTTCGAAGGCTGCCTCCGAACAGGGTACTTCCCCCGGATCTGGCGGGAGGCAGAGGTCGTCATGCTCCCTAAGCCGGGAAAGACTGACCTCTCCTCGCCTCGCTCCTGGCGCCCCATCGCTCTGATCTCCTGCCTTAGCAAGGGACTCGAACGACTCGTCGCCAGACGCATGGCATGGGCCGCCCACACCCACCACCTCCTGAACCCCCAGCACATCGGCGCCCTTCCGAAACGGTCGGCTACCGACCTGCTGGCAGCACTCACACACGACGCCGAGTATGCCATCACCCATGGTAAAGAATTCTCGATGCTGACTCTGGACGTCATGGGCGCCTTCGACGCCCTTTTACCCAATCGCCTTCTGGCCCGCATGCAGGCCGCAGGATGGTCACAGACCTGCCTCCAATTCGTGTCGGGCTTTCTCTCCGACCGGCGCCTCCGGATCCGGTACGAGAACACCCGCACCCAGTTCGCTGACGTGCGCTGTGGCACGCCACAGGGCTCCCCGCTGTCACCCGTCCTCTTCACCCTCTACCTGGCCGACCTCCTCGACCGAGACCAGACAGTGAAGTTCGGGTACGCGGACGACATCTGCATCGTCGCCAGCAGCAAATCGCTCCAGAAAAACGCCATCAAGCTTGGTGAGACTCTGGAAGCTATTCTCTGCTGGGGACGCAACAACCACGTAGACTTCGACCCTGGCAAGTCGGAGCTCCTCCACATCACCAATCGGCGCCACGGCCTCAACCCCCAGGTGGCCGCGGTCGGCTGGACGGTGAACCCCGTCCCCCTCCCTACCCCCGCAGCGCCACTACCAGCTCTGCGGTGGCTCGGCCTCTGGCTGGACAGGCGCCTGTCCTTTAAACGCCACGTCCAGGAGCGCACCCGCAAAGCCCGCCGCGTCGCACAACACCTCCGGTCACTAGCAGCCACCCAGTTCGGGCCCCCAGCGGCCTCAATGCGGAAGGCTGTGCTCACCTGCGTCCTCCCCTCTGCCCTCTACGGTGCGGAGGCATGGTATAGAGGACGCCTCCGACCAGGGCGCCGACGCCAGACCATCGCCACTGAAGTCTCAGCGGGCATGAGCTGGCACATTAACCAAGTCCACTCCGTCATCACAATGGCGGCACGGGCAGTTCTCCCGGCCTGGAGGACCACCCCCAACCACACCCTTATCCGCGACAGCGGCCTGCCCGCCGGCGCAGTCGCCCTCGAAGCGATACGCCAACGACAGGCACTGCGCGCACGCACCATCGACCACCGACACCCACTCGCCAGACGGGTGCCGGTCAGAACCAACCAAGTCGGCCGCGGAGCTGGTCAGCCCGACGCCAAACCCACCACGCTACAACGTACCGCCGCGCTTGCCCCTGCCGTCCCTAGGCTCGTCCTCCAGGCACCTCGCTTCCCGGAGACGGCCGGCCAAGACCCGACGGGGGGCAATACAAAGGACGAAGCAGCCAAAGCCTTTCACGCCTGGCTAGACACCCGGCACCCAACGGACACAATCATCTTCTCGGACGGCTCCGAGCTCACCGAGGATGGACGCCACGGAGTAGGCTACGGCTTTGCCGTATACCGCTCTAAGCGCACATTGATCACGGGACACGGCGGGCTGCACGCCACCTCTCACGTCTTCGACGCAGAGGCAGTCGGGGCCCTCCGCGGCCTCGAAGCGGCCATTTCACTCGACCACAACACCCCAGACCCCCAGTTCTGGGTCTGCATAGACAACACCTCCGTCATCCGCTGCGCCCAAGGACAACCAGCAGACTCGTCGCAATGGGCCTTTCTGGCGCTCCAACGCCTGATCGACATACACCGCGCCCGCGTCCGCTGGTGCCCAGGACACTGCGACATTGACGGCAACGAACTCGCCGACACTTTGGCCAAGGAGGGGGCCCGCCATGGGCCCCCGGACCCTAAAGCCGGCAACGAACCGACCCTGAGCGGCGCCCGCTCTAGCGGCCGCCAGGCAACCGACGCACACGCGGCACAATGGTGGGTTGAGGCACAGCACAAGCTGAAGCCACAATACACCCAATGGGGCCTCCCGTACCGCGTCCACTGCCCCCCAGAGCTTCGGCTCCCACGCCCCGTGCTGCACCTCCTTCTTGCGGAACGAACGGGACATGGGGACTTCGCGGGCTACCACATGCGCTTCCACCCGCATGGCAACTTTGACCCCGACTGCGAGTGCGGCAGCCCAAAGGCACCCGGACACCTGGTCCAGTGCCCTCTGACCATTGCACAATGGCAGACACAGGCAGCACTCCATCGGCTCCCTCGCATCCCCCGCAACCCGGCACAGCGCGGGCGTTTTCTTCGGCGACTGCTCCGGCAGCCGCACTTTTTCCAGCTTCTCTCACGTTGTTCTCCACTGCTCCCCTGGTAGCTTGCCCTACCAGGTTCGCGGCCTGCCGCTCCTCTCCTCTCCCCTCTCTCCTTCCGGCGCATCACCGCCACCCAGAACATCCACTTTGGTCAGCTGCATGAGCTGACTTCAGTGCGACGGCTAAGAGCCACAGACACAATACACACTGACCTGCTCACCAAAGGCGGTCGTGCTTGAATTGTATTCCCCCAGGACGGTACCACAGGGACCCGGGCCTCGTCTCTCTTTTCCAATGTACAGTAACCAGGGGAGTCACCCCCCCTTTCATAGACCTGGAAAGCACGCGTGACGTCACCACACGATGCTCGCCCGTCGCATACCCCTCGGGAGGTTGCCGCTCACGCGGCGCGACGATTAAAATTTATTAACGTGGTTGATAAGCGAGCGGGCCAGACAAGCGAGCGGGCCACCTTTTATGTAACCACCACATTTTTTCTTTTACAACAACATTTCTTCACCAAAAACAATGGAATCGCCTTCAAACGAACCTAGGTTATTATTGGCCCTTCAGGCTATCCAAAAAGATCCGAAATTAAGCGCTAGACTTGCAGCAAAGATCTACAACGTCTCGAGAACAACTATCACCAGCAGAATGAACGGCCGACGCGCTCGACAAGACACCCGCGCCAATTCTTCGAAATTAAAAGAGCTAGAAGAGAAGCTCTTCTCCAATACATTCTCGACCTAGATGCGCGAGGATTTCCGCCCAGGTTGGCGGACGTGGAAGATATAGCCAATGTTTTGCTCGCAGAGCGCGACACGAGACGCGTCGGAAAGCGCTGGGCATCCAACTTTGTTAAGCGACAACCAGACCTCCAGACGCGTTTTAATCGTGCCTACGACTACTGGAGAGCCCTCTGCGAAGATCCTGAAGAAATCAGAGCGTGGTTCGCGCTGGTGCAGAATCTACGCGCCAAGTACGGCATCGCCGACGCGGACCTGTACAACTTTGACGAGACTGGCTTTGCAATCGGCATTATCACCCCATCTATGGTCGTGACGCGCGCCGAACGACATGGAAAAGCAAAGGCAGTTCGCCAACGCCAATTTTCAGTGCCGTTGACCAATTTGCGAGGGGCGCGCAAGCAATAATGCACTCCTATGCATTGTTAGCAGCAGAAGTTCGAACACTTCGACAGGCAAATACGGCACTTAGCAAACGCCGGAGAGCAAAAAAAACACGTGTACGGCTTGGAGGATCTCTTACAGTACAGGAAGGGCATGATTTGCTGGATGAGAAGGACGTGCAGGAGCAAATACAGCAGGAAACGCGGGCGAGTAGTGGTCGGCAGAGGAGGGCTGAGCCGGGCGGACGGCGCTGTGGTACTTGCGGCGAGAGAGGACACAATGCGCGCACTTGTCAGAAGGAAGTAGAAATGTCTGATTTACACAGCTCAGAGTAATTTGAATTGATTTCACTTGTTGTGGTTGCGTAATTATTCTTTTTGTTGCGGAAGATGTGGGAAGTGGCCCGCTCGCTTGTCTGGCCCGCTCGCTTATCAACCACGTTATTATTATTATTATTATTATTATGGGCCCACCAGGTGTGAAAGGCTGTGGCGGCCTCGTCCTTTGTCATGCCGTCTGTGGGGTCCTTTCCGGCTGCCTCTGGGTACCGTGGTGCCTGGAGGGTAAGCCGTGTGACGTCAGGGGCAAGAGCAGCAGTGAGTTGCAGGGTGGTGTATCGCGAGTCCGGCCGTCCTGCGCCTCGTCCGACTCGGAGGGTCGCGACTGGGACGC
Source organism: Leptographium flavum (assembly GCA_963580335.1). Taxonomy (NCBI): domain Eukaryota; kingdom Fungi; phylum Ascomycota; class Sordariomycetes; order Ophiostomatales; family Ophiostomataceae; genus Leptographium; species Leptographium flavum. The sequence goes on from OY756935.1 coordinate 2,225,760, forward strand.
GTCTGGCGAGCGGGTGGCGGTCGTCTGTGGTGCGGGCGCGGAGGGCCTGTCGTAGTCGGGCTGATTCCAGGGCAACGTCTCCCGCGGGGAGGCCGCTACGAGAACGACAAAACACTACAGACTGGTCGAAATAGACTCTAGAAGACATCTAAACCATGGTCTCTGTTGGGTCGACATGCGCGTCACAGACACGATGGGCCAGCTCACCCGTGAGCAGCTTATCCACCAGGACGTGCTCGCGCAGACCAAGGCGCACCCTGTCAGCATGCGCTGCATGAGTACGACCAGCACTGGCGACCACGCGACATGGTCGATCGCCTTTGCAGCGCCAGTGCCCAGCTTCCGCATCTTCGAGACCAGCACCCGGTCGCGCCTGTACGACAGAAAGTCGCCAATCCGGCGCCACAACAACGGCTGCCAAGGGTACTGCAACCCTATGACATGCACTAGGGACGAGCGCTGCGAGAACTGCGGCCAGACCCAGAAGACTCACCTCCCTGGCCCCTGCCGCTTGCCTAAGCAGTGCGCGAACTGCCGCGGGCCTCAGGCAGCTAGCCACGACAATTGCCCGGCGCGCCCGGTATGGCGGAGTGGCAGACTTACCCACCCGACGCGTCAGGAGCTTAGGAGCATCCACGCAGCTGGGACCGCGGCCTGGAAGCGCTGCAATCCAACGCAGGTTTACCAGCGCCAGACAGGCACGACCACAGCTACAGGCCCTCCTCCTAGCACTAACTCTCTAACCAATATACCTGCTGACACACCTACTAACTTGACCGCGGCCTCAGACTCAAGCGTCGACGTCGTCTCAATTCCAGGTACTAAGCAGGTAGAGCTGGCAGACTCAGACGAGGACGCTACGCCACGGGCCCTAGCCACAGGCCTAACTATAACGACAACCGAATCATCGGACGAGGACGAGGATATGGCAGACGCTACTAGCACCAAGGCGATTCAGGACACTATCCGCGTTGCAGCAGGACCCTCTACCAAGACATACAGCATCCAGAAGAAGAAAGCCAAGACCCCTGGGCTAATTGCTGCCCGCAGTAGCGCACGCGAACGTCATGCCCTCTACTCAACACTGGACGAGGCTTTGCTTGCCAACCCGCAGATCGACATTCCCTCATCCAGCCCGCCCTATGTCTAGACGGCCCTCACAGCGCCGCGGACCACACCGCGGCAGTCAGCCCGACCGACTACGAGACCTCTCGATAGTCTGGGCTAACTGCTCAAAGGGACGAACAGCGCACCTTGCGCTACTCGCCATCTGCGACAGAGAGAAGATCGACGTGATTCAGGTGCAGGAGCCTTGGACCTGCGTCGGCACGCGCACCCAGACACACCCGGCATATAAGACGTATGCTCCCATCGACGCCTGGAACGACCCAGCCACCCACACGGCTAATAGACCGCGCGTCATCACACACGTCCGCATAAGGCCTGACCTCCAGGCACAAGAGATCCCTGGGACTGCCAACCGGGACATCCTGCGGATCCGTGTCAACAACATCTCCCTCTGGAACGTGTATCTGCAGCCGCAGGACACACCTTCTCTCGAACGACTTCTTCTCGAACCACTGCCCCGGCACGTCATCGCCGGCGGCGACTTCAACTCCCGCCACCCCGACTTTGAGCCTGGGGCTGAGGCGCACACCCGCGGCGTCGACCTCCTGCGCTGGACTACAGCACAGGGCATCGACTTTACTGGAGAGCCTGGCGTGGCCACCCACAACCAGGGACACGTGCTCGACCTAGTGTTTTCAGACGTCCCCTTCTGCCAGACGACTGTCCGCAAAGACTGGACTACTGGATCAGACCACTGGCCTCTCCATACCATCGCCCCCCCGCAGCATCGCCCTAGCCCCTTCCGCAGAGGCTGGATACCGACTGCCTCAGGACCAGCTGCAGCTATTCCAAGACATTGTGGCTGCTAACGCTGTCTCTCTCCCACAAATCACAGAGCATGCCAGTACTGACCGGCTAGACGCTGCTGCTGCAGCGCTGCAGGACATTATCTCTAAAGCACTGCGCGCTGCTGGCAAGCAACGACAACAGCACGGCCGATCCGCTCCCTGGTGGGACGTCGACTGCAGCAGGGCCCAGAGGACTCTAAGCAGCGCTACTGCGCAAGCACCCGACCCTAGGCATGACAGAGCAGTAGCGCTAGCAAAGCAAGAGCTCAGCCGCGTTACCCGCATCGCCAAGCGACAGTACTGGCGCCACCGCATCGACAAGTGCAGCTCAGACGCTGACTTCTATAAGGTAATTGGCTGGCACAAACTTAGCCCTACCTTCCGCTCTCCAGCATTAGTTGTCGACGGGACAGTTATCCACGAGCCACAGGCCAAGGCAGCAGCCCTCCAGCACCAACTACTGCAACGGTTTTCAGCAGAGGACGATCTGCTAGAGGTGCCACTACCTCCTGGCCCTAGTACCATCCCTTGGAACACATCGGTCACCATGACCGAAGTCGAGGCAGCCACTACCCAGGTTGCTACAACATCCCCTGGAACAGACGGGATTACTGCCCGCCTGCTCCAAGCAGCCTGGACCTCTATTAGCCCCACAGTCCGCGACCTGTTCGCTGGCTGTCTCCGGCTTGGGCACTTCCCCCAGGCCTGGCGGGAAGCAGAGGTCGTTATGCTTCCTAAGCCAGGAAGGACAGATCTCTCCTCTCCGCGCTCGTGGCGCCCGATCGCGCTTATCTCCTGCATCAGCAAGGGACTCGAGCGCCTGGTCGCCCGGCGTATGGCCTGGACCGCCCTTGAGCACCGTCTCCTTAGCCGCCAGCACATCGGCGCACTGCCTAAGCGCTCTGTCTCCGATCTCCTAATGGCCCTGCACCACGACATAGACTTCGCCCTCGACCACGACCTTGAAGCATCCGTCCTTACGCTCGATATCCAGGGGGCGTTCGACGCGCTCCTCCCAAATCGGCTCTTAGACCGCATGCAGCAGGCTGGCTGGCCGCAAACATGCCTTAGCTTTGTCCGCGGCTTTTTAACACACCGCCGACTACGCATCCGCCACGAGTCCGTCAGGACCCCGTTTGAAGCCGTCCAGTGCGGGACGCCACAGGGCTCGCCCCTCTCGCCCATCCTCTTCACCCTGTACATCGCCGAACTGCTCCTGCAGGCCCGGACCATGCGGTTCGGGTATGCCGACGACATCTGCCTAGTTCGCTGCAGCCCCTCGGTCCACAACAACGCAGATCGCCTGGCCAGCGACCTAACAGCAGTCGTGCGGTGGTGTACTCGGGCCCGCGTTGCGATCGAGTGGGACAAGGCAGAACTTCTGCACGTAACCCGACGCAAGCACAACGACAACCCTCCGGTCATTGCCGCCGGTCAGCGTATCGAACCAGTCCCCCTCCCTACAGCTGCAGCGCCGCTCCCTGCACTCCGGTGGCTAGGTGTCTGGTTCGACCGACGGCTCTCGTTCCGGCGCCACGTCCAGGAACGAACCCGCCGCGCACGCCGGGTCGCCCAGCACCTCCGATCCCTTGCAGCAACACAATTTGGGCCGCCCGCAGCTTCGATGCGCAAGGCAGTCCTCACCTGCGTCCTGCCCTCAGCGCTGTACGGCGCTGAGGCCTGGTACCCAGGCAGGACGCGCCCAGCACGCCGCAGACAACGCAGCGGGGCCACGACACGCACGGGCATGGGCTGGCACACCGACCAGATCCAACGGGTTATTACTCTTGCAGCCCGCGCCGTCCTTCCTGCGTGGCGGACGGCCCCAAACAACACCCTTATCCGGGACAGCGGCCTCCCGACCAGCGCTATTGCACTCGAAGCAGTACGCTGGCGACAGGGCTTTCGCGCCCGGACAGTCGACCAAGACCACCCCCTTGCCTCGCGGGTGCCCGTCAAGATCATTACCAGCGGACGAGGGGCCGGACGCCCCGACTCCCGCACAACAGCGCTGCAGCGGGCAGCCGCTATAGTCCCTAACGTCCCACGACTTCTCCTCCAGGCTCCCCGGTATCCAGCGACCGCAGGGACCGACCCGACCAACGGACTTACTAAGGAAGACGCAGCGGCCGCCTTCTGCATCTGGTGGGATGCACGACCAGCCACAGACATCATTGTGTTTTCAGACGGATCCGAGCTTACAGAGGATGGCCGACACGGCGTCGGATACGGCTTCGCTGTATACCGAGCCGGGCAGACCGTCGCGTCAGGACACGGAGGACTACATACCGTTTCCCATGTCTTTGACGCCGAAGCCGTCGGCGCACTGCGCGGGCTAGAGGCCGCAGCCATTGCCGCCCAGGCGCACCACGACACCACACAGATCTGGATCTGTATCGACAATACGGCTGTTATCCGAGGCGCCCTAGGGCAAACCCCCGCCTCCTCACAGTGGGCCTTCCTCGCCCTCCACGACCTCATGGAAACCACAAACGCCTGCGTCCGCTGGTGCCCGGGACACTGCGACATCGCCGGCAACGAACTCGCAGACTCCCTTGCCAAAACGGGAGCCCGCCAGGGCCCCCCGGACGCGGCGGCCGGCGACAACCCGACGCTCAGCGGGGCACGGTCCGCCGGCCGCCAGCTCGTCCACGACAACACGACCACATGGTGGGACTCGGTCCAGCACAAGCTGAACCCCGGCTATACATCGCAGGAGCTCCCGTACCAACTCCGGTGCCCGCCGGAGCTCCACCTCCCCCGGCCCGTCCTGCACCTCCTGCTAGCGGAACGCACAGGGCACGGAGATTTCGCCTCCTACCACCTGCGCTTCCACCCGCAAGGGGACTTCACACCGGACTGCCGATGTGGGGCCCCGAAGGAGCCGGGGCACCTCGTCGAGTGCCGGCCAACCCAGGAGCGCTGGAACGCCCAGGCCGGCCGGCACCGGCTACCAAAGATTCCCCGGGACCCGACCCGGCGGACCCGGTTTCTAGCCCGACTGTTACAGCAGCCGGACTTCTTCTCTTCATTCGTATCCTGTTCTTTCCTGCGGCGGTAACCTGCCGCAACACCCCCCACGGGAATCGACCCGTGCTCAGGCGGCGGCCCAAGCGGCTGAGCCGCCTCGAGATACCTTACTTGGCCGGCTCAACGAGCTGGCTTCAAGGCAAGCGCCATAACCGCAATAGGTAATCCACATCAGCCTACCCTCTGGCAGCTGCTAGTCGAAATGGGTGTCTGTCTGTATATTAGTAGTCCTTGTCTAGACGCTCCTGAGTATATAGCACGGGCACCATCCGATCTTCATAGCCCCGGACGGCAGCCGGCCTTACAACCGGCGCGCCGCCCCGTCGCATACCCTACGGGAGGTTGCCGCTTAATACGGCGCGACGTTAAAATACAAACAAACAAACAATCCCCGAATTCCCCTTCCTGGTAATAATAATAATAATAAATTTTAACGTCGCGCCGCGTAGCGGCGACCTCCCTTAGGGTATGCGACGGGCAGGGGCAGGCGGGTGAAAGCCGCCTGCCTTCCGCCGGTTCTATGGGGGGGGTTGAAACGCCCGTATATGTACACAAAACTGAGACACACTCGTTGGCAGACACAGAAGAGGTACAGACGTTGGTGTTGTGGTACATCCGGGGGAATACATTTCGTACACGGCCGCCTGAGTGGGCATGGCCGTGGGTTATGTGGCGTTGTCTTCAGACGCCAAAAGGGCTGGCTGAAGCGTGTAGTCGTTTGCCCAACCTGCTCTAGCTTCCCAGTGTATAACTCCTTCAGGTTCCTGATCCTGAGGTCGCAATCCAAACGCAGCGATGCCTGCGCGGAGGAGGTTCGACGGGCTAGCCGGCGTGCTCGTAAAGGGCCTTCGAGTCTTAACAGACGAGGCAATCGATCGTCGTATAAGCCGCCGAGGTGGTTTAGGCAAATGTTTTCGTGTCGCCGAAAGGCGCGATCGTAAAAGACAGCCAACTCTCCAAAATACCTGTCTTTTGAACGACTCGAAAAGGGTGTTTTTCGCCGTCGGAAGCAGCTGTTAGTGTTTTGGTATACGGGTACGCCAAAACACTAACAGCTACTAGCGTGGTAAAAAATTTTCGGGGGAGAGTTGTTCCCCTTCCTGGTGGTGGTGAAAAAAGCCAAAACCGCAGAATTCTAGGCTGTTATTGTTTCTTCTGTACACTACAGCACAAGCACTAACAGTTTCAAAATTGGGAGACTTTTTCCGGGGAGAGTTCATGAAGCTGTAGTGGGACACCAGAAGAAGAGTGAATCAACCATAGTCACATGACGTTACTTTAGTGAGGTGTCAAACATGTGCACCTTACTCAGCCCGAGCGTCTTTTAGAACCACTGGTACTGCGCGTTGCGGTCGGTGTATCAGCCAATGCACCGCTGTGCCGCTGCGGACACAGGGAGATCGTACTCGGTGGAACGCATGGCATGGGTAATCCCCTCGAGGCTGTCAATGACCGGGCAGGCAAAGTCGTACTTGTCAGAAGGAAGTAGAAATGTCTGATGTACAGAGTTCAGAGTAATTTGAATTGATTTCACTTGTTGTGGTTGCGTAATTATTCTTTTTGTTGTGGAAGACGTGGGAAGTGGCCCGCTCGCTTGTCTGGCCCGCTCACTTATCAACCACGTTATAGTTAGAGGTTGTACGAAGTAAACCACGTTAGTCCTTAAAAAATTCGAAGAATTTCATCCTTTTATAACTAAAGAAACCTGGCTAAGAGCGGTCTAATAGACCTGGTGTACTTCTTTGCCCTATAGCAGGTAAGAGGTTTCCTATTAGCTACCCTAGAGGAAACCGCCAACATGAACCGCTTTCCCCAGCCGCAAAATTTTTCTGTTGCTTACTACAATAGATCCTTCTCGGACACATTGCAGCGTATTTACAACTTGCTCAAGATACCATTAGACTCTAGGATGCTAATATGGCTGCGACTGATGTCTTTGATCGTCTTACATCTGTATAAATTAGTCCTGAAATAATTTCGGCCATCCGCGATCACTTACCCCGCCAAAGCCATGGCCAGCCGGAACTCTTCTTTTAAAAGAGTGATTGCCAAATCAACGCCCTTTTCACCGTTGTACTGCAGGGAAATTAGTTTCACTGCAACCAACAGTCAAGAGAATCGTACCGCCAGGCCCCAAATTGGAATCCGCCCAACAAAGCAATGGCATGCTCCTAAGGCAATCGCTTTGAAAATGTCGGATCCACGGCGGATTCCTCCGTCAATGGCAATCTTGATACGACCAGCTGCAACCGGTCCACATTCTCTCAGAGCATCGAGAGTAGCAGGGGCTCCATCCATTTGTCGTCCGCCATGGTTTGAAATAATCACACCGTCGACGCTATGGCGGATGGCGAGTTCAACATCCTCTGAGGTGTAGACTTTTGAAAAGAAAAAAATTAATACCATTTTTATGCTCTCAGACTTGATTTCACCTACTGCCTTTTAGCCAGAGCTCAAGCTTCGTGTATTTGCGAAACCACGAGACGACATAATCCCAGTCAACACTGCAGTCTGTTTCAAAGTTAGGGAAAGTTCTTCTGAGATAGAGAGCAAGTACCATTGATAAATCCTTCATTGCTCGCGTCCACAAAGCTGAAATTAGGATCAGGGCTAAGATTGGGAAACATCAAGCCCTCCGGAGGCTCAAAAGAGTTACGGTACTCGTTGAGGCGCCGGCCAAGAACCGGCGCATCCACAGTAAGGATAATGGCTTTGTATCCGGCCGCTATGATTTGTCAGCCGGCGAAATGTAGCAAGTGGAAGACAGGGCTGCCTACTCTCGGCTCGCTCTAGCAGAGCTTTTGTAGCTTCCCTGTTCACATACAGGGAAATCTGGAAAGCAAACGGGTTTCCTTGTCCCTGAGCAATTACCTCCTCAAGGGAAGTTGTCGAGTACGTTGAAAGACCCATGCTGATCCCCGCCCTCGCGGCAGCGCGTGCACTACCGGCCTCTCCATCCTCATGGGCCATCTTGTGCATGGCAGCCGGTGAGAATCCTAGAGGGAAGGAGACCTAGAGCATAAGCATATGCTTGACAACTATATGCTTTGCTTAAACCATACCTTTGTCCCGAAAATGGTGGTGGACGTGTCTAAATTGGAGACATCACGCAAGATCCGCGGCCGTATTTTGTACCGGTTGTAAGCTTCCTCATTGTCGTTCAAGCTGATGCAAGTTAGCCATATTTATTCCGTGAACGACTGTGAGGGAGGCATGCGTTATCATGTCCATAGACCCCTCGTTGAAGTATTCTGTGTGTATTAGCATTGCCTAGAGCGGGCAGAGGCAAGATATGCGTGTACCCCGAATAGGCTTTGTCAGTTTCTTTGACGCCGCCACTTTCAGATCGCTAATCGTCAAGACATTGGGGTCAAGGGTCACGCCGCGGTTTGCCATGGTGAATGATATTGATGAGTTGTCTGTTGTCTCTTTCGAGTGTTGCCTTTGTGGGGGGGGAAGGGATGAGGTGCAATAAAGTAACAGCCTGGCTACCTGAAATGGGCGATGAGGCAACTCACGCCGGCGTCGCTATGGCCTTCCGTAGTAGGAAAGTTGCGGGTTGGTTCCGGCTCTGCTTTTGATGGCCCTTATCCGCCGTATCCACCCAAGTCCCCTCATTACCCGCGGCGCCCCGATACCGCTAGCCTATGCCGACAATATAAGGGACGAAGCCGTGGGATATCCGATAACCAGTGTATGAGTGGGAGCACACGAGAAGATAAAGCAACCTTTCCTACAATATTGTGTGAGCGATAGCAATGGACGAGAAATTGTGTGGCACAACGGTGGATACCGGTAATGCCAGCAACCCGACTGATAGTTTGGGTCTGACATAATTTCTTATCGCACAGGTGCTATCTTCACGGACCAATCAGAGTCTGACAACCTCCGAGTGCTAGTCCAATTCGACAAAAACGACTCGGAGAATCCTTACAATTGGGCGTTGGTAAGAATGCATGATTGCTCAATTCAGACTGCGCTAAAGTTATCGATTAGCCGAAGAAGCTGTACATCGCGTTCACAGTTATTATCCTGACCTTGGACAGCACCATCTCTTCGGCAATTACAAGCAATGCCGTCACATACATCATGGAAGATTTTGGTGTTGAGAGCGGTATTCAAAGTTATCTGCCCACGACCGTCTATTTGATTGGTTACACCTTTGGCCCGTTGTTGTTTAGTCCTATGAGCGAGACTTACGGACGAAAAGTCATCACTCTATGGACTTTTAACGGGTTCATCCTCTCTACACTAGCTTGTGCTCTTTCCCCTAGCTGGCCAGCATTGCTGATATTCCGCCTGATATGTGGGACCTTTGCATCGGTTCCCCTAACGGTTATCGGGGGCGTGTTCGCCGATATATTCTACAGCCCACGAACTCGAGGCCGGGCCATGATTTCTTTCATGTCGGTACGCTTATCCTTCCTCCTCCAAGTTGTAATGGGGAGTTAATACAGACAGGGTACCACATTTGGCCCACTTGGAGGGCCCATTATATCTGGCTTTGTTGCCCCGCTTGGCTGGAGGTGGGTGTTTTGGACTGTCCTCATCTTTGCTGGCTGCAGTTGGGTTCTCCTTATATTTGTCCCAGGTAGGCTTATTCTTCCATTTTATGCTACTACTCTAACATCTATTAGAAACATTTGGGCCCGTCCTTCTGAAACGAAGGGCAGAGAATCTGCGAAAATCTACTGGAGACACCAGCATTGTAGCTCCCATCGAGCTTGAGGCCAAAAAGGGCAGGGATTTTATAATTACGTCCCTGGCAAGGCCTCTTACAATGCTGTGTTTCGAGCCGTTGGTATACTTGAATTGCCTCTACATTGCCCTTCTCTACGCCTTCTTTTACCTTTTTTTCGAGGCGTATCCCATTATTTTCGAAGGTACTCATGCCCAGTTCTACCACCGAGTCTTGCATGCTGATGATTTCACAGGTATCTATGGTTTTACCAAAGGCCAGTCAGGCCTCGCCCTGTCTCCTAGTAAGCCGTTTTTTTTTCATTTAAACGCCAGGTAGCTAACCGGGCAAAGTTGGAGTTGGTGCATTCTTCACAGGTCCGGTATTGATTCACTACGATACCGTTTATGAGCGGGCTCGGAAGAGCGGAAAGGCTTGGGCAGAGAAGGAAGAATTCCACCGACTGCCTATTGCCTGTCTCGGGGGCCCATTTTGCGCCATTTCATTTTTCTGGCTTGGCTGGACTGCTCGCACAGATGTGCATTGGATCGTTCCTTGCTTGTCAGGGCTCTTCTTCGGCTTTGGCTATCTGTTGACCTTTACCGCCTTGACCAACTACCAGGTGGATGCGTATGAGACCTATGCGGCAAGTGCCATGGCTGCCTCTTGCTTTTCTCGCAGTATCGTTGGTGCGACCCTGCCGCTGGCGGCAAAGTCCATGTACAGTGGACTTGGCGTGGCCTGGGCCTCTTCCCTACTTGGCTTTCTTGGTCTGTCTTTGGTGCTTATTCCTTTTGGTCTCGTATATTATGGCCCTAGGATACGCAAAAGGAGTAGGTTGTGCCAAGATCTGCTCAGGCGAGCGGAAGCTAGACAGAGGGAGGAAGACGCTTGAGGTCAGTATAAAACATGTTAACGTGGTTGATAAGCGAGCGGGCCAGACAAGCGAGCGGGCCACCTTTTATGTAACCACCACATTTTTTCTTTTACAACAACATTTCTTCACCAAAAACAATGGAATCGCCTTCAAACGAACCTAGGTTATTATTGGCCCTTCAGGCTATCCAAAAAGATCCGAAATTAAGCGCTAGACTTGCAGCAAAGATCTACAACGTCTCGAGAACAACTATCACCAGCAGAATGAACGGCCGACGCGCTCGACAAGACACCCGCGCCAATTCTTCGAAATTAAAAGAGCTAGAAGAGAAGCTCTTCTCCAATACATTCTCGACCTAGATGCGCGAGGATTTCCGCCCAGGTTGGCGGACGTGGAAGATATAGCCAATGTTTTGCTCGCAGAGCGCGACACGAGACGCGTCGGAAAGCGCTGGGCATCCAACTTTGTTAAGCGACAACCAGACCTCCAGACGCGTTTTAATCGTGCCTACGACTACTGGAGAGCCCTCTGCGAAGATCCTGAAGAAATCAGAGCGTGGTTCGCGCTGGTGCAGAATCTACGCGCCAAGTACGGCATCGCCGACGCGGACCTGTACAACTTTGACGAGACTGGCTTTGCAATCGGCATTATCACCCCATCTATGGTCGTGACGCGCGCCGAACGACATGGAAAAGCAAAGGCAGTTCGCCAACGCCAATTTTCAGTGCCGTTGACCAATTTGCGAGGGGCGCGCAAGCAATAATGCACTCCTATGCATTGTTAGCAGCAGAAGTTCGAACACTTCGACAGGCAAATACGGCACTTAGCAAACGCCGGAGAGCAAAAAAAACACGTGTACGGCTTGGAGGATCTCTTACAGTACAGGAAGGGCATGATTTGCTGGATGAGAAGGACGTGCAGGAGCAAATACAGCAGGAAACGCGGGCGAGTAGTGGTCGGCAGAGGAGGGCTGAGCCGGGCGGACGGCGCTGTGGTACTTGCGGCGAGAGAGGACACAATGCGCGCACTTGTCAGAAGGAAGTAGAAATGTCTGATGTACACAGCTCAGAGTAATTTGAATTGATTTCACTTGTTGTGGTTGCGTAATTATTCTTTTTGTTGCGGAAGATGTGGGAAGTGGCCCGCTCGCTTGTCTGGCCCGCTCGCTTATCAACCACGTTACTAGGAAGGAAATAAATGTTGTGTCGGTATGAATGCATCGCATCGCTAGAATATGATTATGTAAGCAGTGCGCGCACAGGAGGGATGGGAGGCATCGGGCTGTAGGGTCCCGACCAGACCCACTGGAAGATAGGGGTAGTGTCACAGAGTCCATAGATGTAGTCTCGCGCACCAAATTTTGGTGCGTCGGACTACGAGAGAAGACAGACCACTTCACCACAGATCAATTGTATAGCTTCCTGCAGACAGGAGGACGTACAGGATTACGGTGAACACCAATGTGCATTGCTTGAACCATCGCATTTGTACAGGTGAATCCACAATGATGCTTATTACAATCACACAGGACTAAATTGTACGGGTATCTGCGAGTATTATAGCGAGCCGCAAATTACAGCGGTGTAAATTTTCGCCCCTGCAGCCCTAGTATGCACAATATTTTGATAAGTTTTTGAAGCAAAATGCATTTAACTAGTTCTATAAGGTTATTGTTGGACCGCTGGACCAGGGCAGGACAGCTGGGCTACTCAGACAAGGACTTGGGCCCTTCGCACGCGCGCGCCCACTTTTCATTCAGTGAAGGGCCGATTAGTAAGCGGCCGGACCTTCGGGGAAACTCCAGTCCGACGCGCAGGGGCATATCTCCTGCGCGCAGACGCTGGCGCCCCTTTTCGCCTTTAGACTGAGAAAAAAAAGACAGACCCGAATTATCACCAGATTTTGTATTACCTATTGCGCGCTTATTGTTTATTTGTTACTCATTGTTTACCCTGAATTGACCCACAGTTATATAACTTAATGGCTGTTATTTACGGAGGGGGGGCACTTTTGGGGAGAGTCACCAGGCCCTTGGCTTCCTTTGTTTGCCACTGCAGAGCCTCACAAAAGCCATAGATCACCTTGAGCGTGGGAACGGGAACGCCAAGTTTGTCAGCCTCTTTGATGGGCTCACCGACAATGTTCATGTATTCGATAAAGTTGCCCTGCTGGTCAGCATGAAGCCTCTGGTTCTTGGCCAGTGGCATACCTTTTGCGCGTCCTGAAGCATGCTGGGCTTGCACCACACATCAAACGGATCGGCATTGACCGTCTTCTCCACATGGTCTTCGGGTAGTGGGTGTCCGGCGGCCTTGGCCGTGTTCCAAATCTCCCACATGGCTGGCCGGATGAGCGTGTCAATGGGCGTCTTGGCGATTCTCATGCGGGACGTGTCCATGCGCGTGATGGTGGCAACAGGGTTAAAAGATGCGTTGTACACCAGCTTCCTCCACCTCACAAATGGAACATCCACGTTGAACTGGCAGTCGACCTTTCCGGAGGCATTGTAAATATCGACGAATTCCTTTGCCTTGGCCAGCGAAATCTCAGCAGGCACATTGGGGTTCTCAAAGGGACCCACGATGAGGATATCGTGGTCGTCGTGGATAATGTGGCCATGTCCCTTTTCGGCCGTGCCAATCAGAGAGACGCCAGATATGATGACATTGGTCGGAAAAGCCGCAATCAAGGGCTCCTCGATATTGATACCGTTTTGCACGAGGACAATGACAGTATGGCCCGGAGTGACGGCGGGGGCAATGATCTCCTCCACGGTGGGATGGATGTCCGGGCAGTTCTTGGTGGCCACGACAATGTAGTCAAATGGCGTCTGACTGCCCGTGGCCACATCGGGCACGCTATTAGTGACTAACGGCTGTTAGTAAATCACTAAAACATACGATAACAGGAAGGTGCACCGTATGCCGGCTTCCACCCCGTTTGGTTGCCGTGGTCGATCGACTCGATATTGAAGCCATACTTAGCCACGGTCGCGTAGTTGGACCTCAAAACGGCGGTGACGCTGGCGCAGCCGCCGGCTTCCAGGCTGACTGCAGCCATGGTGCCGACACCGCCGCTTCCGACCAGGAGGACATTCTTCTTATCGGTCGCCATGGTAGCTGCGGGATTGAGTGACAAAGGACGGGGGCGAATGCACGAGGGCGACTTGTTTGGGTAGGGCCTTCTTGAAGAAGAAGTTGGCAGATAAGTATTAGTTTGGGGTCGACCGGCTGCTTGGATTTCGAGCATATGGATGCAGGTGTCAGCGAAAATGGCAATCGACAGAAAGGGAGACTATCTCAATTTGGGGGGCTCGTTTGGACGAATCAGGGATTGCCAGAAGCCACCGCCCGTAAACGATGGCTCTAGGGAACTAGGTCCAAATCGAGCGAGCGCCTTTTTTCTTGCTTGCCCCTGTTGTGGCAGCAGGATTTACTATCTTTCAGATAAGGCTTCCACTATCAGTCTTGACCTTACTCGTTAGACAGCAGCAACAACACCACGAGTCTCTCTCGGAAGATGGCAAAATTATAAAGATGTCCGTGTCCTGTAGATTTTCCCTTCGGATCTCTTCATCCAGAACCAATTATCCTTCCTTTCCCGGACCATTTTTACCCCCAAAAAGCAGCAGCCATGGAGAAGCATAGCAAGGACCAAGTAGCTACAACCGCCTTGAGCGGCGACGATGCAAGTCTTCAGATGGGAGACATGGGTGACATGGCCGAGGCCGAGTACCATGGTGAGATCCCCCAGAGCCCGTCAAACCAGCTGCACCGCAACTTTTCGGCCCGCCATATCCAAATGATTGGCCTGGCTGGCAGTATTGGCTCTGGTCTCTTCATCGGCACGGGCAAGGTATTCTCCCCGTTCAAGCATGTTATGTGAGGTATGCCAACTGACGTGTAGGCTCTGCGCTATGGCAATTATCCGGGCATGTTCCTCGGCTGGAGCCTAATTTGCACGCAAGCTATGTTGAACATGCAGGTCATGTCGGAAGCCTGCGTCATCTTTCCCACGTCTGGTGCTTTTATTGACCATGCCGCTCGATTCGTGGACCCGGCGCTGGGTTTTGCCCTTGGTAAGATTCGAAAAAAAAAAAGGTTTGCATCCAGACTAATCCAAACCCAATGCAGGCGCTTGTGAATGGTTCGCTTGGCACACAACACTGGCCGCAGAGGCTGCGGTTCTCCGTCTCATCATCCAGTACTGGACCGACGCGATCCCGACAGCGGCGTGCATGACGATTTTCCTGTTTGTCGTCTTTGCAATTCACTCGCTGCCGAACCGATACTTTGCCGAGTTTGAGTTCTTTACGGCGGCGCTTAAGATTATGATTATGATTATCATTCTCATCACATGCATCGTGATTGTGTGCGGCGGCAGTCCGATCAAGGTGACTGATCTGGCTGTCAACTACACCCAGCTGTCTGCTTTCCCCCACGGTTTCAAGGTGTGTCCTGCTCCCTACACTATGGAGTCCCCCTCTTGACAGAAACAGGGCATTGCACAATGCTTCCTTTTGGCCTCGTTTTCTTGTGGCGGTCAAGAACTCCTTGGCATCACCAACGGCGAGGCGCAGATGCCGCGTTTCAATCTACCCCGCGCCGTCAACAGCCTGGCCTTTCGCTTGTTTTTCTTCTTTGGCACATCAGTTGTCTTCATCTCGGTTCTCGTCCCCTATACCAACACGGACCTCCTGGGCCCCTCCAACATTGCGGCTTCTCCTTTTGTCATCGCCATGAACAGTGCCGGTATTAAGGGCCTGCCCGACCTGCTCAACGCCATTATCATTATCGGTCTTTTTGCTATTGGCGCCGAGTCGCTGTATATTACTTCGCGTCTCGCCACGGCCATGGCGCGCATGGGCCTTTTCCCCAAAGTCTTTGGCCACGTCGACAAGCGCGGTCGGCCGTACATTTCGCTGCTTTTTTCGGCCGCACTATCGACAATCCTCACCTACATCAACTGCTCTAACACTGGCGGCGTCATCTTTACGTGGTTCAGCTCCGTCGGCTCTACGGTCTATTTTATTGCGTATCTTGTCATTGCCGTCACCAACTGGAGAATGCGCGCAGCTTTCAGGGCGCAAAACGACAATCCGCTTACGCTGCAGTACGCGTACAAGAACAAGTATTTTCCCCTCGGGAGCGTTTTCCTCTTTGTCAGCGGTGTATTCGTGATTGGATCGACATTTTACCTGTCGCTGTTCCCGATCGGCGCTTCCCCATCAGCCTCGGCCTTCTTCGAGACCTTCCTCTGTGTTCCACTCTTTCTTGTTCTTTGGGCGGGCTACAAGCTCATTTACCGGACCAAGTGGGTGGACCCGGCACAGGCCGACTTGAAGAGTGGCCGGAAGCCACTGACGAGCGAGGATATTGCGTTTTTGGATGCGTACTACAGCCAGCCGCTGTATAAGCGTCTTTTCAGCTACATTGCCGTGTGAGAAGGCAACAATCTTGTTCGGTAGATGACGGATCCACGGCAGTTATCAATATTTTATACTTGTATACTTGAATTAGTTAGTGAAATACGTGGGGTGTCGGTATCCTGGGTCCTGTCGTGATCACGTGTGGTTCGGTTGTACGTTGCAATGGTTCGGCAGCACTCTAGATCCTGTACGTCCTCCTCTTCCTTGAGGCGGGTATACAGTTGATCTGGTGGTGAAGCTTGTCTTCTCTAAATCTGTTGTGGGCGCGAAGCCCTTACTTAGCTAAGTCAGGAAGAATGGCTATTCCGTTCGCCGCCCCACTTGCAGACTCGACTGCTGTACCGACATGGGGTATATTTCGTATTGCACGTCCAGGCCACTAAAAGAATTCCGTACATTCGGGAAATCTGTGAAGAAACGTTAGCCTAACTTCTTAAGCAAGGCAAATATAGCTTGATTTTACTTTTCTTATTGAAAAGAAAATCAAGCTTTTCCAGGTAACATTGATATATTCCGGCTCTAGCTATCTAGCTTAACATATTTCCATCACTCGAGCAGCTTACCCTTGGATTTGGCTAGCTCATACGCAAAATCCGGCTGGAAATCAGTGTATAAGGCCTCCTATCTCACGGTTAGGCATGAATCTGGAAGTGCTGTGAGTACATACCGGATCAATGGCGGCCTTTTGTGTGTACTCCGCCTCCTGATCGCTAATAGTGACCTTCTCGAGCCCGGTGTTCTCGACGAGAAGCTGGACCTGGCAGGCTCGCTCAAAGAGGGTGTAATACGCCGCAGCCTCGTCGACGGTGCCACCGACAGTCAGGATGCTACAATCATTAGACTGTGATCATCCAGAGAAACTCCAAAACTCACCCATGGTTCTGCAGAATTACTGCCTTGGCTGTTCGCCCCAGTGCCTCAGCAATTCTCTCTCCTTCTTCCTTCTCGAGCACCATGCCTCCAAAATTCTGGTACACCACGTGCATGTTCCAGAAAGAGCACGAATCCTGGTTGAGAATGTCGAGAGGGCGTCCAAATGTCGACCAGGCTTTGCCATGCACGGAGTGCGTGTGGCAGGCCGCATTCACGTCTGGCCGCGCCTTGTGGATGGCTGAGTGGATCATGAAGCCGGCAACGTTGACAGCCGCCCGGTTACCGCCAATGACATTGCCCATCTCGTCAACATGGACCATGTCGCTGGCCTTTAGCAGGCCAAAATGGTAGCCGAGCGGGTTGATCCAGAACGTGTCCGGATTAATAGGATCGCGAACACTAATATGACCACTCGTCCCCTCAGTGTAGCCCTTGCGGTTGAATACGCGGAAGGCTCCGGCCATGTGTTCGAGTTGCCATTGCTGCTTGTGGAGGAGATTGGTAAAGATGGGAATCGCTGTAAACTTGAGACCGCCGGCGCTGATGGCGCTCTGGTTGTTCTTGTCATCGGCAACAGGCGGAACCGCCTCGGCCTTTATTTTTTCGACCGTAACCGTCCGAGTCTGGGTAGAAGACATGATTACTGGGAAAAAGAGAAAATGGCCGGAGAGAATATAAACAACTCAATCTTCAATCATTTCGCCGATAAGAGGGCTGTCTGCTGTTATAGCTGTCAGCCGGCTACTAAAGGCCAGGCCGCCTGCCGAGACTATCTCGTTTTCGCCCAGTTCCGGCTTGCGACATGCTGAGAAATAATTTTCCACCATTCGATTCTAGATAACGTGCATCTGTGTAGCGGTTACTTCCCGTAGAGGTCCAGCTGCTGGAAGCCCACAACGAACCCGCGTCGTCTGGGCCCTTGGTCCCCGCTGTCGTGGACTGCGGCGAGTGGGCCGCTGAAAAGGTTGGGAGGTCACAGCGAGCCTATGGTGGCGCTCACATTAGTGGGGTGTCAAATGCCAATCCTCGAACAAGTAGCCGGCAGAGACCCGACGATTTTTTTGGACATTATCCGCGCTTCGTATTCTAACAGTGCCTTCTATTGGGGATGCGTCTTTTCAGTGTGGAAAAGGCGAAATCCGACTGGCGAGACTGGTCGGACCTGCTCGTTTATCGTCACTTCTTGCTTCCAGTGACTTTAAAGGAGGATGACCGTGATTGGATGACCGTTTACGGATAGGCAAAAAGATATGGCTGGGCAGACTACTTAACCGAAGATAAGGCAGGGAGATAACATAGCTCGATGGCACACTTCCTGCCCTGCTGCAGAAAGCCTCCGTAGGATGGGTGGCTTTGTTTCCATTTTGTTTCTGGATGCATCCAATAATTGCTGCCTCTTTCCATGTCTACGACCAAGCAGCGAATGAAGACCAAGACCTTTACGGGCTGCTGGACGTGCCGTAGGCGAAAGGTAAAATGCGATGAGGGGCGCCCGGGATGCCAGCAATGCCGCGACAAGGCGATTTCATGCGCTGGCTACACGACACGGCTACAGTGGCTGCCAGCCGAGACGCCACTGGCCTACTCCAGAAGTGCCCAGCTGCCGACAACGTACCGAACGACGGGCATGTCGCTGCGACGGCATATGCGCTGTGGTAAGTGGATGCGCTCCATCGGATCAGTCGAGCGGCCAAACAGCTAATGAGTAAGACGAGACTCAGCCGATCTTGACCGAAATCCAACTAGACACCTATCTCGAGCGGGTAGAAGCGGAAAGACCCTTAGCGGGCGGACCCAGTCTGCTCCATGGCCCTTTTGCGCTATTCGCCCAGGAGGCGGAAGAAAAGGAGGCCAGAGCCAGGGAAAGAGAGAGATTGGGACAGCAGAAAGCCCTCCAGGTAGTGGTAGCGACTGTCCTGACGGCCGACACGCAGCAGCTCGTCCCTGATTCGCCGTCGACCGAGCAGACCCCTCCAGTCGTGTCGCCACAAGAACAGCAACTTCCGGGGCCCCTCCTCCTCCCCAACACGCCAAACGAGAGCCTCGTCCTCAGCGACGTCGTCCGCGACGACCTCTCTATTACCAGCAGCCCTCTGTACGACGAGGCAGCTCCCGTCGGACTCACCGGCTCAACCACTCCCTCGCCAGATGTAAGCAACGGGGATGATTCCTTCGAGGATGATGCCTGGACACCGGCGCCAGGGTCCTCAACGCTGCACTACCGGATCCTATTCCAACGGTCACCCTTTCAGCTCTCGGCCGACAGCCAGCAGCTATTGCATCACTACATTGACCACGTGGTGGACCTGATGACGGTGGTGTCGACGCCCAAGGGGCCATGGAAGTCGGTACACCTGCCGCGGGCCCTTCAAGGAACGGCCGAGCTGGCGTTTGCCGGCAGGACATCCCACGCCTGCAACGCTCTCTTCCACGCGCTCTTGACAATCAGTGCTTACAACCTGGCGGCCAACCACAGCATCACCGGCCAAGAGATGCAGGCACAGCGGTGGCGGGGTATTGCGCTGCGCTTCAAGGCACGGTCGCTGACATATCTACGCGAGGGACTAGCACCGCAGTGTCCGCCCGAGAAGAGGGGCAAGTATAAAGAAATTCTGGCGGTGATGTTGTCAATGATCACGATTGATGTGAGTCGCCTGTGCTCGCTGTCGTACGATGCTGATGACCAGGTCTGCTCGGGAGAGACACGCACGTCTGAATGGCACTTGAAAGGACTCGAAGGCTTCATCCACACTTCTCGCCACCGGCGCAAGAGCCACTACTCGGGAAAAGCGCAGTCCTTGCACCGTGTCTACGCCTACCTGCGCATAATGCGGGAGAGCACAGATCTTCGCTGTGTAGAGCGCAAAGACAACACACAATCCCCCTCTGCGCAGGATCTGGCATGGCTATCTGCGCCGTTATTCTTTCTCGATGCCATTTCCCTGCCACCTAACTGGCTGCAAGACAACTGCCCAACAGATGTCGCCAAACAGAAACAGGTCGACCTGTCGGCCTGCGAGTTTGTCTACGGCATCCCGTTCACGTTGCTCGTGCTCATGGCTAAGACATCGGAGCTCATCCGCAGAAAACGCACCTTTGAGCGCAATTTTCCCCACCTCATGTTGCCACAAGAAACGGCAGTCCTGTGCGACGCGCTCGAAGTCGAGATCCTCGAGTGGTCCGTGGATGCCGTCGTGGCCGAGCTGCAGGAGCTGACCGTCTCGCGCGACTTCCAGCGGCTGATTGAGCACCAGACACGGGCCTTCCACCAGGCGACCATTGTTTATTTCTCGCATCTAGTGCGGTCAGTCCATCGGAGACACCTGCAGCCGTACGTGCGAAACATCATCAACCACCTGGAGACAATTGAGGTGATCAAGTACGGGGCCAATATGACCACGGGGTGCATCCTGTGGCCCGGCTTCATTGGGGCGGCGGAGGCGGTGGACGCGGATGTGCAGTCGAGGTACCTCCAGTGGTTCAAGTCGACGCGGTTCTATGGTTTAGGCGCCTACGACAAAGCGTGTGAGGTGGTGATGGAGGTGTGGGAGAAGCAGAAGCTAGGACAGGGCCAGACGGCGTGTGAATGGTCGGTGATTGTCGAGGCCAAAGACATTCGGCTGATGTTGACGTGAGGTGAAAGTAGAGGTGAGAAGAAGAGGAGAGAAGAAGAGTGTAAGACAAGCAACATACCAAAGAATATCTCGCAATTTTGCGGCAACAGGCCGCCGCAAAAGCCTGCGAATCTTGTGGGCAGCATTTTCCACCAATGCCACGGCCCTGGAACACATCGGAGACGGGTCCGCTGCCGTTGTCGATCCACTACCGGAAACAGTTCCTCCGGCGCCCGGTACCGGACCGCCTTGCAGCCAAATCGGGAAGGCAACAGCTATCGGTTGCCTTTTATACGACAGCCGGCCGTCCCAGAATCACGCTAGTGGCCGGGCAGCATAGCGGTATAAAACCAGTGAGGAACGCTGCTATTAGACATGTGGCGAGTATACCTCACGCTTTTTAATCAGAAACACCCCACGCCTAACTCATAATGCCGTTTTCTCACCAGACCGTGGACCCTGCGGGTGTCGTTGAGGCCAAGCCCCTGTTCTCGCACGTGACCGTGGCGGGCGGCAGTGACGCCAAAATGGTCTTCGTGGCGGGGCAGGTCGGCATAGACGAAAACGGCAAGGTAGCCGACAGCTACACGGCGCAGGTGCGACAGACCGTGAGGAACATCGGCGTGTGTCTGGCTGCGGCAGGCGCCACGGTGTCCGATATTGTCAAGGTGACATACTACATTGTCAACTACGATCCGGAGAACCGGCCGCACGTGCCGATTGTGCTGGACTTTTACGGCGGGCACCGGCCGTCGACGATGCTGGTGCCGGTGCCGTGTCTGGCCAAGCCCGAGTTTCTGTTTGAGATGGACGTGACGGCCATGATTTCGGGGGCTCCTGCATCCGCTCTAGCTGTCGCCCCTCAGTCCATCCCGGCTTTAGACACCATTGTGGACGTAGTCATCGTCGGTGGTGGCCTGAGCGGCCTCCAAGCAGCTGTTGATTGTCAAAAGGCCAGCCTGTCAGCAGTCCTGCTGGAGGCTCGCGATCGCGTCGGTGGCAAGACATGGAGCGTGCCGGGCGCCCAGGGAAAGGGAATGGTGGAGCTAGGTGGCGCCTGGATTAACGACACGAACCAATCGCACATGTATGCGCTGACAAAAGAACTCAAGCTAGACGTGCTGCAGCAGCTGACCGCTGGCGACTGTGTCATGCACGACCTCGATGGCTCGATCAAGCGGTTTGTGTATGGCGAAAACCCGGGGGTAAGCCCTAGACACTGTCGCCCAAATGCAAAACGAAAGATCTGACACTCCTAGCATGAAAAGTCTGAGCTCGAGAACATGGTCGAGATCCGCGGTCTCCTAGAAGAAATGTGCCACAAGATCGACCTGCTGGATCCCAAGAACCCCGAGTGGGACTCGTACACGCTGGAGGAGTTTGTGAAGAAGCTGGGGGGTGGAGCCACCAGCCAGGCCACTGCCCGCATGTGGACGCGCGGCTTGCTCGGGATAGAGCCGCGCGAGATCAGCGCGCTCTATTTTCTGGATTACGTCAAGAGCGGTGGTGGGTTGATGTTGACGCGATCCGATATGAAGAACGGCGGCCAGTTCCTGCGGATCCGGCAGGGTGTGTAGCCTCCCTCTTGTGCATCGGCCTTGGAGCTCATTGTCTCAGGTTCCCAGTCCGTCTCGAAAGGCCTCGCCGCCCAAATGCCGCTCGGATCTGTCCAGTTTAATTCCCCCGTCCGCAAGATTGAACAGCACGGCCCGGGAAACGTCACTGTTACCACCGAAGACGGCCGCTTCATCCGCTGCAAGCGGGTTATCGTCTCAGTGCCTACACCGCTCTACAAGGAGATATCGTTCCTCCCCCCCCTACCGGCCGACAAACTCAAGCTGGTCTCGAGCACCACCCTCGGCTGGGTGGCAAAGTCCATTGTCTGCTACGATAAGCCCTGGTGGCGCACCTATGGCTACTCGGGCCTCGTCTCGTCCTTTACTGGCTACGTCACAATCCTCCGCGACACCAGCTCCGACATTGACGGTCATTTCTCTCTGACGTGCTTCAGTCAGGGCGACACGGGCCGGACCTGGGGCCAGCTGCCACCCGAGGAGCGGCGCCGCGTCGTGATTGAACACATTGGTAAGTCATTTGGCGATCCAAGCGCGGCGGCGGCGCACATTGGCATGTTTGAGCAGCGGTGGGCGCCAGAACAGTGGAGCCAGGGATGTCCGTGTCCGGTCATGGGCCCCGGACTGTTGGGGGAGCTCGGCCATACGTTGCGGGCGGTGCACGAAAATGTGCACTTTGTCGGCACGGAGACGGCATATGAGTGGAAGGGCTACATGGAGGGAGCAGTGCGGTCGGGCAAGCGCGGGGCGGCAGAGGTTGTGGCCGCGCTAAAGGCATAAGTGCGTCCTTTAAGGTGGTCCGAAGATAAGCCGAAGTTCTTCCGTAGCGCTATATTGAGGTATTACAGGCTAATACTCTGCTGCAAGCCAAGTTCTAGTCTCCGCTACCCGTATCTTGACCGTCTTTGCCTCCGCATCGCCCACATGCTGGCCCAAGCCAAAAACGTACTCACCTTTTGTCAGAACCCATTTTTTGTCCTCCCAAACAGCCAAATCTCTCTTTTTGACATGGAGAATGACAGACGTCGTCTCCTTCTCGGCAAGTTCCGTCGTCTTGTCAAACGCAGCCAGGGTCTTTTGTATGCTGCACTTGGCTGGCCAGGCATACAGCTGCACGACTTCCTCGCCCGCACTGGGTCCCTGGTTGGTCACGAAGACCCTAAATGTCCAGAAATGGTTCGTCTCGGCCACCTCCCCGAGCATACTGCCAAACTCGGTGTAGCTCAGTCCATAACCAAACCAGAACTCGGGCTGCACCCCAGTCTGCATGTAGTACCGATAGCCCACCTGGCCACCCTCCTTGTACTGCACTATCCCGTCGACACCCGGCCACATCTCCTCGTCCGCCGCAAAGGGCAGATCGGAGTACTTTCTCGGCCAGGTGATTGGAAGACGTCCAGACGGGTTGATTGTTCCGAGCAATATGTCGGCCAGCGCAAATCCCGCCTCTTGGCCGCCGTACCACGCCTGCAAGAGCGTGCCGGCCCTGGCCACCCAGGGGAACTCGACGGGCGAGCCTGACTGGTTGACAAAAATCAGACTCTCCGGCCGCTCACAGCCTCGCAGCAAAGCTAACACCAGCTCATCCTGCGATCCTGGAAGATGCATGTCATTGCGATCAAATCCTTCGCTCTCCCATTCATTGTCCAGCCCCAGGACCACCACCGAGAAGGCGCTATCATTGGCCAGCTGCACGGCCTGCGCAATCATATCGTCTGGTAGCTGCTCCTGGTATCCCAGCCGCACCGACGGAGCCCAGCCAAAAACGTGCTCGCGATCGCCCGGAAGGCACGGCTTCGTGAAACTCTCGGTGACAATGTCGTAGGACTGGCCCGCCATCAAATATTTCGACGCGCGTGTCTCGACGCTGCCAAAGCTGTAAAATGTCTCCCCGTATTCCTTCCAGCCACGATTGTCCAACAGCACCTCGCCGTCCACAATCAGCCGTGACTCGCCTACACTGGACAAGCTGAACTGATGAAGCCCTGTCTTCGCCGGCGTCACTGTCGACGTAGCCCGGTGCGAATACGGCGGGATGGGCTCTTGCCGCAGGCTCATCGGTGCCGTGTCCAACAAGTCGATCTGCGAGTCATCGCGGAACTGCGTCTCGACGACGGGGCCTGAAAGATCTGCCGTAGCAAAGAAATCCACGCGGATCATAGACTTTTCCTCTGCGCCCTGTGGCTTCTTCCGGGCCGCCCACTGGTCTTCTGAAAAGAGAGGCAGCCACTTGTTGCCGGCAGCTCCCAGGCTATGCTTCACGGTCACGTCAATGCCGTTTGCTGCCGCGACCGTCCTGAAGGAATCCATGGGCTGGCTGAAATACTGTGGGTTCATCATGGCTGAACCGCCCCCACCAGGGGTGCCAATTTTGGCATTTGGTCCAATGAATGCGACTTGCTGGGACTGCAGCAGACTGGCGCGGAGGGGCAGAGCATTGTGTTTGTTTTTTAACAGCACGATGCCGCTGGCTGCCACATTGCGCATAAAGCGAATGTCCTGCTTGCTCGTATCCGAGAACTCGGCGCGGTGGCGACTGGCCGCGGCCTCTGCCTCTGTAAGGCCAAGAAGGCCCCTCTTTTTCGCCAGAGACAGTAAGCGGCGCACGGACACGTCGACGGCCTTTTCCAGCTGCCCACTTTTGTCCGCTGCAAGTGCCGCCACAAGTTCTGCCCCCCTCTTTTCAGGGGGACCAGGCATCTCCAGGTCACAACCCGCCACGAGACTGTCCGCTACTGCATTGGTGCCGCCCCAGTCACTCATAACTAGGCCCTGGAAATTCCACTCGTCGCGCAGGACCGTCTGCAGGAGATCACTCATGTCCATGTGGCTGCCGTTCACGATATTGTAGGACGTCATGAGGCAGCCCGGGGGGTTTTCTGAGCGGACAACCATTTCAAATGGCTTCAAATAGATTTCCCGCAGCGCCTTTTCGCTGATGTTCGCATTGATGGTGTAGCGGTCCGTCTCTTGTTCATTTGCGACGCTGCGGGTCAGCACCTTCGCCTGGTTAACGCAACCAACAACACTCACAAATGTTTCGGCGTCGCCACGACGTCCCCCGAAGCCTGTATACCCGCAACATACTCGACCGCCAGTGCTCCAGACAAGAAGGGATCCTCCCCAAAGCACTCAAAGTTGCGCCCGCCTAGCGGGTTCCGCGCGCAGCAAATCGTCGGCGCTAGCAGGATCTGGGCACCTTTCGTCTTGGCCTCTCGGCTGAGCAGCTCGCCGACGCCGCGAAGTGCCTTTCGCGACCACGTCGCTGCCTGGCACACAGGTCCCGGCATGAAAGCCGCCGTCGGGCCGTCGACAGAACATTGTCCGCGGGCACCGGAGGGCCCGTCGGTGGTCTGTCTGTTAGCTGTCTGTACAACGCCCCGAAAGGGTCCTCGTATCTTGCCTTAAGCGATCCAATCCCCAAGTGCGCAATCTCCTGTGTCTGCCACGTGTCGGCTCCTGCCAGCAAGGAGATCTTTTCCGATAGGGATAACCGGCGAAGGAGGTCTTCGATGTTCGACATGGTTGGAATGTGCAGAGAAAAGATAGCATAGTCCTCGCCGCCGCGAGTTATATGTTTGCCACGACGCCACTGCCGGTTCCGAGGCTTTGTTCGTGTTCTGGCAAGATACGCTGCCGACCGGCAACAGGCAGTAAGTCACTCAACGGGTATCCGGGCGCCGGAACACAATCAGGTCGGCCTTTTTCCACTGCCGATATCTTCAAAATTAAGCCAAGAACAAGATAACTAGATATACTTGATGGGGCAAAAATCCCCGCCACGCTACTCCTGTCTTGTCCGGCCTTAGCGGATAGACTTTCTACGGAGTACAACTACTCCATCAACCTCTCACATTTTTTGGATCAATCAGCACCACCATCCGACACCATGGCTCCGAGCAAGCTGGTCCTCCAATTCCGCAAGTTCCCGTCATGGGTCCCGAAGTCATCTTTTGCAGTAAATGCCCTGCTATTAGCAACGTCGTTCAGCACTGCTTCCGTTAGTCCTGCCCGGATATCTGCACACTGGAAAAATTTTCCCTGACAAACAGGTCCTCGGCTACGATGCCTCCATGATGAATGCCCTCAACATTCTGCCCTCTTATACAGACTACTTTAGCCTTACGAACGCTACGATTGGTCTGAATTCGGCGTTTGTATGGGTCGGCGCCATCTTCGGCGGCGTCTTGTTCGCTAAAGTCCCTGATGTGATTGGACGAAAGCCTGCCATGTTTTATGCCGCCCTCATCGCCATTGTCGGCACTGCCATTCAGGCGGCGTCGCAGGACGTCGGCATGTTTCTAGCGGCGCGATTCATTCTCGGATTTGGCATCGGTGGAACATATGTCGCTTGCCCGACGTTTCTGGCTGAGACTCTCCCGGAAAAGTACCGTTCCTTTGGTCTGGGCGCCTTCACGGATCTTTACTATGTGGGAGCTCTGCTGTCGTCTGGTACGTGTCCATACACACCAGACTTTACCGTGAATTTTCTGACTTCATAGGAATCACCTATGGAACAGCCGCCATGAACTCCACCTGGGCATGGCGTATTCCTTCTCTGCTGCAGATCCTCTTTACTCTCATATCCGTCATTACACTGCCCTTTGTGCCAGAGTCTCCCCGCTGGTATGCTTTCCAGGGCGAGCGGGAAAAGGCCCTAATCGCGCTGGCCCAGGCCGCGTCCGACGGCGACACTACCAACGACGTCGTGCAGGCCCAATACGTCCAAATCATCGAGTCGATTGAGTTTGAGCGAAACATGGAGGTGCCATCCTTCAAAGAAGTTGTCAAGACGCCCTCACTTCGCAAGAGACTTCTGATTGTTATTTCTGTCGGTGTCTTCTCCATGATGACGGGCTCCAACATCTTTTCCTACTACCTCGGCACTGCGCTCGACAATGCTGGCATCACAGACACGACACTACAGCTCGAGATTAACATTATCCTCAACGCTTGGTGTCTAGTTGTCGCCATCTGTGGCACTCTACTTGCGGACAAAATGGGCCGCAGGACGATTACGGCCATATCGACGGGCCTGTGCATGGTCTTCTTGTTCATCATCGGCGCCCTGACCAAGTACTACGGTGACAGCGACTACAAGCCTGGCATTTATGCCAACGTGACCATGATGTTTTTGGCCATGGGCTCGTACAGCTTCGCCTGGACGCCAGTGTCCTTTATGTATCCCCCAGAGCTCCTGAACTACCAGATTCGCAGTCTCGGCATCGCTCTTTGTGGCATTACGCAGAATTGTGTGCTTCTGATTCCCATTTTTGCCTTTCCCTTTGCCATGGACACTATTGGTTGGAGACTCTACATCCTTAACGGGGCCTGGGATGTCTTTGAGTTGGCGGTTGTCATTTTCTATTGGGTTGAAACCAAGGGTCTTACTTTAGAAGAGGTCTCGACTCTGTTTGACGGCGAGGTGCATTCCCAGGTGGTGAATGTTCATAAGATTCTGGAAGGGGAGGAGGTGGATGAAATGACGTCTCAAGTGGTCAATCTACAAATCGACAAGAAGTAGGGGCTGAGATGTACATTTATTATTATTATTATTATTATCCGCCTTTCTCAGCCAATCCTGGCTATTGGCGACTGGCTAGACAGAACCCTCATGGGGAAAAAACTGTCACAGATCTAAGTGAGTGTGTGTTCTAGATACAGGTGCGTGTAGTAGGCCACGAGTGGCTACCATAAACAAATAAACAAATAAACAAATAGACAGATAAGAAAGGGTAGTGCAGATGTAGGCGTTGCTTCACGTCGGCGTCGGTGACCTCTCCAGTTCTCTGGCTAGGCTGTACTCCGGGAGCCTCCCGCTCTGGATAAGCCAGCGGAGGAGTGGGCGGGCCGTGAGGCCTGTCCGCAGGCGGCGGTCCAGGTCCGTTAGTGTTCGTGGCCAGTCCGGTGGTTTTGGGGGTGTCGCTGTGCATGATAGGAGGACGTGGGCCGGAGTCTCCTCCAATGAGCTTCTATACTGTCGCAGCTGGACTACCTATGGCGTCAGATTTCCAATCTTGTGCGCAATCAATCTATCAAGAAAACTATTGCAAAAACGTAGTCTATCAGTGTCATCAAAATTCGTTGGAGCCCAATTCGCTACATCTTTTCTTGCGATGTGGTGCTTTGGGTGACTCTCTCGGCTCTCCACGCCATGCCCCAGGCCCAGCTCATGATGGCTATTGGAATGGAGACAATCGTGACGAGGGCAAGGGAGAGAAAGGCTGGACCAGGGCCGATGGCGGCAATGAGCTTCTCGACAAAGGCCACACCAACAGCACCTAGCCCACATCGCACCAGGTTATTGACTGCAGTTCCGCCAGCGCCTTTTCCGGGACAGAGGTCGGAAATGAGCGTCTGGTTCATGGCAAAAACGGCGTTGCTAGTAGCGGCGATGAGGAATTGTAATAGCAACGGAACTGTGATCCAGCCTGGTCGTGCGGAAAGGCGCGGCGACGACAGCGAAAATCCGTAGACGGCGGTGCAGACAATGAACAGCAGTGTGACCCATGGCAAACACCGCTGGCGCACCTTTTCGATGGGGAAGTCCTCAGGCACACGGTTCGCCGGTACCTTGTACTCCGGGGAGAGCTGGCGAACAGTCTTGTAATCCGTCTCGGCCGCCAAAAAATCGGTCGTCATACGCCGTCCGACAAGAGCAGAGCCTACGATAGTGCCGAGGCCGTTAGGCAGGTAGGCCAAGCCAAGAAGAGTCTCGTCCAGGCCAAAGTTGTCTTGGAACAGGCCAGTAGTGCTAGATGTGACCATGCTCCAGATAGCGTAGATGACGCCGCCAAACAGCAGATTCAGGGCAATATCTTTTTGCATGAGCAGGCGTAGCGGCTCGAGAAAGGTGGCCAGCGAGAGTCTGTGCCTGGCGCGGACAGGTGGCTCATCGGGGTCCCGCAGGTAGCTCGGCTCCTTGCCCCATTGGTACACCAGCGGTCGGTAGATACCTGTGAGTCGGAGGTGGCCGTCGCCGGCAATGCGCCGCGTGGTCTCCGGAAGGAAGATGACAATGGCGATAAGGACGAGGGAAGACAGAACCAGGAGGAAGATAAAGATGGATCGGAAACCGAGGAAGTTACCAAGTGCACCGCCGAGAACGGGGCCGATGGCGATGCTGAAGTTGCGGACTTCCTATGTGAGCGACAGGAAAGTTTTAAGAAACAGAAAGGAGAAAGGAGAGAGTGATGGAAGGGAGAGGCAAAAGGGATAAGATCGAATGACATACTTGCTTGATAGAAGCCGATAAAGGCGCCGCGTTCCGCAGGAGGCGAAATGTCCTGAATGACACCGTTTCCTGGTCTGTCAGCAAAACGCCGTAAATTCAAGATAAAAACGTACCGATGCTGACGGTAGACGCGCTTCCCGCGGCTTGCATGCCCCGGAATATAATCAAGACGGCATAGTTGGGCGAGAAGGACAAGGCAATGTTGGCAACGATGTACACCGAAAAGGATGCGATATAGATAGGGCGGCGACCGACGGCATCAGAGAGCGGTCCCCATATGACGGGAGACAGGCCCTGGATGACGAGATAGGAGGTGATGGTCAGAGATACGGCACTGAGGCTGACGTGAAGATCCTAAGATGTCAGTGATAACCTCTGCATTCTAGAAACAGTTCAGCATACTTCTGCGATTTGCTTGAGCGTGGGAAAGTATATATTTGAGGACAGGCCGGAAAATAGGCCGGCCAGGCCAATAATACCGACGACCAACCATTTCTGTGTCTTTGAAAACACATGATAGGGTCGTTCTGGAGACTGTTCAGCTGAATATGGCAAATCAGTGACTTCCCGCACCCGTATCGCTGGTTCTTTGTGCTCTTCATGCTTCTGGGCCTTGGTAGGTAATGTAGATAGCATACTTGTCGAATTATTGGGAGGATAACGGAAGTCGATTGAAGCAGATGATGAAGACCCCGAGGACTCTGGATGCATAATTCCTGTTTCAAATGTGTGACTACAGCTTGGATATCAGGCGCTCTTTAATACTTTCCTCGCCATCCGACTGTCCGAAAGGTTGACTGAGAGATTGTCAAGCCAAGCAGACAGTCAGACAATCGGAGCAGAAATCAAGAAAATCAAGTCAAGAATCCAAACGTTCGATGCCGACTAGGAATAGCCGATCCCGGAATCACACGGCGGTGTGGCGTGGACGCGAAAACGGTTGTGCAATGTTTTGAATATTATATCGGCATGCGTACAGCCAATAATTGTTCCATGTTCTTGGCGATGTTGTCATTTGTAATGGAAGTCAATAAGGCCAAAAAAGATTCCGCCTTTCCTTGGCTCGTAATGTGCCACGGCTAATCTATTGGAACGACAAAGCCCCGTAAGGCCACATTTGCCAAATCTTCTGTAGATCGCGGAACCCGGCTTCCCAGAAAGGTAAAGCCGTAGGAGAATACTGAGCGACGAGCACGGCAATCCCAATGTCGATCCATCTGGACATACGGACAAGAAAGGAGATGCAGATCTACGGAGGAAGCGGGCCGACGGGTGGCCACAGCTCTGCGCCAAGGCCGGCCCACACTGTACGGCTGAGTAAGGGCTTCCTTGCAGACTCGACAATTAGCGCATTCCGAAGATCAGTCAAAGACAGGAACGAATGGGCCGTGCATGTATTAAAACAAAGAAGTCAACAGATATGGGTTGTCGATTCATTCTTCACATTGCGCCCCCACGAAACGTTCTCGTTTACCGGGGAATAGCCAGGAATAGCCAGGGATAGCCAGGGATAGCCAGGGATAGCCAGGGATAGCCAGGGATAGCCAAGAATAGCCAAGGATGGCCAACGCCAAGGATGGCCAACGCTAAGGATGGCTAAGATCAAGGAGGCAAGGCCAAGGCGCCAACGATGACCAAGATCAGCAGCAAGTGACTGTTACATTTTGGTTCCGCAGTTACCACTACAGCTTCGGCCGCTGCACGGTGATCTCTTGCACCAGCTCGGCAACATGCTCGGCGCAGCCATACGAACCCTGGTAGCCCCAGCCCGCATGACCGTAGTTGTGCACCACCCACGTCCCCTCGACTTTTTCCTTTTCCAAACGTACACCGCCCTCACGAAAGGGCCGCAGTCCCACGCCATGCCGGACAACATCTAGCGCATTGATGCCTTTTCCGTTGGTCAACTCTGGCGCCATCATCACGGCACGTTCCATGATGCGGTTAGCGACATTTAGGTCGGGTTGGCTGTCCCACTGGCCCTTTTGATACGTCCCGCCAAGGATGGTTCCGCCACCGGCCGCGCGTGTCATGACGTAGCAGACGTCACTCTCCTCGTCGTCCGTGCCGGATTGGCACACCATGCGCGGCGACTCATTGCGGACCACAACCACCTGCCCGCGGATCGGAGTCATGTTGCTATCCATGACGCCGCCAAGCCTGCGTGCGCCCAGGGCGGTCGCATTTACGACAATGTCCGCCTTGGCGCCCGTGTGGCTGAGAAGGGCGGCGTCAAGAATATGCCGGAGATTCGCCCGCCGAAATACAACGCCGTTGCCGAGACACTGAGCTACCAGCCACGACAGGTAGAGCGGCGTGTTGATACACACCGAGCCGAACTCGCACCCCGATGCTATTCCCGCGAGGAGCTCGCTCTTGTCTAGCTCGCGGTAGTCGTCCACAACTTCCTTGAACCATGGGTTCTCCAAGAACATGCCCCCAAACGGCTTTCCGCCTTTTCGGAGCGCCTCTACATCCTTCTCCCGCCGGTACACCCGGCTACACTGGGGGTAGATTCCGGACTCGGGGACGTGCGTGGCAAGTCGCTTTAGCTCTAGCCAGGTGCGGCGCTCCCATCGGCTGTTGGCTTCCGTGGCCATACTAAGCACGTTAAGAGGGAACCTAGGAAGGACTTAGCAAGGATCCCTGTTGGACCGCTGGACCAGGGCAGGACAGCTGGGCTACTCAGACAAGGACTTGGGCCCTTCGCACGCGCGCGCCCACTTTCATTCAGTGAAGGGCCGGTTAGTAAGCGGCCGGACCTTCGGGGAAACTCCAGTCCGACGCGCAGGGGCATATCTCCTGCGCGCAGACGCTGGCGCCCCTTTTCACCTTTAGACAGAGAAAAAGACAGACCCGAATTATCACCAGATTTTGTATTACCTATTGCGCGCTTATTGTTTATTTGTTACTCATTGTTTACCCTGAATTGACCCACAATCCCCTTGCAACAACTCACGGCATGTAGTTAGCCCCGGCCCATGGTGAAGTGTATTCGATATCGTAGTCGCCGGGCATGTGCTTTGACACAACGGTAATCTGGTTGACCTTGTCCTTGGACAAAAGTAGGGCCGAGGTGAGGCCAGACACGCCTGCCCTGTTGGAAAAGAAGTCAGCTTAGCCCAAGGTTCAATCAGGCCGTCTTATCGTACCCGGCAACCACGATAACTGGCATTTCGGGCAGCTCAAAAATGTCACGAATAATAAGATGCGAGAGAAGAAATGATTCGCACTGAGTCCTACTTGTACAGCAGTGGAATCCGGAGCAGATCCAGACAGCCGACCGGTTTGCATGGAAATCAGATAAGATACCGTACGATATTCCAAATTCACAATGGCGATAAGATAGATCCGTCTTTTGATAGGTAATTCCGGCTCTTTGTCGGAATTTCCGTACAGATAAGGCTGTCAGCCCAGGAATGCCCCTGCCAAGTCAACGCCGCACAAAGCTGCCACTCCATCTACGTATTGGCATTAGGAATCTGAACAAGCTGGGATCTGGTCTACTTTCTAGCTTCCTATCACTTCGTCGGAATAACCTCAGGGCACTTTTATTAATGTAAGCATTGCTCGACTGTGGTATCATCGGGAACCATATTCTTGAAAGCCTCGTCGTATTTTTCGTTAATGGTCTCAAAGCCGTACAGGTCACCGGGAACACGTTCACCTTGACGACCTCAGCCAGGCTGGTGCCTCCCGCATTGAGCACGGCGGCCAGGTTGCAGAGAATGAGGCGCCACGGCTGCCAGGACTGCCACAGTGGCAGGTATCACAAGGACGGGAAAATTGGCAGACAACATACCGTTTCGACCTTGATTCCTCCGATGACGACTTTATTCGTAACTGCATCGACTGCTATATTTCCGGAGCAGTACAATATACCATTGCACTTGACGGCCTGGGAAAAATAGGGCAGCAGCAGCAGCAGCTTTTGCGCGGACAGCTTGTCAAGATATTTCGATATCTGGGCGATATTAACAAACTAAAGCTGACAATGTCGTGGATATTGGAAAAGGAATATCGATAGGTGTACTCTGCATCTAGTAAATACGGAGCTCATACGGGTCCTCCGTTAACCGTTGCAAATGTAGGAACGATGTTATCGCGCGATACCGCAAAATGATTCCGTATTAGATAAGAACGGCCTTGCCGGGCGGATCTCGCCCGCGAAGATAACACGCGACGGCGTAACGTGGCCGCCCTGGATAAAAAGGCACACCGCCATGGATATTCATCACGACCCCTCCAGCCTCTGCTCCTCCTTTTTTTGGACACATTTCTGCCCGAAGGTCATGTGCACTATGGCGACAACCGACCAAATCAAAAAGGCCGAGTTTGACATTGGCGACATTAAGAAAGCCGATGTCGAGATTGGCGAGGTGACGTTCCTGGACGACGCAGAAATCTTTCTACGGGACAACAACTTCAGCAATGAACGGCTGCAGGAGCTGCTCAGCGATGATGCCGAAGTTAAGCGGCTCGTTCGCCGGGTAGACTTGCGGCTATTACCCCTACTGGCCGGCACCTACGTCCTGCAGTACATTGATAAGCAGACCATGGCCTATTCAGCCGTGTTTGATCTGCTGTCCGATACCAACATCACCACGGACCAGTATGCCTGGTTTGCGAGCATATTTTACTTTGCCTACCTAGCTGCCGAATACCCTTGGAGTGCTGTTGCCCAGCGCACTCGTATGGCCCGAGTTGTCTCTCTGTGTGTGATCGCATGGGGAGCTACCTTGGCGGCTACTGCTGCTTGCACCAGGTTTTCGAGCATGGCGGCTTGTCGGTTTATCTTGGGCCTGTTTGAGGCTCCCATTACGCCGTGCTTTATGATGATTGTCGGCATGTGGGTAAGTCAGCCTTTCTCTTACCGTCGTCTCTTGTTTCTTTTTCTATCTCAGTCACTAAAAGCTGTTTGCTCTAGTACATGCGCCAGGAGCAGCCCTTTCGCGCCGGAGTCTTCTATAGCTGTAACGGGTTTGGGTCGATGGTCGGTGGTATTCTGACATATTGCATCGGCCAAATCGATACATTTCCCGTCTGGAAGGCTATATTCCTCATCTGCGGAGGTGTTACGATGATCTGGGGCGTCGTCCTGTTTTTCTTCCTGCCCGAAAACATTATCACCGCTAAGCAATTCAGTTTGCAGGATCGAGCCACACTTGTCGCCCGCGGAAAAATTGGCCGCACCGGTATTCTCAACCGCAAGATTAAGTGGTACCAGGTCCGAGAGGCTTTCATGGATGCGCAGATTTGGCTCCTCTTTTTTTACACGCTGCTGAACGAGGTGGTCAACGGCGGCATCTCTAACTTTGCTAAGCTGATTATCAAGGCGCTTGTCGGTGGCGACGCGCTGAAGACGACAGCTCTTGGAATTCCTAGCGGCGCATTCCAGGTTGTGTGGATTCTCTCCGGTACCTGGTTCGCCTCCCGCTTTCGCAACATCCGCACCTACGTCATGATGGCCTATCTGGTGCCCACGATCATCGGTGTGTCCTTGCTGTGGAGGTTGGATCGCGATACGCACAAGGTAGGCGTGCTCTTTGGCTATTACATCAGCGGTTCGTTTGTCTCGTCCCTGGTTGTGTCGCTGCAGATGCCCGCTGCCAATCTTGGCGGCTACACTAAGCGCACAACTGGTACAGCCATTGTCTTTGCCGCCTACTGTGCGGGCAACATCATTGGTCCCCACGCCTTTTTGAGCTCCGAGGCGCCAATCTACGAGACGGGCTGCAAGCTGTGTGTCGCATGCGCCTGCGGTCAAGTCGGTGTCGCCTTTCTTCTGCGACTTCTTCTGATCTGGCGCAACAAGCAGCGCAATTCATCCCAGCAGGCCGTTCCGTTAGACGACCCTGTTGCCGATGAATTCTCTAACGACCTGACGGACTTTGAGGTCAGTTCCCGTCTGGAAAGTCTCATAATATCATCGCTGACCAGCACAGAACCCTCGCTTCCGTTACGCATACTGAGTGGTAGGAATTTGTCGCATGCGATAAAGTTTGGTTTGATAATGAGTTGCAAGTTGCACAATAATATCTCGGATTGTCGGTTTACTCGGTTGGTTTGAACGTTCGAATGTTCGGGAAGCTACGCACGATCCTGTACGTCCTCCTCTTCGCAAGAGGCGGGTATACAGTTGATCTGGTGGTGAAGCTTCTTGTCTCCTCCAAAGTAGAAACACACAAATTGGTGGGCAAATTACTTCTGTAGGGACCGCTCCTCGCGCTACCCCTATCTTTCGGATCATGCCCAGCGGCCACGTGTGCCCACACGTGACCACGCGGGCGCCCACAGCGCTCCCAGACGCATTTATACCGACAACCAATGTGCATTGCTTGAACCATCGCATTTGTACAGGTGAATCCACAGAAGTCGTAAATTATTCTCTTCTCTTTCTTCTTTTTCTCCAAGTCTGACGCGCACTGGGTATCGATTCCGGCCATTCTAAAAAAAAAAAGCTGTCATGTGTTAGTCCGCCGTTTCTTAGGCCGTGAGGGTGTCTGTGTATCGTCCTCCCCTGGTGACTAGCCTTCCCTTAACTTCTTGGTTTGCACAGCATCGCCCGCCGTCTTTCCACACAGCGTGTTTAGGCCGCGTTTGAGCAAAGGACTCCGCTGCATCTTTAGCTCGCTTGTCTGCTGGACCTGTTCTTGCGCGTCGTCGTCCTCCTTAACAAGCACATTATCTTTCTCTTCATTCACAACGGCCGTCTTTGTTGCCCATACTGCCATAGTCGCTTGGTCGAAATCAAAGTGCAAGACACGCCGCGTCTCGGGGTTCCAGGCACAGTTGTACACACGTATGTCGCGGTTGCGCAGCCCGAGGTCGTACAGCTCCTTGGCCGTACGGTCCATTGCCGTCTGCAGGTTGACATTTAGCGGCAGCCGCTCAGGCTTCCCTAGATCCTGGCCGGCGTACGACAGAAAGAGCAGCGACCGCATCATGCAGTCCGACGTGAACCGGGCCGATGAGAACGTCATGACGCCGAGACAGACCGGGATCAGCTTGCCCTGGCATGCCTTGAGCGCATTGTACACGCGCAGCTCGTGCTTGAGGCTGTCGACGCAAGAGACATAAGTTGCCTTGGCGACCAAGCCATAGCCTGCACAAGTGACGGCCACATGCACCAACGCGCCATAGCGACCCTCTCGCCCGAACGGGACACAGCGTTGCGTCGTGTCCGTCTCTGCCGCCTTGGCCTGCACCAGTAATGCCTCCCGAATCCCAGCTTCTGTCAAGGGATGGCGGTCGGGCAGGCCGTGCTTCCGCAGGGACGCAGCACGGTGCAGCTCGACATTGGGGCACTTTTCGTCCAGCGGACGCTGGTGGACAACGCCCAAGAGACAGGCCTGTGTGCAATAGGGGAGATCAAGGGCCAATGGCCGCCCTTGGGCTGCTGCTGTGCTGACACCATCGCCCGCACCGCCATGCCTCCTGCGAGGCATGGCATGGGTGGACACGGAGCCCATGCGGGTCCGTTTCGAACCCGAACCTTCTGCAGAACCTTTGTCCCCGCCTCCGCCTCCGCCTCCGCCGTCTCGTCCGCTCTTGCTTCCGCCTTCGCCACCGCCCTCGGCATCGTCGGGGTCCTCGAGGTCCGCAGGTTCCGTGATATCTCCCCTCTTCCCTCTGTACCTGACGGTAGGCCACACCATCCGGTCCCGGGCCCAGGCATCAATCTCCTCGTCCGATGGAGCCACATCCCGTAGTGCGAGCAAAACAAGAGTCGACATGTACGCCGCTGCTGTCTTCTTGGGGGGCAAGGGAGCCTGAGCACCTTTGAGCGTAAACGTCACGCGGTAGTAGTACAGCGTATCGCGGTCGTCGGGCACCACGTGCAGCATCAACAGCCCATGTCCGGTGGCAATGTAGCCATACTCTAGGGCACCCGATATCATGTAGTGGTACGCCTGGCATAGTGCCTTGGCCAGGTACACCGAGGGGTACTTTTTGCTGAACACGGCATCGTTGGGGACATCTTCCGGAGGCAGAGTGCCGTCCACGCCCGCCGCCTTGACAAGGTAGTCTTCCGGCGGGCTTTCCAGCATATGCTGTAGCTTGGGCGCCGTCAGCCGGTGGGCAGCTTTGTACTCGCCGACCAGAAAACGCACTTTGATCTTGGCTTCCTCGTTGGGGTCGTACATGCAGATGCGGTCGGGAATGTTGGAACCGCCTGTGTCCGAGGTGAGCTTCCTCTTGGAGGATCTCGATCTTGATGTCTGTGTTTTCTTGTCCTCGTCTGCGAAATGGACATAGCTAGGGGTCTTGGCGTCCGGGGTTCCGGATGCGGCATGAAGGTACTCATTCACAATCGCAGCTGCCGGCTTCTCGAGAGCAATGCGCAAAAAGGGGCGCAGCGTCGCCTCGTTCTTCGACTTTGGGCTGAAAGCAGACAAAAAGCCAGAAACTTCATGGGGCGACGCAAAGCTCGCATCCAAGGGGGTGAGGATGTCTTTGAGCTCTTGGAACTTCCGGTCATGAAGCGCCTCAAAGTCTGCCCAGAAACGAAGACGCCGAGGACAGAACTTGCCAGCGACCGATGTGGTTCCTTGTGCCAGCTGCGAGCGGTCCGTTTCAACTGTAAACTCGTCGTAGACGCGCTCGTTGACGAGACAAAGGAAGTCGAGAAACTTGGTCTTGCTAACGTTCCTTTCCTGCTCAGCGATGGTTTTCTTGTCCTCGGCAATGGTTTTCTTGTCCTCGGCGATGGTTTTCTTGTCCTCGGCAATGGTTTTCTTGTCCTCGGCGATGGTTTTGTCCTTTTCGGCGATGGCTTTGTCCTTTTCGGCGTTTTGTTTTAAAAGCCTTGCAATGATCTCGTCTTTCGACTCTCCCCTTTCGTCCGGGTCAAGTATCTGCTTGGGAGGAGGTGTTGAAGGTGCTTTGCCCTTATACATTGTCGCATTGCAGAAAGCCGGCAGTATGGTTGTGGTTCATGTAGTTGATATGGTTGATGTGGTTGATGCGGTTGGTGGTCGATGTAAACAATAAATAGAAGACGATGTGATCCAAGAGACTCCTGATAAGTAGAGAGGGGCGAGTGGATATTTCACGTGACTTCGCGCCATAACGGCCCCATTGCCTATAGCGGTGTAG
Organism: Leptographium flavum; assembly: GCA_963580335.1. Classification (NCBI taxonomy): domain Eukaryota; kingdom Fungi; phylum Ascomycota; class Sordariomycetes; order Ophiostomatales; family Ophiostomataceae; genus Leptographium; species Leptographium flavum. The sequence goes on from OY756935.1 coordinate 2,264,083, forward strand.
GGCGGCAGATAGTGTATGAGTAGGGCAGTATTAAATCGGCGAATTCAATTTCGTTACAAGAAGATGCGTCGGTGGAATCGAACCCGGGTTATAGAAGTCACAAATGATCCTCTCCTCTTCTTTGTCGATTTGCACATTGTTTGCTCTCTCTTCTTGTCCAATGCTGGCACCAAGCTGCGGCCAGAGCTCGACGTTCCGTCGCAGAGGCACACCGGTCAGAGAGCGTCGACGGTCCCGCCCTAGGGCCCCTAAGACGCAAGACGCAAGACACAAAGACGCACTAGATGGTGTTGCGGGCGTCGCACGAGACCACAACGACATCGCCTGGGTTGACTCGGTCCGCCCATGGCGCGGCCTTTAGGCGTCCGTGTGCATAGGGGAGGGGTGAGTGGGTACGGCGGCACGACAGTGGCTGACAAATGTGGTGGTAGCTAGACAAAGGTGCATGGTGGAGTAATGCCCATTCCCAGACTTATATACCCTAGCACTGCTTTGCATCCTTTGTATTCTGTACGAATGATTACTTGGCAGAGCCTTGTGCCGGTGTCTGTATAAAAGCGCATCCCAAATGCACAATGCACAAAGCGGACCGACAGCCACGATTAATAGGTGGACGGGACGTATTATTACTCGAAACTGAAAGATGCTTTTTTTTTCAAGTACTGCTTCTCTTCTGTTTCTTTCTCTTTGTCTCTTGTGGATTTCACATGACCGCCGCCCTTCGCAGATTACTAATTGGCCCATTCGCAGAACGTCGCCGACGGCGCACAATGGCTGTCGCGATTGTTCTTGGAATGGCAGGCCAATCAGAAGATGAGAAAAGGCGGGGCATCGGTAAGGATTCGCTGATTGGCGCCTTAGGCACCAATTCAGGCAAGAAAGGGGCTCCGCGCTAGCAGAGACACAAAACCTCTGCTATCGTGGCACCCCACACATAGAAGAACAACAACGAATATAACCATATTGCCAGCTTCTGGAGGCTCACTACCTGATTGTTCACCCTATATAGGAGTAGAGATCTCCGCGAATTAAAACCCTGTCCGCCTAGGCCCCGATTAGATTCACACTGATCAGTCTGTGTATCCAACCAGACAGATTCAGAAGAAACGACTCGTGACACGGGTAAAAAGAATTGACAGAGAGACCGCCTTCGCCACGGTGCTAAACCCCCTCGAGAACACTTCGAAAAGGTGTATCGCGAGATCGTCAACGGCTTCACTTCTTAATTGACAGTGGAAGAAACGATCGATCGCGAATCCCTGGTGTCCGACACACCAAAACCGACAATTCTTTCCTCCCCATAGCGTTTCGATCGAAGAAATTACCTTCCAGGTAATAGCGACGACCACACAAAATGGTGAACAACGAAGAACACCACGCCGAAGGCTCACAGGCCTTCGACTACCCTCCCCAGGTGGAAGCAGCCCAGAGCACTCCCGCCGACCCCGACACTCTCATCGATAAATACCGAGAGTTTGGGCAGACGCTGTCGAGCAACTGGCAGCGTTATATGGATATCGATGGAGCGGAATGCGACTGGAGCCAAGCCTCGCAGCAAGACATCAGAGACTACTTCATGTGCTAGATCTCACGAGACTTCCAGCCAGAGAGGCTCACGGCGCAGCACTACGTTCGGAACCGCTTCAACCTCTTCTTGGACTTTGGCCCCTGGTCAGAAGAACAATGGCGAAAGCTGCCGACAAAGTTCGTCAGATTGTTCGTTGAGGACTTGAGCACCGCTGGGATTTCCACACGAATCTCACGGAATCTCCCAACGTACGCCGCCGCCTCACTTCTGATCGACGAAATCGCCAAGGAGCGCGAACCAGAGGCGAAGGAGCCGACAGGAAGCCAAGCATCAGTCCAGAGACCCCAAGGCCCTCCAGCCGTCGCATTCCAAGGTCCACAAGAAGCAGTGGAAGAAGACCACGAGGAGGAGTTCCTGCGTCAGCTCCAGCCGCCAATCCCTAATCAACGGGATTTTGTCCGCCGCGATCGATACACCACCCCTGACCCCTTTCACAACCCGGCACCACGTCAGAACACTTCCCGGATCCCGACTAATATCCCCGCCTCTATTCGACGACGTTTCCATACCAATCCGTACGAGTACGAGAATCAACAACCCCGATCGACCCTCCCTGAACAACTCCGTAAGGGGCTCACAGCTCTTACGAAGTTGATCACGACAGAGGACCAATACTCGGGCGATTCACAGTACGAGTCAATTTCGAAAAAGCTGAACGAGTTCCACAGCGCATGCCGCAGAGCAGGAATCTCGCCCGTGGACTACGGCGAGGCTTTCCCCCTGCTCCTCAAAGGGCGCGCACGAGATTTCTTCAACAGCGAACTTGACGGCAAAGGCCTACAGATTGGTGACTTCGTGGTGGCTTTGGCCGAAAGATTCGAAAATAACGCCAGAGTCGATACGTGGAAGGACGAGTGGAACACTCTCTCGTACGTTCAATTCGCGAGAGAAAACCCCGAGAAGAACCCCCTCGAGGTTGTCAATATGGTGATCGATCGAATATACCACCTCTCGAGCGTCCTCCCCACATATAGCGATGAAACCTTCCGGTGCGATACGCTTCGCCGCGCATGCCGATACGCACCTACGCTCGCGAGCGCTTTCGCGATCGATATGACGAACGCGTCATACGAACAAATCTGCGCCCATTATCGACAAACGGCGATGAGCGAGTTGCAACGCGCGAAGCACCGAGCGCCCGGCGCGTTTCCGACCGAAGACGAGGGCTACGAGGCGTGGCTTGCCGAACGAAGGTACATGGGAGGAGGCAAACAAGGAGGGAGGAAAGGGAAAGGAGCAGAAAGAGGAGGAAAACAAGTTGGAGTTCGTCCACAGGCACCGCGCAGAGCGAAGAAGTGCTGGGTCTGTGGAAAGGTAGGATGCTGGTCCACCAACCACCCACAGGAGGAGCAGGACGCAGCGTACAAGCGGTATCAAGACCAGAGATCGGAGGTGCGAAAGCCTTTCGATCGAACGCTGTACAGCGCATTCCTCACCGAAGTGGAAGGATCAGCACCAGAGGAGGATACACCGTGGTACGGCATCGACATGGACGACGACGATAGCGACGAGGATCAAATTCCCAAACAATTTTTCGTCTATGACTGGACCACTGGTGAGAGGAGGGAAGGGACGTTTATTACGTCCCTGGGGCACGAAATCAACGGCTACGAAGCCGCCGCGCGGCTCAACGACCAAAGCCTTCTGCACGCACTCACGATCACAGAGGATCATGTGCAGACCCATGGTCTCGACCGAACGGCTCCAAGAACTCCCGAGCCCGACGTCCCCGAGCCTACCGCGCAAGACCCCCAGACCTTCTCCGAGCATGAAGATTTCGATCTCCTACCGCCGGACGACGATACCCCTCTCGTCGCCACGCAGACGGAGTTCGGCACCAGCTTCCTGCTCGACAACAAAGCCCCTGGAGTGTTTAACGGTTTCCTGCCTGATACAGGCGCCGCGAACATCTCCTCGGCCGGAAAAGAGCAAGTCGAAGCTCTTCTCCGACTGTCACCGGCGCTGCGCATTCACAATAGTAACGAAAGACGTGCAATTCGCTTTGGGCAAGGCAATGCCGACGTTACAGGCAGTGTCGCGGTGACAACGCTAATTGGAGAGATTACGTTCATGGTGGTCACAGCCAATACCCCATTTCGAATCTCCCTCCAAGACCTCAAGCGCCTGGGTATCACGTACGACATACCCAATGCGCTCCTCCACCAGCGTCTGAACGACGAGGATCGACAGATCCCTGTCTTCGAACGCTGGGGGCACCCATAGCTTCAGTTGGACGACAAAGCCGCTGGCACTGCGTACTACCTGACGGAAGAAGAGCTGCGCAAACTGCACAGACGCTTCGGTCATCCCGCAGTCGAACGACTGGCTAAGCTTCTTGACAGAGCAGGCGAAGACTTCGATCACGCCTCTCTCAAAGAACTCAACAAGCTTTGCCACCAATGCCAGATGAATGCCCCCGGGCCTCGGCGCTTTCGTTTCGCCCTCCGAGCAGACGATATCGAATTCAATCACGAAGTCGAAGTTGACATCTGCTTTATACACGAACGCCCTGTCGTGCACCTCGTCGATCGCGCTACCGGCTTCCAAGCAGCGCGATTTCTTCGCAACCAGACTGCTGCCTCAGTCTGGCAAGCGATTCGAAGCATGTGGATCGATACGTACCAAGGACCACCCGTACGTCTCTACCACGACGCTGGCACGAACTTTGGCTCCGGGGAATTCAAGGCCGCCGCGAATGGACTCTCCATCACGGTCATTGAAATCCCTGTCGAAGCCCACAACTCGATCGGCAAGAACGAAAGATACCATCCCGTTCTTCGCCGTGCCTTTGACGTTATTCGACGCGACGTCCGGGACGCCGTAGACGAAGACGTCCTCCAAATGGCGGTGAAAGCAGTGAACGATACCGCTGGGCCTGACGGCCTGGTGCCCACGCTGCTCGTCTTCGGCGCGTACCCCCGAATCAGCGACGCTGGACCAACACCGGTCAGCGTCCAGGAGCGCGCCAAGGCCATTCACATGGCCATGAGGGAGGTCAAGACGCTCAAAGCAAAAAGACAAATTCGCGCTGCGTTGGCCCAAGGCCGCGGCACTGACATTAACGCTACGTTGTCACTGCCCATTGGGTCCGACGTGATCGTCTGGCGTGAGCCCGGTTACTGGAGTGGACCATGGACACTTCTGGCGATCGAAGGCACCACCTGTACCGTCCAGACGACCTCAGCCCCGCGAAACTTCCGGATCACGTCCGTTCGTCCTTATCACGGCACTCCTCCTGACGAAGACGATTCCGAAGGAAAGGACGAACCCGATCGTGAATCCCTCACCGACGACAGGGACGGGGACTACGTCCCGCCCGCCCCCATGCCCACGGCGCCGGCACGCCGCAAGCCAGGAAGACCCCCTGGCTCGAAAAACAAGCCAAAAGAAGCTGAAACAAGCGTTGCCGCTGCGCATCTTTCAACGAAAGAGATATCTGATCTCGCATTGGCGAAAGACTTGCGCGCGAAAGGAACCATCACCACGCCTGGCGCCCCGTTCGAGAAGTCTACACAAGTCGAATGGGACTCGTTGATCGACCGCGTCATCACTCTCGAGCGTTACAATCCGTCCATTCACGGGAGCCTACGGATATTTAATTCTCGCCTGGTGAATGAGATCAAAGGCAAAGCGACCAACCATCCATACGAGAAGTCACGAATGGTGATTATGGGATTCAACGACCGTGAGAAGCGCGAGCTTCTTACGCAAGCGCCAACGATTCAGCGGATGAGCCAACGCCTCATCCTCGCCCTCGCCCCAACGCTCAGCTACGAAGGACTTCGGCTACGCTCGAGGGATATTACCCAAGCGTACACCCAATCGAAGTCAACGCTGGCCCGACGCGTCTACGCCAGACTGCCGCAGCAATTGCAAGGAAAATACGGCCGAGACGTCATCATGAAGATCAACAGGTCGCTGTACGGACTGGCCGAATCAGGTAACCATTGGTGGGCCACCTATTCGAAGCACCATCCCCTTTGCGCGAGCATGCATCGATCCGACACCAGCCTGCTCTGTTCCCCCGGCGCCAGCCTGCATCCATCCAACACCAGCCTACTCTTTCGAATTTTCGATTCTCTCCGCGCCAGCCGGCACCAATCCAGTACCCAGCTACTCCCTCGAGACTTTCGTCTTCCTTCTCAGACCAACCCCAGCTTCCAACCTCAACCCCGCAAACACCCATTCAGCAGTCAGCTTTCTCAGGTAGCCCAGACATCCTAACACCGCCCCCTTTAAGCTATGGGACCGAGTCTGATTTCGATGGCCTTGACAACGAACCTGCACACTACGAATCTGCATCGTTCCCTTCCTATAACATCGCTACACTTGCTGCATGGCTACAAGACCCCCGCCTTCACGAAGAAGACCGTCTGGCCCGACGCATCCTCTACGTACTACAGAACGGGCTTGTCTCTTGTCCGTATAGCAGTCATGATCGCTCCTACCAGAAGCACTTTAGCGACTGTGCTCTCCACCTCCCGCTTGCTAGCACACCTTCCCCTGAAAATATTTTTCTGACCTACCTTTGCCCCGCTTTTCCCCTGACTTTCCCTTTTCGGCCATTCGCGCCTGCATCCTGCCCTTTTCGGCGAATTCTGGCGATGCCTCACTCCCCGAAGACGCCGGCACAGCAGGTCGCGGTGGCCATCGACACTCCAGGCACCCGCGGCCCGTTGCACAGGACCACAGGACCGCCTATTGCACCACCCTTTGAATCGCGCGGGAAGGCGCGCCCCCATCCTCATCAGAAAACCGCAACCAACTCCCTTGCCGACATGCTCCAGCTTGCGAAAGACAACTACACCGCGGCAGCAGACACCCTGCTCGCCATCGGTAACATGCTGTCTGTCCAAGCTAGCCAGGCACACGACGACACCTTTCGGCGCTTCCTCCAAGACGCCGTCACTGCCTTTCCTGCCTTCCTCGCTTCACGGTACCACCTCTCGATCGAGCCCCGTACAGCGACAGAAACAGCAACCACGACAACGACCACAGCGGCCTCAGCTTTTCCAGCCAGCCGCCCGTCCTTTGCCCACGTCACAGCTACAGGGCACCCTGATCAGGGCGCTCCTACTGCTACGACTCTCCCACCGCGCCCACCGGCTACCATTGAGCCACGACGCAAAACCGACAACAGGATCATCATCCGCCTCAACCAGCCAACGGCTGAGCGCGCTGCTCCTATGGCCCTCCGCCTGCAGATCGCGGAAATGACCGGATCGACTCTTGCTGAGCTGACCCGCGTCGCACCGACTCGCACCGGCTGGGCCATCACTGCCCCAAACGCCGCCACCAGGTCTCGCATCTTCGGCTGTCAAGACACCGTCAAACTCGCGCTCGATGCGAAAGCGATGGAATACAACACTCCCTGGTACTACTACAAGGTTGAGAACGTTGACACCCGCGTCACCAACATGCGCGGCGACAAGACACGCGGCAACCTCATCTACGAGGACGTCCTGGGCCAGACCGGCAAGAAGCCGACGCATATCTCATGCAGCACCATGGACGGCGACGTATCGACTTGGTACGTCGCATTCGACTGCCCGGTCAAGCCATTCCGCATCTTCGAGACCAGCAAAGTGGCTCGACTTCGCCCCCGCAAGAGCCCTATCAGACGTCACAAGGAAGGCTGCCAGGGCTACTGCAACCCGCTCACCTGCACCAGCGAGCCACGATGCCCGCGGTGCGGGCGCCCCATCATCAACCATCCCCCTGGCATCTGCGAGCTCCCCGAGCAATGCGCGAACTGCCGGGGCCCCGAGGCCTCCGGCCACGAGAACTGCCCAGCGCGCCCACATTGGAAGCAGGGAAAGCTCGTACGCCCGACCAAGGAAGAGTTGCGGGGAATCCGCGACATGGGATTCAAGGCCTACCAGCGGCGTCACCCCCACAAGCCTGCGAAAACCACCGCCCAACCGGCAACCCCCAGGAGAACGACTCCGGCGGCCACCACTGGCCCAAAGACTCCCACCCTGGCATCGACCAACACCTTCACACCCCTTCTCGACATCCCCAGCGACGACTCGGATTCAGACTCGCAGGAGCCGCAGGAGGACGAGGTGGAGGAGGAACACAACACGATCATGACGGACGCCCCACCGGCCCCGGTCACGATCACACTCGGCACACCCAAACGGCCCGCCCGCATCGCGCAGTCAAGACCGACACCGAGATTGCCAATTCCCGCCAGCGGCCCACGCCTATCTCAGCGTGCCCGCAAAGCGGCCCACCAATCTCTTGCCGAAACTGACCTCGCCGAAGCGAGCCTTGGACACCTCTCAAGCCCGTCTCATGACTGGTAGACACCGACCAGCCCGCGGACCGCACCGAGACAACCAGCCCACTGGCACCCACTGCTCGTCCACGGATTCGGGATCGTTTGGCACCAACAAGTTGACGTGCACGTTAGCGGTCAAGTTCATGGTAGGCAGCAAGCCATTTAGAACCCAAGACACGCCTTTTCGGAAAGCGGCCAAAGACTTTGCTATGCCGCAAATGCTGTCGATGTCGTAAGATGTCTCAGTAGGCGGAGCATCAGCAGAAGGCGTGTAATAAGACGACATGCATAAGCGAGGAGGGGTTTGGCCATTCTCACAGCCCTCGAACACCGACCGGTGGGCAGGGGTGTGTAAGCGTTCTGTAACGGCAAAGTCGTCTAATACACACGGCACAGCCGTCTGGAGACGAGGAGGTCGAGCTGGTCGGAAGAGAAGATCCGAAGCAGGAGCTGCGCCCCTTTGGCGTTGTCGTTCCGGCAAAGAATGGCCCATTAAAACGCAGGTGATGTCGTCCAAATCACAACACTCTGCACTTACCCCGTCCTGGGCATGGACTAAGGCGTGCGACTCGCCTGCAGCAGCATGCGCAGCTATGGTGCAGCCGTCGCGGTCGCGGAGGGTGGCAATTAGGTAGTCGCATAACGGCACGGCCGCTTGTGGCGGGAGTTCCTCGTCCTCTGTAGGAGAGGCTTGGCGTTGCTGCGGACTGCTATCTTGCACAGGGTCCCAAGCGGCAGCACGCGACAACGGCGTAGAAAGGCGCGAGTGGGCCGAGCCAGGGCTACCACCCAGCGCGAAATGGCCAACCGAATTACCAAAAACCGGAGATCACAGCTACGCAACCGCCTCGTACTACTCGGCGGCAAACTGTTGGAATGGAAGCCACAAGACGAACAAGAAGCACAGATTATTGTGGACTATCTCTGGGAGACATGCAACGAGGTCGTGCGTGGGAGCGAAGCCGAAGGGCGGCGGGTGCAGCGACCATGGGCAGGCGAAAAGGCCACACAAGACTCTACGCAAGACAGGACGCAAGTCGAACCAGAAGACGCGAGCTGCGACACCCGTTTCCAACGCGACGCAGAAGCAGAGGACTTGCCTGTCGAAGTCCTTGACCTTGCCGAAAACAAGGCGAGAGAGGCCAGTCTGGCGCGCAACCGCATGGCAGGCCTCAAAGGCCTGCCTCGACAGCTGCTTGGCCCTACGCCCTGGCGCCCTCGGGCTGTGCTGGAAGCAATGTGCGCCAGTGTTCAGGAAAGCTCTGCGCCTGCAAATCCAAACGCCAGCGCCGGTACCAGCGCCGCTACCTTTGCCGATGTTGAAATCTACAATTGATCTGTTGGTGAAGCTGCTTGTCTCCTCCAAAGTACGAAACAGTTGGTGGGCCAGTTACTCCTGTAGGGACCGCTCCTCGCGCTACTCCTATCTTTCGGATCATGCCCAGCAGCCACGTGTGCCCACACGTGACCACGCGGGCGCCCACAGCGCTCCCAGACGCATTTATACCGACAATCCCTGATCTCTTCTCTATCTACTACCTCTTCAGTAATAGTAGAACGAGTCAGGACTGATAAAGTAAAAAAGGAAAGAATAGGCACCTGTCGTAAAGTAGCAGTCGAGTTGCTCTATTTCTAAGACAATTGGAGTACAAAGGCACTTTAGAAAAAAAAAGGAAGAGGATAGGCACAGTCCTTATATATAGCGACGAATCTTACGGATCAGCAGAGTGGAGACAAATTTCAAGAACGCGCTAATCCATAAGCAGCACATGAACCACATTATTGCTTTACGCTACAATACGAAAAGATTCGATAACACAAGTAAACATGTAAGCCTACACGTATAGAAACAGCGCAGAGATGCCCGAAATACAATAGAAAAAAAGCTTAAGACTTGCGCTATTTTTTGATTCCCAAACGGACCAGATTAGTCCAGTATTCGCAAAGTTGTAGAATATGGACGTAATTTTGGAAAACAATAAGAATGTGGATTCACCTGTACAAATGCGATGGTTCAAGCAATGCACATTGGTGTTCACCGTGATCCTGTACGTCCTCCTGTCTGCAGGAAGCTATACAATTGATCTGTGGTGAAGTGGTCTGTCTTTTCTCGTAGTCCGACGCACCAAATTTGGGTGCGCGAGACTACATCTATGGACTCTGTGACACTACCCCTATCTTCCAGTGGGTCTGGTCGGGACCCTACAGCCCGATGCCTCCTATCCCTCCTGTGCGCGCACTGCTTACATAATCATATTCTAGCGATGCGATGCATTCATACCGACACTGGCTCTCTCTTTGAAAGTCGCGATAATGCGGTTGAATGCATAAAACCAAATAAAATCAGACGAAAATCAAATGAAAACAGAGGAAATGGCGAACGAATGGCCTCGATCTGGGGCAGTGCAGATACTTGGAAGGTATGGTAGATGAGGAAGTTGCGAGCGATTAATGAGAGACCATCATAGGCCTTAGGCCGGCCCAGGGTCTCTCTCGACCCATGCCTCTTCTTGGAGATCGATGAAATTCGAGTCGACTAGGCGCTGCAGGGCATCATTATGCTTCGCCTTCGTCATCGCGTCTGCCGGGTTGCTCTCTCCGGAGATCCACTTGACCTCCGCGATCTCTCGTCGCTCGTACGACTGCCGGAGCATCGCCACGTCTATCATGAGCCTCTTCTCCGCCGTCGTCCCAAGCTTCGTGATGGCGTCGAAGACGCTTTTGCTGTCTGTGCAGATGACCAGGGGGACCTTCCGATCATAGATTTGGTCCATCGTGGCCTTCACACAGCTGGCTGCGTCGAAGCCATGCACCAATGCATACAGCTCTGCCGCCAGGACTGATTTCGTGACGCGGCGGCACTTCGTCGACGACCAGTGGATGATATTGCACTTGCCAGAGGCGTCACGAAGCGTCAAAACGTAGCCTATCTGAGAGCTCAGGTCCTTGTTGTTGGCGAAGGCGGCGTCTGTGAAGACAACCACCTGAACAGAAGTCTCATCGAGTTGCACAAAGGTCAGTCCTCTCGCTGGGTGGTCGATTTGCCACTGCAGGCGAGCATTCAGGGCCTCTATCTCCTTTTTGCCTGGCTCTGTGTGCTGCGCGGCGGAAGATAAGTCGAATGCAGCCTCCGGCTGACACACGGAGGCCACGTAGGCGCCTCGGGCCCGTTGGGCGACGTACTGCTGTTGGGTCCCGAGAGGCTCGGAGACTCTCCCGCGCGTGCCTTTATTAACCTGCGGTGCGTCGGAGATCAGGCTAATATTAACCACCTGGCTCTCCTGAGAGAGTAAGAGCGCACCGCTGGTTCTGATTTGAAGGACTGCACCGTTGAATTTCAGTGGATTCACCGGTGTAAGGGTCTCCCGCGGCTTGGCAAGGAAGGCAGCCTTTTCGAGGGCTGAGGCCTCCAAGGCGGCAAAGTCATCGTCGGCGAGGATAAGCGTGTCGTCGGTCTGGAGGCCGACGAGGCCGAAGATACCGTCATTCCGGAGCATAAGGCAGGCGTCGTACGTCGACTGCTTCATGCCCAGAGCCTCGAAATAGGCGCCCAGGCGATCCAAATCAGCAAGACTGATCAGAAAGGGGGTGTTGACCGGCATAGCGTGAAAGGTAACAGTCCCGATCGGAGTCTCTATGGCTGCTGAGCCCTCCGAAGTGGTAGTGCCGATACCGGACTTAACCTGCACGGCGCCGGCGGTGGAGTGGTCTAAAGAGACGGAGTCCCGGAGCTTCTTAAGGGCGTTCAGCTGCGGCACTCCGCAGGTCGACTTTCTGGCGGCGCCGGTGTCGATGATGAAGCCCATGAATTGGTCGTCATTGTATTGGGACAGGCCAATAAAGGGGACAGGCTTCTGATCAGCAGGGCTCACCTTGGCGACCGGGAGAGAGAGGGCGTGCGCCGTCTTACGGCCGTCAAGCTCCGTGACGGCGTCGGCGTGGCCGGAGGTCAGGCCGCTCCAAAAAGATGTGTACAGGCCGTCGTCGCTGTCTTGACTCGGCGAGTCGGACCCCTGATCAGAAGCCCAATCTCCTTCAGCCTCGACCATGCCCGTGAAGTATTGGGCGGCCGTACCAGTGTTCGAGGCTTGCCAGCCTCGCTTGTGTGCGGCCTTTTCGGCGTCTGTGTGCCGGCTCCAGCGGCAGTCTTCTTTACCGCAGATGAAGCACTTCCACGGTCTGCCCGGCTTATCGGAGGTCTGGACTGGCTCCTGCTTGCGGTTAAAGCGCGGGCCACGTACGCCAGCGCCGCGGCCACCGCCTTGGAAGGTGCGGTCGGTGTACAACGTTTCGTGGGCTGCCCGATGGTCCGCACGTGCCTGTATGAAGGTGGGAGCTGCAGCGGCGAGGTCTGCGGCGCGCTCGTCTGCCACAACGGAGTCGTATACGAGGCGGAGGTACTGATCAGGCTCCGTAGCGTACATGGCGGCAGTGGTGGCATGCCGTGTGGTGCGGTAGTGCTGCTCAAAGCCCGTTTGAAGGCGTGAGAAGAGAGCGGCGCGGTTGTTGTCTGCGGGATGCAGCGAGTGCTGGGTCGAAGAGAGCCGGTAGTGGAAGGCTCTCACCACCTCAGAAAGAGGCTTGTCAGGCATCTCCTTAATTATAGTCTCAAGGGAGAGTGTGTGCCACTTGTTACGGCGGGCACGAGTGACAGCCTCCCCCTCGAAGCGATAAGACATGCGCGCAAGGACCATTCGCCAGTCCGTCTCCTCTGCCTTCATAGCGTTGCAGTGGTTCTGCACCTCTCCTGGGCCCATCATAGCCGTGATCGCCATGGAGATGTATTCCTCTGAAATCCTGTACTCCCCTAGGAAGGTCAGGAACTCCTTGGCGCGGTATTCAAGGCTCATCTCGTCCGTGGATCCCGTGTATTTGCTGTCGGCCGGGAAGGCCTTCCGGGCCTCCCACATGTTGCGCATTTGGTCCTTCTCCGGGAGGCCGGAGCCCCTGAAAGGATACACATAATTGGCAATCCAATCAGGCATCCGATCAGAAAGACCAGCGCCCGGGGGCACAGTCGGGTACGGCGTCTCCTCGCGCTTAAAGAGTTGCTGGGTCGCGGCCGTACGGGGCGGCGCGGAGGGACCACGGGGGGGTAATGTACGGGGGGAGGGAGCAGTCGGTAAGGCACGGAAGGAGGGAGCAGTCGGCTGGCGGTCGGGATCGGGGGCGGGCGTGCCGACGTCGGCGGAGGGGATCGGGATATCGGGGCCGGCGTAGTCGTCGCTGAGGCGAAAGGCCGGGTCGATTCTCTCGGGAACCATAGCCTGAATGACCTCGTTGCGTGTCTGCATGATTGCTCCGCGAGCAAATGCGCGGATGGCCTGCGGCGGCCATTCGGGAGGCTCTTCGGCGCCGATCAGCGCGATCAGCGACTCGGCCAGGCCATCAAGGCCGCGGCCGCGATGGTTCTCAACGTAGAGGCCACGGGTCATAAGCAGGCGCCGGAGCTCGATCATGGCGGGCCTGCCGGCGGCCGTGAACTCTGGGATGCCCCAATCCGCGATGTCCTTGATCATATCGAAGCAGTCGTCGTCTGCGAAGAGCTTGTCTTGGAGGGTTCTGATCAGAGCTCGCAGGCGGGCCTCATGGTCAGATGCAGGGCCATGATTGGCCTCGCTGGCGGAGCTAGTGTTTCCGGCGCTCATCTTGACCTTGGTGATGTTCTTTTGGGGTGCGAATTGCCTCACTTTTGGCGATGGGAAGAGAGAGAAGAATAGGGGTCTGAGTAGGGGTTTGTTAATGTTGTAAGGTGTTGATAATCTTACTAATTAGTGTGGATTCACCTGTACAAATGCGATGGTTCAAGCAATGCACATTGGTGTTCACCGTGATCCTGTACGTCCTCCTGTCTGCAGGAAGCTATACAATTGATCTGTGGTGAAGTGGTCTGTCTTTTCTCGTAGTCCGACGCACCAAATTTGGGTGCGCGAGACTACATCTATGGACTCTGTGACACTACCCCTATCTTCCAGTGGGTCTGGTCGGGACCCTACAGCCCGATGCCTCCTATCCCTCCTGTGCGCGCACTGCTTACATAATCATATTCTAGCGATGCGATGCATTCATACCGACAAAGAAAAACATAGGAGGAAGAGCACAGATATTCATATAACAAGATGAAAAGCAAAGAAACTGTAGATTTGCTGTGGACAAGTCGGCTCTGAATGGTTCTATTCGTTGCTAGTAGCTGGAGCTTTGCTATGATCCTGTAGGTCTTTGTGGTTGCGAAGATTTCCAATGGATCTGTAGTGAAAAGGCTGTCTCTTGTTTACGAACTTGGCGGGCCATTCGTGGTGCAGACTTGACCCGATCCAGTCAGACGTCACGTGATCGGCAGGTAACTGTACGACGCTTTCCTACCGACAAAAACAACAAGGAATAGAGACTATTGAAGAGATGAGAATGAGAGCAGGAAAGACAGCAGAAAAAAGGGAAGTGTACTATATTCGAAAAGAGTTTGAAGAGAATATGCTCTGCTGTCACGGACCGCGGTGCCAGGCCCATAGACCTACCCCAGTCTCCAGCCACCAAGGGGTGGCTGTGCCCCAAGTACTGCCACTGCAGACCGCCATGGAGGATTCTCCTCGATTCGCACTCGCCTCCTGAACGTAGCTCCTTCCGCTACGTCTTTGTCTCGACCCTGCCTGGACGCTCTGTAGAAGAGTAGCTGTTCCGAACGTATCCTCGTCCTCGCCTCTCCGTTCTGTCAGGCCGTGAGATCTGCCAAGACCAATTCGGAGTTGAGTACATCTTACGGACCGGCGTGCGACGCCGCTACTGGCTGTGGTGATCCCCCCGACACCACGGCCCAAAGAACTACCCAATGGCCGACGGTCTGCCAAGGCAGAAAGACGAGTCACGCGCACGACAAGTCACGTGACGATAAGGATCGCCAAAACAGATAACGTTAGGCTGCGATCCAGGATCGCAGAATTCGTGCAGAGATAAGTGCGATCCGGGAAGAGATGGAGAACGGGAAAGATGTATATAAGCTACGCTCCGTACCTAGATTTTTAACGCTACAGCTCTTCAGCAATTCATCTAAGTACTTCGGCCCCCGCACCTGCCCCACTGTCCGTCCAACAAGGAGAACCCATGGATCTGTCCCAGCAACGCCGTTCTAGCCGGAAGGTGAATGGGGAGTGCTTCCGCTGCGGATCCAAGGATCACCGGGTCGCACAATGCCCTCTCCCCGATACCCGTCAACTCCGCGTTGCCCACCTGTCACACTCTGTTTCCCCGTCTCGTTCTACCCGCTCTCGCCACCGCCACCGATGGCGTTCTTCGTTTCGGTCGGACCATTCCAGCCCCTCGCCGAAATAAGGAGCCCGCCTGGACTGTTACTACGCTTATAGGTTTAGGTTTTCTATTTTCTAGGTCAAATTGGCCAGAGTAAAAATGGACCCAGAACATAAGCCCGATCAAACATGGGATCCGGCTCAGATTGGCCAGACCGGAAATGGATCTAGAACAGAAGCCCGATCAAACATGGGATCCGGCTCAGATTAGCTGGATTAGAAATGGACCCAGAACAGAAGCCCGATCAAACATGGGATCCAGCTCAAATTAGCTGGATTAGAAATGGACCCAGAACAGAAGCCCGATCAAACATGAGATCCAGCTCAAATTAGCTAGATTAGAAATGGACCCAGAACAGAAGCCTCATCAAACATAGAATTTGGGTCATATAAGCCGGATCAAAATATGTGACATAGGTCATATGAGCCTAGTCAAACGTGGGATCGAGCTCACATAAACTGGACTACACACAGGACCCAGAACATGAGCCAGATCAAACGTGGGATCGAGCTCACATAAACTGGACCACACACAGGACCCAGAACATGAGCCTGATCAAACGTGGGATCCAGCTCACATAACCTGGACCACACACAGGACCCAGAACATGAGCCTGGTTAAACGTGGGATCCAGCTCACATAACCTGGACCACACACAGGACCCAGAACATGAGCCTGGTTAAACATTGGATCCAGCTCACATAAACTGGACCACACACAGGACCCAGAACATGAGCCAGATCAAACGTGGGATCGAGCTCACATAAACTGGACCACACACAGGACTCAGAACATGAGCCAGATCAAACATTGGATCCAGCTCACATAAACTGGACCACACATAGGACCCAGAACATGAGCCTGGTCAAACATAAGATCCAGGTCATGTGAGCCGGATCAAACATGGGATACAGGTCACATGAACCGGATCACGACCGTGAGCCGGATCATATATAGAATAAAAAAGCGATTCACGAACCTTTTGAGACAAGTATGCACAAAATATGCACAAATAATTATGCACAAAGTACGAGTACGCACAAGCAGCGCCATACTCGTACACGTAGTAAGAGTAAAATCACATGATATTTCACATGATCTTGTACATGTACATATCAGCACATGATCAGAAGAAGAGAGAACTAGGATATAAATACGCTATGCTTACATGACATAGGTCTATTTTCTGTAAAAGACAATTGGGGTACAAAGGTACTTCAGAAGAAGAAGAATGAACGGAAAGACTACGTAAAAGGAAGGAGGGATGGATACGGTCCTTATATATCGACATTACGGAGTCGACCCAATCAGCAGAGTGGGGCTAAATTTCAAGACCGCGCTAATCCGTAAGCAGTAACGTAGCATACCACATTATTGCTTCATACCGCGATACAAAAAGAGTGAATCAAACAAGCAAACATGTATGCCTATACATGTAGAAAAGAGCGGAAAAATGCTCAAGAAACAATACAAAAAGCTGGAGACTTGAGCTATTTTTCCATGTAAAAAACGACCAGATTAGCCAAGTATTCGCAAAGTTATAGAAATATAGAATAATTTCCAAAACAAAAACAAAAGACATACGAGAAAGAACACAAATATCCAGACAAAAACATAAAAAGAACCAAAAAAACCCCCCAAAAGTAACTGAAGAAGACTGTACAAGAAAAGAAAGTAAGAACAGAAAACACAGCAGAAAATGACGAAAGAAAGTCCATCCAATTAGAAAGGAACATGCTCTGCAAACACGAATTGGGAGTTGTGTGAAGATCACGTGTAAATGACGATTACGTCAGAATTTGAAAAACCCTACAGCCAAGTATACCCGGCCGCATCCGACCAATCAGAGTCCATTATATTGACCACGTGACAAGATCAGGATGATTAGATCATCTCAATGATCGAATCCAATGATTCAGGAAGAGTAGGAAGGACACGCTCGGCCTGCCAACATTCCCCTTGCGTGGTAATAGCATGGAGCAGCCACGACACTCTAGGCGCCGCAGCGAATCTTGTAGCATACTCTATTTACACATATTTACGCCGTACTATGAGGACATGTCTGAACCGAACTTGAATTTGCGCTAAGAATCCGGAACCATCTCCTTACCATCTTCCACTTCACAGACATTCCCAGAAAGCAGCTGTTCCGAAAACATATCGAAAAGCGGCAAGGTAGCCAACTTGCTGGTTTTGCCCTCAGCAGCCATGCACACTCCTAGAACAGCAGACTCCTTTACAGCTGGCACAAAGCTCGGACCATGAGAGGGCACGTACTGGACAACGTGCTCCTCACAGGACTTGCAAAGACGTTCGAATTGAGGGAACCGGTCTTGCACGATACGGGCAACCCGGCGGAGCCTCTCTTCCTTGCTCAAGCCAGTGCCGCTTGTTTGCAGCCTGTTGTAGTAGGTAAGGAAACTGCTGGGAACTAACGCAAGGACGCCTGGGCCAAAGGTCTTTTCGAGGATGGAGATCGGCCGCCAGGCGTAGATTCTTTTCGACAGCTGAGCTTGCGGCACACCAAGCTTGCGACTCAGGTAGGTGCTAACCCGGGCAAGAAGATTCACGCCATTCGCACTCGGTATGCCTTCATCGCAAAGGAATTTGTCCAGGGAGATGGCATCCGACTCTGTAGAGGCAACAGAAGTCTCATGCGACCACCGGTCCCACTCCTGGACAACATATGTCTTTGCTCGAAGAAGGCGGATGTCGGACAGAATAGCAAGATGGGAACTAGGACGCACAGCCTCGCTAAGACAGCGAGCAAAGCTGCTGAGCTGGTGTGGCCCCTCATTCTGAAGACTTGTAGCCAGCGAGCTGGCATTGGATTCGAGAAGGTAGTCGTCGTGCAGCGTCGACTTGGTGGAGTAGAGGGCGACGAGCGCGTCCGCCAGCCGCTTCTGACCGCGCGGGCCGAAAATGTCGGCCAGCAAGGCCATGCCTACCACAGAAAGGTCGTGCTGCGAAATCGGGTCAAAGAGACTCTGGCTCTCGAGGTGCCGGGCAACATAGAGCATCAAGTCGGTGTCCCAAACATCTCGAGCCCCTTTGGCACAGCTACCGATCTTCTGTTCCAATGAACGAACAAGCGAGGCGTCGCCCTTTGTCGCGTGGCCCCTGACGACATTTTGACCCTGGGGCACGCGCCCTTCCAGCGACACCTCCTGTGTAGACGGCTCTTGTGTTGGTATGTCGGGTGTCGTTGGCAGGTCGGGTGTTGGCAGGTCGGGTGTTGGCAGGTCGGGTGTTGGCAGGTCGGGTGTTGGCAGGTCGGGTGTTGGCAGGTCGGGTGTTGTTGGCAGGCCGGGTGTTGTTGGCTCCGGCATGGGCAGCTCTGGAGATGGCGGCTTTGGCGTTGGCAGCTCTGGTGTTGGCGGCCGGGCAAAGCGTGAGGGGAGCATAAAGGTTGTAAGGTTCGAGGGCGGGGCCGCAACCGCCCCATCCTCCGTAGAATGGAGGACGAAGTAGGCCCAGGTCCGAATCAGATCGTCATTGGTACACTTGCCGTGCCTGACCAGAGTTTTCCACCTAGAGACACTACGCATGCAAAACTGCGAGTAGTCCGTGGAGAGTTTGGGGTTCTTGGTGGTTGAAGCCGAGGAGACTCTGGACAGGTCTTGAGAGGACGGATCGCTCGACTGAGAAGGTAACGTGGAAGAATAGGGGGCGCTTGTAGGGAGAGACACTGTAGAAGACTGCTGGGTAGAACGGGCATCGTGGGAAATGAACTGTCGCTTCTGGGGACGATCGGCGGACAAAGACTGCTGGCGAGTCCTCTTCGAAGACATGACGACGAGATAGGCTTATGCAAGACTGGGCTGTGTGTAGAAAGGGGCAGTACAGAGAAGGATTGGAAAACAGAAAAAGACGAGCAAGAATAGCAAAGCAGCGTCTCGGTAAAAGCGTAGGTAGCAGGGCGATGACGCCCTTCTCTTGTGGGGCTGCTGCCAGTCTCTCGGACTGTGGCCTCGGTCCTCTATCGGGCCCTTAGCCCATCGCAGCTTGCTCCCATAGGAATAGAAGCAAAGCTGACGCAGCCATAGCTCGTAGTCTCTTGCAGGGGCAAGGACTCGGGAATGAAGATAAGAGGGTTACGCTATGAATGAAACGATAGTGAAAGCCAACAGCCACATCCCCAGACTATGGCCAGCCATTACTTGCAATCTCATGCAGGGGCAAGGACTGGATGAAGATCAGAAGGCTATGCTACGAATAAGACGATCGAAAGCTACGAGCAATTTCCCGGCCTCAGCCTCAGTCCTCTATCAGGCCCTTAGCCCGTCAGCAGCTAGCTTTTATCGGAATTGAAGCAAAGATGTTGCAGCCACGACTCATAATCTCATGCAGGGGCAAGGACTCCTATGAAGATCAGAAGGCTATGCTACGAATAAGACGATCGAAAGCTACGAGCAATTTCCCCGGCCTTAGCCTTAGTCCTCTATTAGGCCCTCAGCCCGTCAGCAGCTAGCTTTTATAGGAATAGAGGCAAAGATGTGAAGATAAGAGGGTTACATAGTATGCTGCGGCTGAAAGAAGAGAAATTTAAACAGGATCGACGGCGACTCTAGAGTTCTATAGGGCGATAATACGAGAATAGGGAAGCTGACAGTTTACTCTGTTTCGGAGGTGACATCCTAGCCACATCGAAGAGGGCAGAACTATTACGGGGTTATCTAACGTGGGAGCAACACATGGATCAGCAAATCGGGTAGATATACAACTAGGATAGGAGTCCCGAAAAATCACATACAAGAGCTCCCAAGAAATCAAACCACACACGACGCAAAGCAAGCAGACCAAGCAACATGGCACCAAGTACACCTTTTCATGGTTCAACTAGCAGTCGAGGAAGGCCCCGGGGCTTACGAGGGTCACGCGACAGTGTTCTCGGATCACCCGCTGTCATGGACCAGTGGCTACGAAGAGGAAATACACAGACCGCTACTACTCCCAGCCAGCAGGTCATTGCCAACACAACAAGCCAACCTACGACGATTCAACAATGGCTGCAAAGGACAGGGCACCAAAGTCACAGCAACCCGAGCAGCCAGGGCTCTTCCTCATTCAACAGCTCAGACATAACATTTGGAAGTCCACACGCTGTTCTACACGGGGCTAGCAGCGCTTCAAGCGGTAAGAAATACATGTTCTTTCCCTATGCCTAGGATCCAGAACAACCAGCTAATGATAAGCAGGAAATGTACTTCACGCGAGGAGCCCAGACCAGCCACCGACTCAGGCGACGGACAGAGAGGGGCGAAGCGGGCGTGGAACATGGGCGGCGGAGAGGGGAAGAGGCGGGAGAAGAGGACGAGGGAGAGGATTCCGAGGGAGGCAGCAGTCCGCGCCAACACGATGGAGCCCTTTCGACTTGACAAG
Organism: Leptographium flavum; assembly: GCA_963580335.1. Lineage (NCBI taxonomy): Eukaryota > Fungi > Ascomycota > Sordariomycetes > Ophiostomatales > Ophiostomataceae > Leptographium > Leptographium flavum. The sequence goes on from OY756935.1 coordinate 2,284,638, forward strand.
AGCCCTACGGCCGCGATACGCTCGCAGCAAGCGCACAGAGGCAAGCAAAACAAGATACAGACAAACAAGACCGCAACTGACCAACAGTACAAGAGGAAGACAATACCCCCGTGGTGATGTTCGGCGCCCTTTGCGAGCCTCCATCGCGAACACCCGAGCCGTCACACCTGCATCGACCAACATCTCCCGAGCAGCCATGCTTGCGCCAACCAAGCCCCCTTGATGACGGCGTTCTTATGGGCGGCATAGACCGATCGAGCGTTGACGGACTGCTGCCGCCTGTACGAGGAGAAAGCGGCCCGCCTACGCCACGCTGCCTCATCGAGGAGGCAAACGACAGCGACTACTACGACGATGGCGAAGAAAGCGATTTCCACGACAGCTTTGCCGCGGAATCAGAGCCCGAGGACATGGAAGACTCTAGCAGTATGCTACAGCCAGAACATGGTAAGCTACCCTACAGCACTCCTTCACAGCCAACAAACTCACGACGTTAGAGCAAGAAGACGAAGGTCCATACTACAAAGTGCCAGCACCCGACAACAAAGCCATCCAGAGCTGGGTACAGGACGAGACCATTTCTGGCGAGGAACGGCTAGCGCGAAGGCTCGTGATCGTCATGTCTGTCGGGCTTGTCGCCTGCCCAGAAACAGTCCACGGCCACGACGAGACGCTTCATCAAGGGCAATGCCGCCAGCACCGGCCCCTGTCCGACACCTACGAGCCAACATGGTCCCCAAGAGGGTCTTCCACGTTGACTACGGTAGAGGACACGAGCTGGGCAAAGCAAGTTGGACTTCGTTGTGTACAGCGACCACTTGGCAAGGGCGTGCTTGGACTGACGCGAGCAGACCTGCCTTCCTCCCAGAGACTGAAGGCCATGTTTGCCGGGTGGAGCAGCTCTGACCGTGCATGGGAGGGATCCTCGATATGCTTGCACAAGGAGGACATGGCAGACTGCCAGCTATCACCACCGTCGTGTGACGTGGATAGCTTCTTGCACATGACGCAAGATCCTACCGACATCCACGGTCCTCTCCACGTGTATTTGACTCCCCAGCCGACCAGGATGCTATCGAAGGGCGTGCATATCTACATTCCGATTCGCGTGGAGGGGACACTGAGGCAGGTGTCGCTCCATCGGATACCGCACGTGGTGCTTGGCCATCGAGGAGGCGACATGGTCCACATGTTCTTTCCAAAGATGTACTCGACCAACAAAAAGGCAGCACCGCGGCTGACGAACGGGCAGTTCCAAGTGTTTTTTGCGCATTTTTTGCAGCCCAGCTTCCAGGCCAATGGAGAATCGTTTGCACAGCACGTCCCGCCAACATTCGCAGCTGCCATGGCGGCTTCACACATTTCGACCGAGGCAACGGGAGCACCGTCCAAGGTAGCAACCGTGGACGTGTGCTACAACGAGGAGAACCTGCAAAACCTTTGGCGCGTCATGAGAGAGGCGCTCTTCACGGAGGACGAGTACAAGAGAGACCAACTCGGGGTGTTCCACGATCCAATCTTCTTGTACAATGCCAAAGACACCAAGCTGCGCTACCAGACAGGCGAGCAAGGCGCAGTCCCCCCACGCGGCTCTGCGTCTGCAGCAGTCCATGCGTTTTGGGAGCAGAACCGGGAAACCATCGCATGGCCACGGCCGCAAGAAGAGCCCACTGGATGGCCCGAAACAGCTCGCAAACAGTTGATTGACGTTGCAGCCGAAGTCCGGGCCAGCACCTTGGGCCATACGGTGCTTGCCCGAACATGCTGCCAACACAATACTGTCTTATTCCTAAGCGGGGAAGTCGACGCAGCACTGTTTGGCACAGGCCAAGGGCAGGAGCAGACAAGAGGCAATCGCCGGGAGAGTGTCGACATGGACGAGGACGACGAGGACGACGGCCCAGCTAGGGGGTACGGCGAGGATGGACAACGACAGCCACTAGCCATCCAGAAGGCGGTTGTGCGGACATATCCCATCCACTTGCTGCGAGACAGCCAGACGATCACCTACGAGCCCCGGAAGACAAGTCCGCCGTTCCAGGATGGGCTCTGCTACTACCAGTCCTACTCGGTTTCGAAGACACGTTTCCACCGTGCTGGCGTCAGTACCTACTCGCACCGGAACCTTTACAACCTCGGCCATAGCGAGGACGAGTGGAGGGTCCTAGCCAGGACGGGGCGCGTGTCGAGCGATCGCAGCCCTGCGTGGAAGGCGTTTCAGCAGTCGAACAAGAGAGTGATCGACAATTTCGGGGACAGGTCCCAAGGCTACGGCTGGCGGTTGGAAGCCCGGGTCAGCACACAGGTGGCAGGGAAGCTCGCCAGGGCAGAGCGATCGTGGAGGACGCTTGTGCAAGACTCGCAGATCAGGCAAGGCGCGTCCAGCCATGTGGGCAGCACAGGGTCCCGGCCGCTGGTAGCGCTGCCCCACCGGTCGGCATACTACGTGGTTGGAGCCCGCGATTTCCATGGGTTCATCTACGACAACATGGAAAAGCACGTACGCCTCCTCGACTACATTTCGGTGGTGCACAACCAAGCGGCGCCGCAAACCGCCGCCATGTTCTATGCGCTTGTGTTCATGTGCTTGCAGCAGTTTATATCCTACCAGCAGGATGCAGACCACAGCGTGCTGACAGGGAGGCCTACGGCGACGAGGATGCGACTTGGGCTTGGAGAGACTCTGCACAAAAGGGGGTTTGGGTTCTTGCCGAGCAGCGTGTTCGACTGGCAAGAGCTACGCGTGTTCGACCAGTACCTGAGCGTGCTCTACGTACCGCAGCTGCATATCCGGGCGCACCGAGCAGAACTCTACGCCTTGAAGATCGAGGGGAACCACATGGATCTCGCGGTGGACGCTGCGATGCACAAGGCCGTCCCAAACGGGGAGTGTGGCGAGCAGATCATGGACCTGCTCGTGCATATGGTCATCTTCCGGTTCCAGTGCGACATCCTCCAAGCGATGGCGCCAAAGAGCAAGTTTTCAGAGGACGACGTTGCTGCCACGGAGTTCTCTGTGGATGGGTTGCGAGGTTTGGTTCGACAGCACGATGGGCGAGAGATTAGCCTGCCCGGAAGGAAAAAGTACAAGCTCCAGAACTCGATTTTGTTCTTCCAGAGGTTTTTCGTCCCGACCAATCCAGTGGATCGCGAAAACATTTCCAAGTTTTCGTACGCCAAAGACATGCAGCGGATCCTCCTGAGATTCGACAGCGGCGAAACGTCAAAGTATGTGTCTGGCGAGCGGTTTTTGGTTCTGCTGTACTACCGGCTGTCGCAGCAAGTGTGCTGCTTTCCTACGCCTGAGGGGAAGAATATGTCTTTGACCAACAAGGTGAAGCACCGGGCAGTGGGCGGATTCCGACGGCTACGCAACAAGACAGACGTGCCGCCGACCGCATCCCTCTATGACCTGCTCTGGGAAGTGAGTATGGCAGGCGAAGCGACCAGCAGACCAGTGCCTGACGTGTACACGATGGAGGAGAGACGCAACATAAAATTCATCCGGCGGCTGGCAGGAGTACACTTGATGTATTGATGGATTACGTCGCGCTGTGTGAGCAGCAACCTCCCGTGGGGTATGCGACGGGGCGGCGCGCCGGTTATACAGGCTTCTTAGGGTTAGGATTTAAATTTTTCATCGACCTAAATTGTAGATTATGCTAGAATAAATTTTAGAGAAAAGAAATCCTGCCAAAAAAACAGGCCAAAAGTTCCATCAGATGTCTGATCAAACTTTGCAAAAAAGAAATCCCGCGAAAAAAAAAGTCAAAGTCTGGAACAGATCAGATTCGTCTTCGTTTTCTCCCAACAGATACATATACTATCCCTGTCGATCCACACGAGACGGATAAAAACAAAGGTACAAGTGAATAGGTGTAGATTCGCTGTTGAATGCAAGTCACTCTAGATCCTGTACGTCCTCCTCTTGGTGGAAGATATACAATTGATCTGTTGGTGAAGCTGCTTGTCTCCTCCAAAGTACGAAACACACAAATTGGTGGGCCAATTACTCCTGTAGGGACCGCTCCTCGCGCTACCCCTATCTTTCGGATCATGCCCAGCAGCCACGTGTGCCCACACGTGACCACGCGGGCGCCCACAGCGCTCACAATCCCTGATCTCTTCTCTATCTACTACCTCTTCAACAGTAATAGTAGAACGAGTCAGGACTGATAAAGTAAAAAAGGAAAGAATAGGCACCTGTCGTAAAGTAGCAGTCGAGTTGCTCTTTACAGCATGAACTTTTTGTGTTTCTAATACGTTTTTGCGTCCAGTACAGGAGAGGGTGTTGGCAGGAATATATGGGGAAAACGGTCCTTCCAGAGTGCCCAACCAGCAGAGTGGGGCGACGATTCCACAACACACTAATCCGAAAGCGAGATTACAGCACACTCCAAAAGAGTCCATCGAACCAGCAGATATATATGCCGAACGGGTAGAAATAGGCGCAAAAATGGGGAATCAATATTTCGAAGAAGCCAGAGAGTTGGGCAATTTTTTGGTATACGAATCAAGCGGATTAGCCAAGTTTTCGCAAAGTGGTGGAAAAAGAGGAACGAACTCGAAGAAGGACAAAAGAACGTAGCAAAAAGAATCGACATATTTCGATACAGATACGTAAAGCAGCCGAGGGCAGGCAAAAACAAAAGAAGACAGGAAAGGAAAGTACTGTAGAATAGAGAACATGGTAGAAAATGCCAAAGAAAGTGTATCTAATTGGAAAAGAGGATTCCAATTGCGTAGATGTTGGATTTGTTGCCAGAGTTCTATCACGTGCCCAGCAGGATTCAGCATGAATGAAGTCCGCACGTGCATGCATCAGCTTCCCCTGAAAATATTTTCGGAGGTCTTGGGAGCCCCACTTTTGGACTGAGTATTCCTCTTTCTCGCTGGGTCGCGCCCCTACTAAAGTAGTCCAATGGATCGCAACCCAGAATTGGCCCATACAGGGGGGGTAGGGGGGATTTTCCCATGGTACGCGGGTCCGCCTTCAGTTCATTTCCACTGGCGGTAGGGTTCATAAGTGACTTTGAAAAGGGGGGGGGTACCAGGTCATTTCACGGTAGAGGTCCATGGTAGAGGGCATTAAAGTACGCCATGCAAGAACGCGCCATGTGATTGGAGGACGCGTACGTGTTTTGGAGGATGCGGCACGCGTACGCTACCCCAGTAGAGAATTCGAGCATGGGGTAGAAGATCATTTCACGGTAGAGGTCTACTGTAGAGGGCATTATCGACTGTACAGGACATTATCGAGCATGGGGTAAAAGGTCATCTCACGGTAGAGTTCTATGGTAGAGGGCATTAAAGCACCACATGCAAGAACGCGCATATGATTGGAGGACGCAGGACGCATACATGATTCGGAGGATGCGACGCGTACGCGATGCCAACGAAGTTACGGAGTAGAGAATGATTCTATCTGTACGGTGGGACGCCTACACGATTCGAGGAGGATTAACGCTATGGCAGAGGCAGAGGTTCTTTCGGCTGGCTGTGGCTATTCTTAGTGGCTAGCTACTGAACGGTAAAGAAGAATGGACTGTTGCCGCGCCGCTGGAGTAGATTCTGTCCAGTCGTTAGGAAGAGCGGATGGTTCGTGCTTGACAGCGAAGAAAGAGGAGCGAAAACAAACTTCCGAGAAGAGTGGGTGGCGGTCCTAGCGGAAGAAAAGAGGTGCGGAGGGTCATTTGGGTAGGTTCGTTTCGGAGCTGTAACCTGTTTCAAGGGGCATGCGACGTGTTGTTTCGCAGTGGTTCCGGCGGCAGGGTTTCCTTTTTCCGGAGCAGGCGGGTGCAGGAGCAGTAGTTGGAGGCAGGTGCAGGCGAGGAGGGGAGGTGGGGTGAGGAGGAGTGGAGGGAAAGAGCGAGAGAGGGGGGCAGGGAGTAAAGAGAAGAGGGTGAGTGAAGACGGAGTAAAGAGAAGAGCAAAGAGAAGACGGTGAATAAGAAGAGCAAAGAGAAGACGGTGAGTCAAGAGAAGACGGTGAGTAAAGAGAAGAGCAAAGAGAAGAGGGTGAGTGAAGACGGAGTAAAGAGAAGAGCAAAGAGAAGACGGTGAATAAGAAGAGCAAAGAGAAGACGGTGAGTCAAGAGAAGACGGTGAGTAAAGAGAAGAGCAAAGAGAGGACGGTGAGTGAAGACGGAGTAAAAAGAAGACGGGGAATAAAGAGAAGAGCAAAGAGAAGACGGTGAGTCAAGAGAAGACGGTGAGTCAAGAGAAGACGGTGAGTAAAGAGAAGAGCAAAGAGAGGACGGTGAGTGAAGACGGAGTAAAAAGAAGACGGGGAATAAAGAGAAGAGCAAAAAGAAGACGGGGAATAAAGAGAAGACGGTGAGTAAAGAGAAGAGCAAAGAGAGGACGGTGAGTAAAGAGAAGAGCAAAACAGAAAGAAAAGCACAGAGAACAGAGGAGCACAGGTAGAGAATTCAACAGGGTAATGGAGAAAAGAGGAGAAGCAGGAGGGGTTCTAGAAGGAGAGGGTAGAGGGAAAAGGGTTGCAGAAACAGGCAATGAGGAGAAAGAATTAGCAGAGGGAGGAGAAAGAATTAGTAGAGGGAGGAGAAACCGATTCAGCAGAAGGAATGAGGAGAAAGAATTAGCAGAAGGAGTGAGGAAAACAGATTCAGCAGAATGAGGAGAAAAGCGATGAAGCAGCAAACAAGAGACAGAATTAGCAAAGGGAATGCGGAGAAAAGCGATGAAGCAGCAAACACATCAACAAGCAAAGGGAATAGAGGGTGCGGGAGATCAAGAGTACAAGGAAGACAAGAGGAGAGGGAAAGAGAGGAGACAGTGTAGTGTAGTGTAGTGTAACGCGTGGGTGGGAAGGCGGAGCGACGAGGGTGGCTGCGTGCTGGATGGACGGCGGTGCGAGCGGTGGAGGAGGGTGCTGGCAAGGCAGGGTAGTGTAGTGTAACGCGTGAGCGTGACGCCGGAGCCACGAGGCTGGGCTGCGTGCTTGATGGATGGATGGATGGATGGATGGATGGATGGATGGATGGATGGATGGATGGATGGATGGATGGATGGATGGATGGATGGATGGATGGATGGCCCTGGACGGAAGGATGGAAGGATGGATGGATGGCAGAGATGGATGGCAGAGATGGACGACAGAGATGGACGACAGAGAAGAGATGTGCCCTACACTAACCTTAAGGGGATAGGGTTTCGCGTAGGGTTAGGGTTAGGGTTAGGGTTAGGGTTAGGGTTAGGGTTAGGGTTAGGGTTAGGGTTAGGGTTAGGGTTAGGG